>JAMZEH010000103.1:4147500-4422500 GCA_024699665.1 Ostrea denselamellosa
CATACCAGAGGTGGGATCATGTGCCTAGGAGGAGTAAGCATCCCCTGTCAACCGGTCACACCCGTCGTAAGCCCTATAGAGACTGTACAAACCCCTGCAACATCAACTTCTTTGTCAGTAGCCCGCCTAGATTTAAAAACTGATCATAAGAAGAACAAGCTCTTGCGTATCGAACCAGATGGGAAATATAAACATCATATGCAGGTGTTGATAGAATATTGCCAAATAAATAAGGGGAGTTGACGATGGAGAAATTGAAATCATCCCGTTTGTCATAAAGTTGAGTTATTAGTTTGCCGCCGGCATCTATTTTCAGTAAAATATCTAAGTATGAAGCAGAGGTGGAAGACTCTGTGGTGTCTTATTTCAAGCTCACTGGGATATATCGAATCGAAATATGAATGAAAGTGATCATTGTTGATAGACAAAACGTCGTCGATATATGTAAATGTCAAATTAAAGCCCACAGCAAGAGATTGTTTTCTTCTCGTGTAGAAGCTTTTGAATGAATTCTGCTTCGTAAGAATATGAAAATAGGTTAGCTAACAAAGGAGCACAATTCGTGCCCATGGGAATTCCAACAGACTGTTGGAAGACCTGATCACCAAAGGCTACGAAAATATTGTTAATGAGGAACTCTAGCATCTTTTTAAAATCAACTTCAGAGTACCTGTGTGTGGAGTCAGAGTGGTGTTTAACAAAATAATTTTTGGGATGACTAATCACTAAATATGAATATTTCCTTGTACCATTTTTGTTCATGAAACAACTGTCTATGATGTCAAAAAGTCTAGTCTTTAATTTATCGTGAGGTATGGTCGTGTAAAGAGTTGTAAGATCATACGTTTTAATGTTGTGAATTCGAGAAAAGTTTTGTGATTTCATATTCAATAAAAGTTCTTTAGAATTTTTAAGAATCCACATTTGATTAACACCACCTTTGGCATTTGTAGTGGCACAGTACGTTTGAAGTTTTGAAATAATTTTTCCGCTCCGATTTTCTTAATTTTGAAGTCTATCATTAACTTTGGAACCAAATTTTTTGTCGCAATGAGGGAAACAAAATGGTATCAAGAACATAGCTCTAGCTATAAAAATAAATTAAAATAAATTTTTACGCCAAAAAAATCACCTTATATTTACATTTGGTGTTAAAAAAATCAGTATTTTGGTACAAATATCTTTTTTTATTTTTCAAGCTAAAAACATTATTATACATTATACATATTGTATATTTCTCCTTATCTCGAAAAGGCAAACAAATTATATAGCTTTTTTAAATACTCCAAAATATAAAAGTATAGGAACTGATTTTTTCCATTTGATTTAAAAAAAGTCACCGTTACAGCATTAACCTTTTTAAACACACACATTTTGAAAATTGACCATACCTATTTTCTTTGTCTTGATATGACAAATATAGTATAATTGGATTTTTTAAAGAATGAAAAAAACCCTCACCTTATATTCCCCCCAAAACTGTCAAAATTTAGGGTTTAAATATTTTGGGTACTAGTTAAAAATTGCTTTTTTGCTCTGCTTTTTTTTTTTTTTTTGTTATTTACAACAACATAGTAATGTTTTTTATACCAAACATTTTGTTGACATTTCAATGAGATGAACAATGACACTTATAGCAAAGCTCTATGTAGAAAAATAACTTTTTTGGACCCAAAAAGCAATTTTATTAGTCCAAATTCACATTTTCAGGAGGAGAAATCTATACTATACATATTACAAGAAATCGGACTATATATTTTTCCTCGTCTCAACAAGACAAAGGAATTAACATAAGTATCTCTAAGTAAATAAAGATTTCAGACTTGATTTAGTTATTTTTATTTACCTGCCGAGGAAATTCATAGCTTTTATGCAATGAATTTTTTATTGATTGAGCTTAGTTAATATGCAATATACCATTTTCTTTGTCTCAATGAGACAAAGAACAAGTTCAATTGGATTTTATTCCCAGAAAACCTCACTATTTGGACAATAGCTTACGCATTTTTCACCGAGTGATAATTAATCCTCTTTGGCTCTGATTTTCTTATATTTATTGCAATGTATCAATGTTTTTATACCAAAATTTTTCTTTCAATGAGATAAATAAAATAACACCCTGGACAAACAAGAAAAAAGCTCTCAAGTTTGAACAATAATTTCTCTACACCTTAAAAACAATTTTATTGACTTAGTTTGAAAGGACCAAATGCAAAATCACATTTTCTGGGGGAGAAATCTTTATTATACATGCTACAAGAATCTTATTATATATTTTCCATTGTCTCAAGACAAAGAAATAAATTACTATCAGCATATTTCAAGTATATAATAAATAAAACTTTCAGAATTGATTTAATTAATTTTTAATTAACTACCAAGCTTTTAAGCCATGGATTTTTCATTGATTGAGCTATGATAATGTGCTTCATAATATTTTCGTTGTCTTAATGAGACAAAGAAAATGGTCCATTTGGATTTTTTCTGAGATGAACAATACAAGTCTCATTCCCATAAAACTATCAGCATGTGGACTACGACAGTTTCCATCAAGTAATAATGATAAAAAATGCTCTAGGCTCTTTTTACTTATTGTAAGGTATTATTGGTTTTTATACCAAACTTTGTCTCTCAATGGAACAAATAAAATGGCACCATGAACAAACCTCTGGGTAGACCAATAAAGTTTTAGACCTGAAAAACAAATTTCTTGACTCGTTTTAAAATGACTATGTCAAAAATCACATTTTCAACGAAGAATCTACAAGAAATCTTGCTATTTATTTTATAAAGTTATAAAAAATAAAAAATTCAGAGCTGATTTAGTTAATTTTTATTTATCTGCCTAGAAAAAAAGCAAGCACAAATGCCCAGACGCTGGCACGTAAAATTGAGGGGGCTGTTGTTACCTTTTTATCAATAAAACAATATCTGTTATTTTCATACACAAATAAAGATACATTGAGCGTCTGCCCCCCCTCCCGCATTATTTTGATTAGTAGTAGTGAAGACAAGAATGTAATTTAAGCTTGGTGTTAAAAATAGAAAAGAACTTAAACAGCACTTGTTATAATTTTCAATTTCCTTGTGAATTATTTTTTATGCACGGCTTATCAAAATATTTATGCTTAGACGTATACAATTAACACAATAGCTTTAAAAATAAAAATGGTGATCCTTGTAAACGTCTAAGCATAAATATTTTAATCAACCTTGCACAAAAAATAATTCAAGAGGAAATTGAAAATTATTTAATAAGCTGTTAAAGCTCGTTTTCTATTTCTAACACCAAACGCTTAAAATGCAATCTTTTCGTTCACTACTACTAAAAAACTAGGTGGGGGGGGGGGGGGGCACTTAATATATCTTTATTTGTGTATCAAAATAACGGACAATGTATGTGTATAGAACGGTATCCCCCCCCCCCCCCCCCCTCAATTTTATGTGCCCGCATCTGAGCATCTGTGCATCCTTTAATTTAAGCAGGTAAATATAATTTAACTAAATCAACTCTGAAATTTTTCTTTATTACACATTTAAAAAATGTTATAGCAATTCCCTTCTATTGACGAGACAAGGAATAATAAACACTAAGATTTTTTGTAGCATGTAAAATAATAATTTCTCCTCTGAAAATGTGATTTTGGACTTTGTCATCTTAAAGCGAGCCAATAAAATTGTTTTTCAGGTCTAAAAAATTATTGTGCTACCTAGCGTTTGTACATGGCGTCATTTTATTTGTCTCATTAAGACAAAACTTTTGATATAAAAAAATAATACCTTACAATAAGTAAAAAGAGCTTAAATGCATTTATTATTTTTATTAATTGGTGAAAAAATGTCAAAGTCCACATGGTGACAGTATTTTGAGAATGAGATTTTTATTTTTCATCTCAGAAAAAACCCATATGCACCATTTTCTTTGTTTTATTAAACAAACGAACCAAGAAATTTGTTTTTCAGATCTAAACATTTTATTGTTCTACCTAGAGGTTTATTCATAGTGTCATTTTATTTGCTTCACTGAGAGAAAATTATGATATAAAAGACAATAATGTCTTTCAATTAGTAAAAAAAGCCCCCCATCCCGAAAAACAAAACAAAACAAAAAACCAAAAAAAAAAAAAAAAAAAAAAAAAAAACCAAAAAAAAAAAAAAAAAAAAAATCAAAACAAAACAAAACAAAACAAAACAAAACAAAAAAAAAAACAAAAAAAAAAACCCAAAAAAAAAACAAAAAAAAAAAAAACAAAACAAAACAAAAAAAAAAACAAAAAAAAATCAAAACAAAACAAAACAAAAAAAAAAAAAAGAAAAAAAAAAAAAGAACAAACAAACAAACAAAAAAAACAACAAAAAAACAAAAAAAAACAATAACAAAAAAGAAAAGAAAACAAAAAACAAAAAAAAAAACCAACAAAATAAATAAAAAAAAAAAAAAAAAAAGAAAAGACAAAAAACAAAAAACCAAAAAACCAAAACAAAACAAAACAACAACATCAACAACAAAATAAAAAAACAAACCAAATTATTATTATTACTGGTGAAAAAATGTCAAAGTGGACATAGTGACTGTTTTTGGGGAATAGAAATCCAAATGTCACATTGAGAGAAAGAAAATGGTATCAAGCACATTAACAATTTATTTAAAAGATGCTTATAGCAATCTATTTATCTTGTTGAGACAAAGAAAAATAAATGATAAGATTTCTCCCCTGAAAATGTAATTTTGTCATTTTAAAGCGAGTCAATAAATTTGTTTTTCAGGTATAAAAATTTTATTGTTCTAGCTGGAGCTTTTTTCTTGGTGTTATTTTATTTGTCTCGTTAAGAGAAAAATTTGGTATAAAAACATTAATACATGGCAATAAACATAAATCAGAGCCCCAAAATATTTATTATTACTCAGTGAAAAATGTTTAAGCTTTTGTCCAACTTTTGTTTTGTTTGTGGAAATAAAATTTTAACTTTCTATCCAAGAAAGAATCCAATTGCAGCTTGTTCTTTTTCTCGTCGAGACAAAGTATGGTATAAAGAACATTAGAAAATCTCATTGAGTAAATATTTCATTGCATAAAAGCTATTCAATTCCTAGGCGGATAATTAAAAATCACTAAATCGAGTCTGAAATCTTTATTTATTACTAAATATAGCAATTTCTTTGTCTTGTTGGAGATGAGGAAAAATATATAGTCAGATGTATAATAAGGATTTCCCCCCTAAAAATGTGACTGTGGACTTAATAAAATAGGTTTTGGGTAAAAAAGGTATATTTCTACCTACACCTTTATAATGGGTGTTATTATTCGTCTCATTGAGATGTAGACAAAATGTTTGGCATAGAAAATTAACATATTGTTTTAAATAAATAAATGAATAAAAAAAACCTAATTTTTTTTCACTACTAGCCAGAAAGGAAACACAGACAAACGGACGGACGGAGACAACCTGATTCCAGTATACCCCAACAACTTCGTTGCGGGGGTGGTGGTGGTATAAATACACTATTTAAGTTAAAAATTACGTTTGGTCTCGATTGAATTATAATTGCTATGTGAACTTAAAAATAATTTCAATGATTTATCGTGTCTTTAAAATCACGTGATATGATTTTTCACTATACAAACGGGGACACGTGTGTAAAGCCCATATATGGTAACTGAGGATGGGAAAAGGATCACACTCACACACGCGATTTATCTTACCAAACGGGGCCTCCGTGGCCGAGTGGTTAGAGCATCGGGCTCAAAATCACAAAGCCTCTCACCTCTGTCGGCGCGTGTTCGAATCTCGGCCGGGGCGTTATGTGAGCGAGTTGCCAGTTTACTTGCGGAAGGTCGGTGGTCTGTTCCCAGGTACATTGTATCTGGGTTCTCTCCTCCACCAACAAAAACTGGACGCCACCAGATAACTGAAAAATTGTTGAGTGTGGCGGAAAGCAATAAATAATGAATAATATCTTACCAAACTGGGGACATTTCGTCATCGGGTTCAATGTTTATTTTTTTCGACCTAGGCTGGTAATTTTAGAGTACTGATCCCGAATTTAGCATTTGTAGGAGATTTTGCCTACCGGGGACGTCCCCGGTTGGAAGAATGTTCCCGGTTGTAAGGTGTGAAAAGACACAAGTGTTCCCGTTCGACACGGTAAATGTACGCACACCCGCACACACACAGTGTGTGTGTGTGTGTGTGTGTGTGTGTGTGTGTGTGTGTGTGTGTGTGTGTAACGGGGTAAGGATGAAGGAAAAAATTAATTGAACATTGTTAAGATGTACCTATAGCTATTATAAGTTTTGTTTTGCATTCTATTTGTAAAACGGACACGGACACGGAAATGATAAAGGTAACGATAACTAACTTTGTTCAATCTCATTAATCCTATCTAGAATACAATATCAAGAAAAGAACAAAAACAGGAGAAACAAGCACCATTTGTTGATGTAGTGAATCTCGAAATCTAAATTTATCTTGATATTTTCAAATAATTTAATTTTACTTGTAACACGCAATTTTATTGGCTGAGGACACTGAAATGATCTATCGGGAGTTATTTTTAGATTATAAACAACTAATGCACGCAATGCTTGCCTCAACTGAAAAAGTAAAAATGTTTAGAATTTTGCAAAATACGGTCTTTGAATTTAAAACGAGAGAATATTCAGCATTTTTTAAAGTTACATTTCTTAATTTTTGTGCTTCTACATTTTGGAACTTTTATTTCATTGTATTAAAATTGCTGAATTTCATTTACTCTTTTATTAACTTTATCCCGATTTACATTTCACAAAATAACGACTTTTTCACAATAGTAGCACCATTAGACCACCATTCGCTGCATTTTTGTAAATATCGCGGTATCGTACTCTCGTTTTTTCGCAATCGACCATTTGTAAATAAACAATTACATTTATATCTGTTTGTTTATTTATATGAATAAAAACAACACTATATAAGGTATTTATAAAACATTAACAATTGAGTGAAATATGGTCAATAGATATTAAAACGAATCGAAATCGTTAAGTACCGCGGTATCATAGGACCCCAGCATACATATTTTACTGTGTTGGATTTGATTGCAGGCTATAGTGAATTATGATGTAGTTTAAAACTTTTAACTTTCATGAAATCATAAATGTTTAAATCGCAAATCATATTGCATATTCTGGTTTTCTGCATGAAATATTTTATCTGCAGCCAGATTAAAATGTTCGCTTTATCAGAGCGACTCCAAAGTCGTTCTTGTGCTGCAAAGTAAACATTAGGCCTTCCTATGTAGCCCACGCACATTTTCTGTAATTAAGATTCGTTTCAAACTTCACCTTACGTTTTCAAATTTCATGAATAAAGTACATGTTCCAGTTATGCAAAGATAATGACGGCTTCTGTCACGTATGTCGGTATGTTGCTAAGCGAATCATTGCGCGGTGCAAGAATCATCTATTTTACATTTAAATTATAAACTAAGACTTGTACAGTGAACGTTTTTTTGTTGTTGTCTTTTTGAATTAAATTATCAGAAATGAAGCTAAATTTGACCTTTGTTATACGATATAATGTGACTTGGTGCAGTTTACGGGTATTATAATCTGCTTCGCGGATTACAAAACGTAAACTGCACCAAGTTACATTTTATCGTATAACATAGGTCAAATTTAGCTTCATTCGTTAATTATCTGTAACGCATGACGACCAATAATTGTTTTTTTTTCTTTTTCAGAAATTGATCGCGAAAGTCAGTATATCAACTTTATTTCGAATACATGTTTCACATGATTTACTGCACTAGTGATTTATATCATTACATGATTTACTGCTCTAGTGATTTATATCATTACATGATTTACTGCACTAGTCATTTATATCATTACATGATTTACTGCACTAGTGATTTATATCATTACATGATTTACTGCACTAGTGATTTATATCATTACATGATTTACTGCACTAGTGATTTATATCATTACATGATTTACTGCACTAGTGATTTATATCATTACATGATTTGCTGCACTAGTGATTTATATCATTACATGATTTACTGCACTAGTGATTTATATCATGACATGATTTACTGCACTAGTGATTTATATCATTACATGGTTTACTGCACTAGTCATTTATATCATTACATGGTTTACTGCACTAGTGATTTATATCATTACATGACTTACTGCACTAGTCATTTATATCATTACATGATTTACTGCACTAGTCATTTATATCATTACATGATTTACTGCACTAGTCATTTATATCATTACATGATTTACTGCACTAGTGATTTATATCATTACATGATTTACTGCACTAGTGATTTATATCATTACATGGTTTACTGCACTAGTGATTTATATCATTACATGACTTACTGCACTAGTCATTTATATCATTACATGATTTACTGCTCTAGTGATTTATATCATTGCATGATTTACTGCACTAGTGATTTATATCATTACATGATTTACTGCACTAGTGATTTATATCATTGCATGACTTACTGCACTAGTGATTTATATCATTACATGATTTACTGCACTATTGATTTATATCATTACATGGTTTACTGCACTAGTCATTTATATCATTACATGGTTTACTGCACTAGTGATTTATATCATTGCATGACTTACTGCACTAGTGATTTATATCATTACATGGTTTACTGCACTAGTGATTTATATCATGACATGATTTACTGCACTAGTGATTTATATCATTACATGGTTTACTGCACTAGTGATTTATATCATTACATGGTTTACTGCACTAGTGATTTATATCATTACATGATTTACTGCACTAGTGATTTATATCATGACATGATTTACTGCACTAGTGATTTATATCATGACATGGTTTACTGCACTAGTGATTTATATCATGACATGATTTACTGCACTAGTGATTTATATCATGACATGATTTACTGCACTAGTGATTTATATCATTACATGATTTACTGCACTAGTGATTTATATCATTACATGTGCAAGCTTTTGTACCTTCATATTGCTTTCTTGTTTTGAATTGTATACTCATGTAAATCAGATAAATACAATAAACAGTGGGGAATTACAGAACATCAGATATCTATCTATATCTAACGGTTATTTACATTAGGTGAAATGTGTCATTCTTTAAAATAAAATGATTTTGGTATTATGTATGACCTATGGGACAAATTTCCAAAATATAGCGCGAGGCCTTTCCTTCTGAATAAATGAGATGCACAGAACGTAGCAATCCACAATTCCTGCGCCAATATAAGGAATAGATATAAATGATTGTATATTAAATGCCAGTTACGGAATGTTTCTAAGAATTAAGTGCAATAACTGAAAAAAATATGATTGTATAATGATTTTAGTTACTAATTATTTTTGTGCGTGTATGAAAAGGTGAGAATAACGAACAATCATCAGTCTCAGATATGCTATATGAAATTCAAAATAGAGAGTACGGCAAATACGGGCCCTTGGATATACCAGTTGTGGGATCAGGTTCATAGGAGGAGTAAGCATCTCCTGTCGACCGGTCACACTCGCCGTGAGCCCTATATCTTGTATCTCATATGCTATTTTTTTTCGCAGGCAATTATCTTTTGTTTGTTTTATATGCCTTCGATATTGTTTTCACTTCACCTACAACTGGTGACATCTTAATATGGTGAAAAATTCATGATGATCTGTAAAATAAACCAAACAATGAAATGCTGGAATAACACCCTCTTCCCAAACCCTTAAATTTGACGAAACATACATTTTTAAAAGTATACTCCATAAAATCAAAGAAACTAAATCTTGTTTTTATCGTAACTATAATAGCCAGCTAAAAATCAGCTTAATAGAGGATTTGTTAACGTAAGTTTTGCTATATACTGTTGGTATGGTGAAGCTTACAGCCACAAGGACATGCAATGCCCCCCCCCCCCCCCCCCTCATCTTCCAGTATAAGGAAAGAAACTGCAAAATACAGATCTCTTTTTTGTTTCTGTAAATAACCATCTAAATTGATATTCTATCAAATTTAATGAAATTCAATTAAATAATATAAATATGTTTGCTCGTGAAAATATATTCCATGATGGTAAGTCATGGCACCACAGAACTGCAGCTTTGAAATAATAATTTGGCAATATGTTTATTTCAGGAATTATTTTAATGTTGGCGTGAAGCGTTACTCTTCATGCCCTCATGTACTTTCAAATCTGTAATTTTTTTTTTTTTATATTTACATTATACTCCCGTGGGGATCGGGACCAGAATAAGTCCTCAGAACCCTCTTACTTGTCGTAAGAGGCGACTAAATGGGGCGGTCCTTCGGATGAGATGTGGTACGAAAAAGATCCCTCCCTGTTCAAAGGCCATAAGCGCTGAGCATAGGCCTAAATTTTGCAGCCCTTCACCAGCAATGGTGACGTCTCCATATTAATGAAAAGGCCAAGATAACTAACAGTATATAATTCCTATAGAAAATAGAAATCAGAGAGATGGGCAAACATGAACCCCTGGTCATACCAGAGGTGGGATCAGGTGCTTAGAAGGAGTAAGCATCCCCTGTCGACCAGTCACACCCGCCGTGAGCCCTATATTCCAATCAGGTAAATGGAGCAATCCGTAGTCAGACACAGTGTGTCAAGAACGGCCTAACAATTGGTATGAAACACGTCAGACAGGATTTGACTTAATGACAAGTTGTACTGGCAAACTAGGCCGTTATAACGACCATAAAATTTGCGAAATGCTGACTTCAGACAAAACTATACAAACCCCTGCAACATCAACGTCTTTGTCAGTAGCCCGCCTAGATTTAAAAACTGATCATATGCAGAATAAGCTCCTGCGTATCGAATCAGTTGGGAGATATAAACACGATATTCAGTTTATGGTGGAATATTGCCCATGAATAAGGGAAGTTGACGATGGAGAAATTGAAATTATCCCGTTTGTCATAAAGTTGAGTTGTTAGTTTGCCGCCGGCATCTATTTTCAGTAAAATATCTTAGTACGAAGCAGAAGTGGAAGACTCTGTGGTGTCGTTTATTTCAAATTCACTTGGATACATAGAATCGACATTTGAATGAATATGATAATTGTTAATAGACAAAACGTCGTCGATATATCTCAATGTCGAATTGAAGGCCACAGCAACAGATTGTTTCTTCTCATGTAGAAGCTTTTGTATGAATTCTTCTTCATAAGAATATTACAAAAATAGGTAGCTAAAAAAGGAGCAAAAGATTCTCAAGCGGGACGTTAACAATATACAAACAAACAAAACATTATACTTTCATCTATGTCGGAATATTCCCAGCCGTTAAAAATAATGCTAATATATATCTCAAGATTCATTTGCACACCGCTCATATTCATGAGAAAATGGTTGTTGTAGTAATAACATATTTGGTAAATATACCGAAGGTTAAAATTAGAAATGTGAATATTGAGTTACGAATGATTTACTGATAGGTGATATATGGAATTATAAAATTATGCAATCATATTGGAATTCATGGAGTCAGTCACAGAAATTGAAAGCCATACATCTTAAATGAAGTATCCAGTTATTAATTTTTGTTAGACGCCTCTCCGATAGCCCGCACAAGTACTCTAAGGCAGACATTAAGAGTATGCTGGGTTTTCTTGTAGATAACATTTACGTAGTGTTAATCCATTGGCATTCCCATGGGCACTAATTGTGCTCCATTATTGACAAACTTATTTTTATATTCATTCATTCAGAAACTATTGCAGGATAAAAACAAAAACAAAAAATTGTCGTGTCCTTCAACCATACATATAGATATATCGATGACGTCTTATCAATCAACAATAATAATTTTCATAATTATGTCCATTTGTCCCGATGAACTCGAATAAAGGACACTACAGAATCTGACGTGTCTCCTTCATATTTGGATATTTTACTTAATATTGACTCTAATGGCAGACTGACAACTACATTATATGACAAACGTGATGACTTTAACTTTGCAATCATCAACTTTTCATATCTATGTAGTAATATACCACTTTCGCCTGCTTATGGTGTGTATATCTCCCAGTTGATTCGATACACGAGAGCATGCCATGCGTATGAGAATATTTTAAAGTGAGGTCAACTACTGACAAAAAAGTTGAAGTTGATGTTGCAGGGTTATAACGAATCTCGTTTGAAGTAATCATTTCGCAAATTTTACGGTCGCTATAATGACCTTATTGGCGATTACAATGTGTCTCTGGATAGATGTTGAATAATTTGTCTCATAACCTTTGTTAGACTGTCATTTTTCATACTAACTTTGACTACTGGTAATCCTGTATACCTAATTTCGAGGCTCACGGCGGGTGTGACCGGTCAGCAGAGGATGCTTACTCCTCCATTGCACCTGATTCTACCTTCGCTTTGTCGGAGGTCCTTGTTGCCCTACACTCGAACTTGAATACGTCTTTGGAATTTATGATTACGATTAACACATTGTTAACTTCACCATTCGATATTTCAAACTAAACATTCTAACCTTTCTATTCAAATATTTCAGGTATGATTTCCCAAGAATCCCTTACAGATAAGAGCGTTGGTAAGTTTTTATTTAAACTTTAATAATATAAAACTAGACTTTTTGACAGAGTAGAAAATTATTTCTTCAACAAATATGAAAAAAGAATATTCATATCTAGTGATGATGTTACAAGGGTTTAAATACTGTCGCTTAAAGTTATCATTTCGTAAATTCTATCGTCGTTATAACGGTCTAGTTTGCCAATGCAACCTGTCTCTGGGTTAAATATTGTCTTTTTGTCGTGTTTCATACCAATTATTAGGTCGTTCTTTACGCATTGATTTTAGGTACGAATTATACATTTTATCTGATGAAGATATAGATTTGACCGGTCGACAGGGGATGCTTACTCCTCTTAGGAACCTGACATCCTACATTTGGTATATCCAGGAGTCCGTGTTTATCGAGCTCTGAATTTTGTTTTCCTTATAGGAGTTATGGGATTAATCGTTGTTCGTTATTACCTTTTCATCACAATTAATACGTATAATTTTAAAATTTTAGAATTTTTTCTTTCCTTGCAGAACTAAAACAAATATTACACGTTTTTGTTGACCAAGAAACATTGTCTCTTTGTATATGTTCAATATTATATTGAATATTAATTATAGTGGTAAATATTCCTTTTACTCATTGTAGTTGTAGCACCAGGCAAATTATTAAAAAGGATGATTCCAGAAACAGGTAAAGTGTCATCACACACACACACACACACACACACACACACACACACACACATATATATATATATATATATATATTATACATATATATATATATACATATATATATATATATATATAAATTGACACCGAAATGAGCAATATGGAATTGTCAAATTTTCGGCAAAACCCGTACCTTCTTAAAAAAAGAGATAGAAAGGAAAGTTATAAATACATATATAAAAAGTTAAGCTAAGTTATACATACGTGATGGGACATGTTTTGTGAAGTTCGATGTTTTATCAAAATGTATGGTAGGCACTAGGTTTAGTTATTGTGCTAATTCTGGTCATTCGTTTGGTTTCTCTCTCTCTCTCTCTCTATATATATATATAAATATATATATATATATATATATATATATATATATATATATATATATATATATATATTTCTCTCTGTCCCCAGGAATGTTGAGTTGTCCTAAAAATTTGACAATTTTTATTGTTCCCATCGATGTGAAGAGAGAGAGAGAGAGAGAGAGAGAGAGAGAGAGAGAGAGAGAGAGAGAGAGAGAGATTTTCAAACAAATATTTTTTTTTTGGCAGATAAAGATAGAGCTGAGCTTGCAGAGGAAAACGAAGGTTTGTAGAATCAATATATGTTGTAATCAGTGTTAATATTTTATATCTTTTCATTGAATCAGTTATAGTTTCAGAGACATAATGAATGACAGTTGGAATGTTTATTAAAAAGTAAACGATGCTTTCTCTCTAGGTTATACTGATTTTCATTTGGAGTTTAGCCTATAGGTATTACCGACATCGATCGCGGATCTAGAGGAGGGGAGTGGGGTGCCTTTCATCCTTGTATCGCACTATAATATATTTGTCTTAAATGCCCCTCATATTCGTTAATTTTCGTTGCACACAATATAAATTAATTTTGGGTGCAGATTTCGCATAGTCTTCTATCTATAAAAACATGGAAATTCCGGACGCTTCGCCCTGGAACAAGGACCCCCTACCCCCGATGAAAAAAACTAGATCCGCGCCTTGACATTGCTATATAACTCATTATATTTGGAAAGAACGTTAAAAGAAATTATGAACCGAGATAGTTTCTATGCGATTTTAAAAACACAATATATACTCATGACACATTTTACAGCACATGAAGCTATCAGTTAAGTTAGCCATAAAGTAACTAATATTTTGCAGGTGAATTAGAGTATGGTTTATTGCGTAGAAGCAAAGAACTGGTTATTCCGAAACCTCTTTCCAGTAAAAACAAAAAGAGCTGGTCTTCTGTAAAGCAGTGGAATATATACCATTGATCTTTATTTAATTCTTAAAAAAATATTTACTTCAAAATATGACAAAACATGTACTTTGTTAGCTCGCCGGGACTAATGTCCAGAAAGCTATTGACTATTATCCAATGACGGCGTCACAGAAACTTCAGCCTGGGTTTTATCTTCTCTGCCTAGAGTGATACACTATTCATATTTCACTATAAATTTCAATATAAATTTCTTATGACAAGGTATTTCATTTGGTACCAATACTATTGACCAAGTGACCTTTACTGCGGACTGTGTGACCTTCAAAATCTTTCACTTTGGATGTATCTTTTGGATCAAGGGATTTAAAGCGTTGATAATATCATGAAAAGATATTTATTTGTTACACAGAATTTTGGCCTGTTGACCTTGATCATGGATTTCGACCTAATTTCAAACACTGTAACCATGGTTACATTCTTTAGTAAAAGTTGATCGGGCTTTATTATTTCACATATAGATGTTTCATTACAAGGAATTTCTCTTGGTCCTAAAACGTTTGACCTTGATCTTGGAGTCTGACTAACTTTTCAAAAGCTTTATCCTTGGTTATATCTTTTAAACAAAGAGGATAGATCTTTGATATCGAGTGCAGCAAACTCTAATAGTAACACACACACACACACACACACACACACACACACACACACACACACACACACACCTTAGTCAAGATAAGCGCTGAAAGCTGACCTACTATCATATAAATTGTCTCCGTCCCAGCTTGGGCGCTGCCATGTTGAAACCTTCAAACAAAGTCATTGCAGGTTGTCACCTTCGCGTCATTTGTCAAGACCTCCGATGACAATGATCGAACTCAAATTAAATTCAAAGTATTTGATTTACCACAAAGTACAAAAATTATTTTGAAATGTTAATTTTTATCTGTGAATATCATGAGAAAGATATTGTTTGACACTTCGTTATTTTTGTTGTTGATAATACGGCTTAAACAACAAAGCTAAAAATCACGTAACAATGCACTGTTTATGTTAAGTGCGTTATGTTTCCCTGCGTTGAATAAATGGGCGGATCAAGTATTTAAAGTCGTCTTGCAAGATGTTTGTATACACTGGCTGCGCTCGTCCCAGTGGTAGCACCGTAAACATAATGTATATATAGATGCCTCATGACCAGGCCTTTCATATGATACCAAAACATTTTACCTAGGCATCTTGGTCTTTGCCTTAATTTTCAAAAGTACTTTAACTTTTTGAACCCTTAGGGGATACTCAAGGAGAGTGATGCCTCCCGACGGGATTTGTTTTCTTCTGACAACTCTTATTTTATTACACATTTGTTTTGTGGGCAATGTTTGGGGGTCTCATCACTTTTAAAGTGTAACTTCACGATCAAGTACTTTCACAATAATATGATCAATGGATAATTGAATTTCACTGGTAAAATACAATCTTATTGATCCATTTGATTTTTACAAAAGCTGAAGATAACGAACAGTGATTAATATCAAGACTTCTAGGAATGCAACCACTACCTATTTTTACGTCTTACGTTTGACGCGGCCATGGCATGATCGGGACTCGAACTCATGACCTCCCGGTTACGAAGCAAACGCTCTAACCACTGAGCTACGGAATAATCTAAAATAAAAATCAGCGTTTAAAGAACGGTCTAACACTTGGTATGAAACACGTCATTTCGTTATAACGAAGATAGAATTTGCGAAATATTGACTTTGAAGGAGACTGTTGAAAACCCTGTATCATCAACTTGTTTGTCAGCAACTTTCCTCAGTTTACCTGGTCAATCTATAGGGATTACGGCGGGTGTGACTAGTCAACAGGGGTTGCTTACACCTCCTAAGCACTTGAACTCACCTATGGCATGTTCAGAAGTCCATGTTTGTCCAACCCCTAATTTGTATTCCTTATAGTAGGTATGAAATTTATCACTGTTCGTTTTTTCACCTTTTCATCCAGTAGTTTAAAGTTTTAGACATATAATACATATTCAATCCCTAGAATTGATTAAAGCATTTCGATTATTTTGTTTTATTTAAATGTTAACCGTTTTATCAATGCTAGCTAGAAATACAGTCGTGATGGATAGTAGAAACAATATGGTCATTTGAATATGTAAAACCCCTACATTTACGATGAAAATATTTCTTTTTTGAAGAACTGACAAGAACCTACATCGATTCTTTTGGCTCGTTTGAGACATATTTTGTGGAGACGGGGGTATTCAAAGAATGCAAAAGAAAGCTTCAAAAAGAGGGCGTGGCTGTCTTGGTTGGACCACCGGGCTGTGGAAAAACCACCGCTGCTATAGGCATTATGAAAGATGCATTTTACAAAGACTGGAGAAAGCGAAAGATAACCTCGTGGACAGAATTCAGATTGATAGATTCCGACAGAAACTCGCTTATCTATATTGACAACATATTTGATGGGTTTATGTATCAACACGAACTAGAAAAATGGTGGAATATATTAAATACTACATTTTATGAAAATATATCACAAAAACACCAACCTGGAAAAGAAAATAATGACTTCGTCGCAAACGCCGGAGGAAGAATTCATCTTTTAATAACGACGAAAGAGAGCGTTGTATCTAGAGCACGTGAATATAATATAATTAAGAAAACACCGGTGTTTAAAAAAGATTGCATTATTTACACTCGTTTGTTTTCCCTAACCGATGCTGAAAAGGACAACATATTCGATAAACAAACGGACTATGCAGAGAAAATATTGCACATCCCAAAACCATTGGTGGATGAAGAATTTAGACGCGGGATGAAGTCTTCGGAATGTTCTGTTGGTTTTCCACTGTGTGCACATCTTTACGCCTGTGAAAAAGAATACAGACAAACTGGTGTAGATTTTTTTCTCTTTCCCATCAATTACTTACGAAAGCAAATCAAATACGAAATAGACACTGACGCCACGCACAGTTTGAGGACATTGTTATTATTACTTTTCCTTCGTGAGTGTTTGTCACTCTCTGAAGGGTACGAGGAACGCCTAGATCTCAGAGATTCCGAAAAATATAGGGCATTTCTTGTACAGAAATTTTCAGAGAAAATGGTGGAACACTTTGAACCTTTATTTTCAGGAGATCTAGAAGCAGTTGCTAATGCATTGAATGTAATGATTGTAGGACAAAATGAGGGTGTTTATAGATTTAAACACCAAATCATTTGTGATGCAGTTGGTTTCTACTTCTGCGAAAAATGGCCGGAAGCAGTCTTGAAATATTTTCCTATTGAAGCGTTCGAAAAGCATGAGTTTATTAATCCTTCACCAGAACTCTGTAATAGTTTTCTATCCCGAGTTTTTGATGAGGTTCGCAATAGGAATGTTTCGAAAGCTTTAGCTTGTGTCGCATTGAAACACGATAGCTTTGCAAGTCGTTTCTGTGATATTTTACAATCTGAGGAAGATTTAGAAACATTCTTCCTTATAACAGATGCTGCCTCGAGATATTATATTCCAGCAGTTTTCTGGATTAGCAAATACAAGCACATAAGATTATCAATATTACTTGATGAACTAATCAATGAAAAACAAATTTGCATTGAACATAATTTTTATTTAGCTCGATATGGGGAATGCTGTGCAAATGACGAAAATTTTCTCAGAAAAGCTGACCAAAATGCATTTTCCTCAACCACAGCGCTAAAAGAAATGGTTCTTCGATACACCGGTGAAAATGAAATTTCAATATTGCATTTGGTCATGATGTCTGAGAGACATGATCATAATGCATTCCTGATCATTAAGAAACTAATGGAGGATACCAAATCAATAGAGTGTCGTGATAAAAATGCCAGGGATTCCCGCGAACAATCAGTAGTCAACTGTGCTGCGAGTGAAAAGCGATACAGGAGGATATTGTGCATATTGGCGCTATATGAAGGTTCACAACATCAACGTGACTCAACAGAGTATTCTCCAATTCACACAGTACTAGAGGTTCTGACGGAATGCCCCTACAGTAAATATTTAGAGCTGGAAATGTTGCTCCGTGTGTGTCTTTTCATAATTTATGGAGTAGATCCGACGAAAAAAACGCAGGACGGTCAAAAACCGAGAGAGATGTGTAGAAACACAGATTGGAAGAATATCCATGCCTTACTTTGTTTAAAGAAACCAAGTCAAACACAAATGTCACACCTTATTGAAAAGTTGTTGACAGAAATTGATATGCCGCAAGGAAATTCGAAAGATACAAAAGTAACTCTACCTAACCCCAGGAATTATTTATCAAAGCCGTTAGAGAAAGTGATATCAACGTATGTGCATAATTTCGCAAAGCAAGAGCTACCAGCTGATGATATCTGACATTATTTTTACTATATATACACCTGCAACCTTACCCTACACAGGTGTATATTTCAACGTAAGATTTTTGCTTACCACCTATAGTGTTTGATGGAGACCAGATTAACCCTGCTTTCAGTTTGGTATACTTTAAGCCTATAAAATTCATCACTATTCCTGTTTTCGTTGTTCAGGCATTGTAGCGAAGAATGTAGCAGTTATAGTACAGAGTAACGATCACGGCAATCTCGAAAGTGATCCATCTCATAAATCCTATAAAGAATACAAAATTTAGGGAATGGCAAATACGAACCTATGGATATTCCAGAGGTGGAATGCTATATGTCTCGCTCCCAGAAGAACAGAGAGAAACAGATATGGATTCTTGGTTGAAATGATAAAGCATCTTGCGAATATAAAAGTGGAGATGACATCTTACTGGGACAAATCGATTTATTTGCATTTCAAGTAGATATGTGCTCACAAGTTAGACTTGAAAATGTTTTTGACTTGAATTTTTAGGATAGATTTATTGTCGTGTATTTAATCATTAACTGATTCGCTCTTGCACTTTATGTTGAGTTGCAATATTTTGTATGTACATGTAACCAATGCAATCACCATTAAAGACACTTGATTTCCTACACCTTGAAAGGTCAATGTCTATACTAACCAAATTGTGACGCATTTGTGCAAAAGGAAACTTTCAATAAGAGGACATTCTGGACTTGGGTGAGAAAGTAAGGAATTGTTTACTGCATATGGTGATTAAATAAGCGAAGTAGTGAATTTAGATGAAAATATGAAATGAGTAGCATTGATACTGTCAAGTGACCAGTCATAAGAAAAAAAGTCGAGACTGTTAAACTTTTCCCCACAAGTGAATCAGGAAATTCACTTTCTTCCAGCAGAAGTAAAAAACTTTCATCAGCTTTGTTACATGTTAGCTAGATTATGTGTATCAATGACAGTATGTTGGAATGCAACGCCAAATCAGTCAGATAATGCGCAGAAACGCAGATAATGCGCAGAAACTCAGATAATGCACAGAAACTCAGATAATGCGCAGAAACGCAGATAATGCGCAGAAACTCAGATAATGCGCAGAAACGCAGATAATGTGCAGAAACAGTGGTCTATTATTCATTGATTAATACAGTATATTGCAAAGTACATATGTTTGTAAGCATATTGTATAAAGCATTTTTTTTTAATTGAAAGCTGTGTATCTGTTCCCTTTTATTGTTGAGGATAGTGAAATGAACAAAAAGATGTGTAATGGTTGAGAAATACATGCATGTATATATGTGTGGTTCTAAAAAAGATCCTGTGGAGATCAGGGCTAGAATACGTCCTCAGTACCCCTTGCTTGTCGTAAGAGGCGACTAAATGGGAGCGGTCCTTCGGATGGGACCGCAAAAACAGAGGTCCCGTGTCACAGCAGGTGTAGCACGATAAAGATCCTTCCCTGCTCCAAAGCCGTAAGCGTCGAGCACAGCAATAGACGGGCAATGATGAAGTCTCCATATGAGTGAAAAAATCTCAAGAGGGACGTAAAACAATATACAACGTCCTTGTTTGCAGAGAGATGTATTTTAATTCGACCCAATGATGCGGAAAGAGGGAGCATATCAGAACTGGCACTGAATGTTGCTCTTATGCATATATGCATATATACTTATCAGTTACCTTAGGATAGTCGAAATAGATAATGTATCAATTTGTATTTCTCTTCCCTTGATATATATTTCTTTAGTTTTTGAGATAGTTTGTACATTTTTTGTCATAAAACGTCATTACAGTACACCCCTCAGAGTCTAGTATTCATATTACATATTAATATCTAAATGATAGTGAGAGAGAATAAAAATACTAAAACAGCATAGTAAACGTTTGAAAACAAGAAATGTTTAAAAGAAATCTATATTATATTGAGAAGGTATTTCAAAATATTTTGAATCAGTGACAGGTATGCTTAGATACAAGTTGGGGAAACGACTGTATCAGGTTTTGTGTTGGGGTTTCTAAATATGAGTAACCATTATTTTCCTGTAAAGGGGAATTTTGACTTTGGCCTCATCAGAAGTTTATTGATTGATTATTTACTGCTTTCCGCCACACTTAACAATTTTTCAGTTATCTGGTGGCGTCCAGTTTTTGTTGGTGGAGGAGAGAACCCAGATACAATGTACCTGGGAAGAGACCACCGACCTGCCGCAAGTAAACTGGCAAACTTGCTCACATAATGCCGTGTTCGAGATCAGAAGTGGTCATGTAGTATTACATTATTTACCAAAGAGTTTTCCGATGCAATCTTTTGTGTAATGATGTTAGGATACTTCATGATGCTGGTTTTAAAACTTAAGCTAAATATGACTTGTACAAAAATATATTGATTACAAAAATATACACTCAAGGGCACAAACAGAGAAAATGGACTGAACTGAAACGACTCGGGTTTAGTCTTATCGATTATGATGATAATTAACAATGATTAACACTAATTGTTTGACAGCAAAATATCAAAACGGAATTCTTTTAAAAAACACAGACCCTACGTATTTTTTTATATGAATGTGTATATAAATATATCTTAAGTTATGATTTGTCAAGAGCTGGATATAGTTATCACTACTACAAATAATATTCTGTATATATGAAATAATTACAAACAAAAAGAAACAAACAAAAAATACAAAACAAATTTTTTTTTATGTGTATATGGAATAATTTTGGGGAAAAAAAAATTAAAAACAAAACTACCAGTGTGAATTGAACTCTTGACCTTTTGTGTGAGAGTCGGGGTACATCACCACTAACCTATCCGTGCTTTTAGAACGTTATAAGATGTGTATAATGTTGCATACCACACCAATTAATTCTACTGAAAATGACATGTAATACCTACACTCCTGTGAGGTGAAATCCTCAGTTAGGCCAAATCTACATATTTTTTCTGAGACAGGAAGCGGACAATGCTAGATTTATAATGATTATGCCACAAGTAAAAGAAAAAGAGGGGAGGCGACTCAAAAAAAACATTCGTTATAACTTGTTTTATTTTTTTTTCCATGCTGTATAGTAATTGTAAATATGGCAAGTTTTGTTTTAAAATGTAAATAATTGCATTCAAAATTACTGAAATGTGCCGATTCAGTGGCTTGCATACGTATGGGAAGTTGCTTAATCATCGTTGTCGGCTGCTCCACACACGGCCCGGTCTGTATGCCCTCTATCTTCAGTTACGATACATGCATTGTCAATGTCTTTCTGACACTCCCCGAGGGTAATTAGGTTCATTTCCTTTAGATAAGACTAGAAGGTAAATCGCACTCTGCATTAATATTGTCGTACGCTACATAAACTTTCGGATCCGCCATATTTCGCGCACTTAGCGTTCTTGACAACGCAGCGCCCCTAGCGATCATCGAATGAAATTCAATAACGACAACTGAAATTGTATGAAAATCAAAATATTCAGCGAGGTTTTATATTGTTATATTAAAAATTTCAAAAAACATATTTATTTCAAAGCATGCCTTTTTCATTTGTTATATGACATATTTTGCTATTTTTAGATTTCAAAGGTAATACAAGTAGCGTTTTGTATAAATTTATACTAAGCATGGATCTCTCGGTGTTCATAAATATCTGTCCATATTCTTGGAACAAAGCGAAATAAATCAAAAAATACTTTGCTCATTTAGCACACATATTACGGTGGCTTAGTATACAAAATTTGGGATCGTTTCGTGAACATGGACTTATCACGAAAACTTGATTTTGCCTGGTTTTTACGTGGAACCATACTTAAAAATTCAATTAAGTAGCATTTAAGAAATATTTATATTTTTGAACAAATAGTTTTTCTTTGGTTTCACGTTCTTTTTCTATTGTGTCTTTGTAGAATTTATCTAGTGGAAAAACGGTAAAACTCGGATTAATGTTTTTTGCGCAATTTCCAATGTGTTCACTTACAAAAGTGCACTGGTATTTGGGTTCTCGCATCTGTTGTCGGTGAACGGTCATGCGGTGTCTCCTGTCTAATTACATAAATAATTTTGAAACTAACACATGTCATTGACGTTTTAACTGTAAATTTACTTTCGTTTTTAAAGAAAAATTTTAATCAATGTGTTATATACGGGCACGTAGCGCATCTTGGGTTGTTGCATTTAGTGATGACGGGGGTTCTTTGATATTACTGGTAAATCAGGCTCTGGTTAGAATCGGTTTAAGTGAAGGACATTGTCGTTTGCTATTGATGGTTTGGGAATTTTCCAAAACTTTTCTCAAGTCTGAATCGTCTTCTAAAATGGGAACGTTGTGTTTAATTACTTGAAAAACTTCCGGATTTTTCGGGTTATGTGTTGAAACATATGGAATGACATACGTGACAGGCTTACTTTTCACCGTAAGGAGGTCCCTTCTTTCGTGTGATTTTGCTTTATTAATTCCGTTTCAATTAATTCCGTAGGTTAATTTTCTTTCTAAGAGCAATTTTTTTATTCAGCGAGAAATTTCCAAAATTTCTATATCCGATATTATCGGACAAAGACGTCTAGCTAACTTATATGGAATGTTATTTTTGGTATGTTTAGGGTGGCACGAATCGAATAAGAAATATTGTGTATTGTTTGGTATCCGTTATTTGGTAAAAAAAAACCAATCGATTATAATGGTATGTTCTTTCTTCATTACCATAACGTCAAGAAACGCTAATTTGCTTCTATCCAATTCCATTGTAAATTTTAATGTAGGGCTCAGAGTGATAAGAATATTGAAAAGTTTCTAGTTGATCTTTACCTTTGTCCCATATGATAAAGCAGTCATCCAAATACCGTTTCCATGACGTTTTGATAAAAGATTCAAAGTTTTGTCCGAATTTTTCCTTAACAGTAGCGCATAATTTCTTCTCCAAAAATCCTAGAACGATTGTTGCATAAGTTGGCGCAACTTTGGTTCCCATCGCCGTGCCTATTTGTTGTCTATAAACCATATGATTAAAATACATAAAATTGTTTTCAAGAATTAACTGTAGACTTTCTAAAATAAATTCTTTTGGAAATCTGTCATGCTAAAGATTAGGAAATTTATCCATCCAATATTCTATGGCGATTAATCCTAGGTCGTGTGGAATGTTAGAGTAGAGGTTAGTCAGATCAAATGTAACTAAAGTTGATTCTGAGTCGACGTTCTCGGGAATTGTGTTTAGAAAATCTACGGTATCCCTTATGTAACTTCGAACTTCATTAGCATATGAATTGAATAGTAATTGAAATGTATTTAATGACATTCCTCAAAGTAATTGAGAGCAATTAATTACTCTGGTTAAAATCAATGTAATTGACGTCATCCCTGATACATAAGGCATTGTACTGTATATTTAACTATGTACAGCCCCCCCCCCCCCCTAAAATGGGAAAAACACACTTTGTTTATTTACCAAAAGTAATTTGAGGCTTTAGGTTTTTGATAGTATAATCTTCTCTCTTTACCGTTGGAAATGCTATCTCGGCTTGAACTAGAAATCATCCTGTTATGTGGCTGCCTGAGGATTTGTAAAGTTCTTAATGAAACTTAAATGAAGTCCAGGCAACATGCAACACGAAACTAAAAATAAATAACACATTTCTAATGTATATATTACAGATTTACAAAATCTTAACATTGGGTTAATTTATACTGAGTAAATAAAAGCACCTCTGTAACTACAGTTTTGAGGTAACAGTCATCTGCGGTAATCTTCACTGCATGCCTTCGTGGAAAGCACATGGTAAATCTCGCAAAGCGCGAGATTTTATATTATTAAAGTTTTAACAGACTGAACATTTCCTCGGTTGAAACTTAATTGAAGTCAATTAAATAGTCGACCTTCTAAAATTAAAATTGATGGATATGAAAATAATAGTGATAAGATATTAATAGGTGTCATAACTTTTGAGTGCACTGCCTCCAAAAGCAATGCTTAGAGAAATAAAAAGTTGCATGAGGATGGGTAACATATATCCTGATACCAGTTAATTACAGCAAAAATATAAATACCGGCTCGTGAAAATCGGGCAGCATGTCAATTTATGTCTGAGACATTCTCCACGTTCTTTTTTCACTTAATAAAATGTATGAAAAAAATACTCTAGGGTATTTCTTTAACTTGCGGGGGCATCTACCAAAATCGAGGCACACGCGCAGTGTACCCAACAATGACTTCGTAAAACACGTGGTGGTCGTCGTCCCTTCTCATTACTTCTTCTACGCAAGAAAAATTGTTTCAAAATCTCACATTAGCATTTCATTAAAAATGATAATAAACCTTAATTATAGGAAAATCATTGTCTAACCTAGCTTCGTTTGATTTAGCACGTGACATGGCATTGAATGGTGACATGCAAGGTGCATTACGAATTTTGATCGTCTGTTTCAAAATAATTCAATCTGTATATATTTTAAGTGTCACATTTTCTACAATTTTACGTTTCTAAAATTATTTTCTTGAGATTGATATTTTCGCTTTTAAAGAGGTTAACAGAGTAAATGAAGGCTATGTCTCCGAGTGAAACACTATAACTCCGAGTTTCACTTGCAAAAAATGACCAAAACAAAAACAATACCACGTATTCATTAAAAAAAGACAATTTTTTCTTTTCCCCTTTCCCCCATGTTTATAGTTATATTATTGTTTTCATGGTTTAATGGCTCCGTAAAGACCCAAATATTGAGACGTGCAGGCCACGCCTACGATTTCTTCTCAGCCTTTCACAACCATTCACAAAGTGTGCAAACCCCGCCTACCGTTTCCTGCAAACCGTTCAGCTGTCCGTGCAAGAATCGTTTCGTTCCGTGAACACCGTTCAGTGTTTCATGCAAACCGTTTAACGTTCCTGCAAGAATCGTTTCGTTCCGTTCCGTGCAAGTGGTGTAGAAGTACGCTTCAGGGTTTGTATCGATAAAGAGGTTTACCCAAACGGCATACACATATTCAAGTAATATTTTGTCATTTCTCAGCAGAGGAACTCGTTTCTAACAAAAATTAAGGTGATGCGCCCCTTAATTCTACAAAACATTCACGTGACTCAAGTACAAACTACTTGAATACCGCCGGATTACGGTAACTCGAAAATGGGTTTTTAAATCACAAGGTCTTGCCATAAAGAAGTTTTGTACGAGATATGAAAGCGCCACCATGAATAGTTCTGAAGATATTTAACATGTTTACTTAAAAAGTCAGAGATCATAGCATGAATTAAAAGATCTTGCCATGAAACATCAATATACAAAGTATGAAAGATGAAAGTATGAAGTATGAAAGATCTCTATTGAATAGTTCACGAAATATTAAATAGGTGAGAAATTTGAAAAGTTGGTCCATCTCCAAGGGCAATGCCACAATGTCAAAAATAAAAAAAATAATAGTCTTGTCATAACAAGAGGCCAATGGGCCCACTCTACATCACTCACCTTGGTCCATATTTAAATATTTCCCCATATATGTAAAACTTTGATCCCCTATTGTAGCTCCACCCTACACCGGAGCCCATGATTTTAACAAAGTTAAATCTGCACTATGCTAGGGAGATTCAATATAGATTGGAAATTTTCTGGTCCAGATGTTCTTAAGACGATTTTCAAATGATCCCACCCTATTTTTGCATTTTTGTGATTATTTCTCCTTTAAAGATGGTATGGCCTTTTCATGTGAACAAATCTGAATTCCCTTGACCCAGAGATGGTTTGTACCAAGTTGCATTGAAATTGGTCTGCTAGTTCTGAAGAAGAAGATTTTTAAAATTTGTGAATGTATTGTTCCTTTTTCGCCTTGCCCTTCATTTCAATAAACTTGAATTCCCTTGACGAAATGATGATTTATGAGAAGAGTGGTTGATATTAGTGCAGTGATTCTGGAGAAGTTTAAAATATAAAAGGTTTACAGACAGACTGAGGACGGACAACGCGTGATAAGAAAATTCACATGGATTTTCAGCTCAGGTGAGCTAAATACTTAAATACAAAATATAAAAGTTCAACATTAGATAGTTCAAGAGATATTGAATAGATCAAGATTTGTTTTTAAAAAAAATCAAAAACAATTGTGTACAAGATCTTTTCAAAATAGTTCTGGAGGTAAAGAAATAAGTCAAAAAATGAGTTTAAGGTCACAATATCAAAGGTTATGATATGAAATAAAAGATATGAAAAATATATCTTAAATAGTTTGTGACAGATTTTATAGGTCGGATTTTTATTAAAAGTACATCATAACTTTCAGGTCAAGGTCACAAGCTCACACATCTTTGCATCAGATGAAAGGTTTTTCCATACAGAATGTATATACAAAATATGAAAGCCCTAGCTTAAATAGTGCAAGATATAATTTCAATTCCCCCCTAATATATCAGTATATACGAGGGCGAGCCAATAAGTAACCAGCCTAATTTATTTCCGGTTGAGATCCACTTCTTCTTTTTCGATGTCGATGGATATCCCTTTTCAGGTTTGCGAATAGGAAAAAGGCACTAAGAGCTAGGCCATGAAAATAGGCAGGATATTGTATTGATTCATATCCGTGGCCGAGTGGTTAGATCATCGCGCTCAAAATCACAAGGCCTCTCACCTCTAGTCGGTGCTAGTTCGAATCTCGCTCGTGCCGATATATGTGAGAAAGTTTGCCAGTTTACTTTCGGGAGGTCGGTGGTCTCTTCCCGGGTACATTGTATCTGGATTCTGTCCCCCACCAATAAAAACTAGACTGAAAAATTGTTGAGTGTGGCGGTAAACAACAATCAACCAATCATATCCGTTTCACTGTACTGCATCCTTTGCAACTTTGCATGTGTGAACTCTCGCGTTGTACTGTTGCAGCTAAACACCTTTTCAGCAGGTCTAGCACGTTTGCATAGTACACCCCAGTTATTGAAATCCTCTTGGGTAAAAAGTCCAACATAATAACACCTTTTGCGTCCCAAGATAATGTGGTCATCACCATGCCAGCAGACGGTTGCGTCTTTGACCTCATGGATCCCGGTCCTACCCACTGACGCCTCAGGGTTTTACTCTCTAGCTCATAATAATGAACCCAAGTTTCATCTACAGTCACCAGACGCAAACGAAAATTCATCTTTTGACCTAGTACGCTTCAAGAAAGCGCTACATACTGATGCTCTGGTTGCCATTTGCTCATCGCTAAGAGATTTGAGGATCCAACGGGCTGTTAACTTCTGCATACCTAAACGATCATGTAACATTGTTGTTATATGAAGAATTGCAAATCAAATGATTAATTAGATTTCTCAAATGTATCTTTTAATATATGTTCAATATTTTTGAGATTAAAATCCAAATTATGAAATTTAAAATGTTAAGGTGTTAGGAAAAAGAAAAAAAAATGGAAAAATTCTCAACATTCTAAAATGGTGATGATTTTCCGAAAAAACCAGAAGAATATTGGAAAGGTTCTAAAATCGGAGTGAAATGTATTTATAGCTACTCTTCTGCCATACGAGAACACAAAATGATAATACTTTTTAAATTCATAACCCTCAATATAAAGGAGAATGAAATTCAGACCCTAATAACCCCACCCCATTAATTAAAACTATCTTGAGAATATATATATATATATATATATATATATATATATATATATATATAATATCTTTGTTGATTATAGGAAGAGTAAACCAGTTCTACTGATCACACAGATGGTTAGTTATCTTAGCCCTTTCATAGATCTTACCAGATGTATATATTAGAGCCAAACTATCTGAAATAGGAAGAATACTCATTTTCTGATTGGAATATAGGGCTCACGGTGGGTTTTCTTACATTTAAGGTATGTTTTGCATGGGTGGGAGTGTTAAACTTGCTGTCTATGTTCTTTCAGACGTATCAAATGGTACAGACTCGCTTAGGATTTTTCAAGTAATGGTTGTTTACCATGATGAAATGAATTTCGTTCAGATAAATGTTTGCTTGATTGTAAAATTTGGTAACATGTATACATTGAATTATAAGTCTGGACATTTTTTATCATTACTTGAACGATCTAATTTCAGTTAATTAAGGGGCCTCCGTGGCCGAATGGTTAGAGCATTGCGCTTAAAATCACAAGGCCTATCACCTCTAGTCGGCGCGGGTTCGATTCTCGCTGGCGCTGACAAATGTGAGAATGTTTGCCAGTTTTCTTTCGGAAGATCGGTGGTCTTTTCCCGGGCACATTGTATCTGGGTTCTCTCCTCCACCAATAAAAACTGGACGCCACCAGATAACTGAAAAATTTTTGAGTGTCGCGGAAAACAACAATCAATCAATCAATCAGTTGATTAAGTTCAATTCATGTAGTGTCTCTCATCGAGTCTGAATGATATTCAAGCAGTTAGCTGAAGAGTTTAATTGCTGGGGTAACCATTTACATTAGTATAACCAAAGAAAATTAACAGTTGATATGTGGCGTAATATTATGGGTAGGAATTAAGTCCTTTTCGAGGAATCATTAATTCATACACTTATTTTCTGGGAAATTAAAGTGTTTGTAGAGAAGTTGATTACCACCATTATTAAGTTTGAAACCTGTGAACCGATATTCTTTTATTGAGTGAGCCCTTTAATGGGTCCGTTATAATGGGGTCTTCAATCCCGATATAATTTAAAAAAAAAATATTATACTACCTTTTTGGTATAATTATGTACGATATTTTGATATCCTACTTTAAAAAAAAATGAAAATACATTAATACTATCATAGATTATGGCTATGAATTTGATGAATTAAATTATAGTTATTTTCATTTCCCCGGATTTTTACAATATATTCAAAGAGGCGTTTCAGAAAAAAGTGGATTTTACATACTTTTGAAAATGGAAAATAATTAAACAAAACCTTCTTTTCTTATTTAAAAATCTAATATGATTGTTAGTGTTTGCTGTTTTGAGAAACGTGGTGTTAAAAACTGAATGTTTTTCCATTAAATTATAGGTAGCAAATATATTCAATGATTGCCATGGAGACGAGTGGGATATTGTCACTATGGTAACGAGTAAAGAACAAAGAGACTTTACTAAGTATTGGGTATCTATATTGGATAACATATATTGCAAATTTTTCCTATATTGACTCCTAGGTGGAGTGGTTAGAGGATCGCGCTCAAAATTACAAGGCCTCTCACCTCTAGTCGGCACGGGTTCGATTCTCGCTCACGCCGATATATGTGAACCCAAAATAGCTAATAAAATAGGCAATATATTGTAAATCGATATAGGATTGATTGTTGTTTTTCGCCACAATCAACAATTTTTCAGTTATCTGGTGGCGTCCAGTTTTTTGTTGGTGGAGGAGAGAACCCAGATACAATGTACCTGGGAAGAGACCACCGACCTTCCGCATGTAAACTGGCAAACTTGCACACATAACGCAGCGGCCGAGATTCGAACACGCGCCGACAGAGGTGAGAGGTTTTGTGATTTTGAACTCGATGCTCTAACCACTCGGCCACGGAGGCCCCCAATTTTGCTAGAAAATGATATTATTTTAAGTTAATTGACAACCTAACTTAGAAAACGGTAATCGACTTATAAACAGGTCAGCATATATGCGAGTATTTCGCATTTTGATAACAACATTCTCTTTCCCTGAATGTGACAAAACATTAAAGTTTCTAAACAATAAGCCCTGCATACTCTACATCATGCTCTTCTATATGTTGATAATATTTAAACTTGCAAAAATGGCATTGCCCCGACATGAAGACCACAACAAAAGCACACAATTATAATGCTGTGCAGTCTTTGTTGTAACTTTCTGTAAATTGACAGGGATAGGTGTAGAAAGGAAATTGTATTTTTCATATTTAGGTAATCAATGATATAATTTATAAAGTAATATAATGTAAGTTATTCAATATAAGTTATTCAATATAAGTTATTCAATTGTTCAAAATAGAGTAGAGTAAGTTATTCAATATAATGTAAGTTATTCAAGATAGTGTAGAGCAAATCAATCAATATAAGTTATTCAATGTAAAGTAAATTATTCAATATAATGTAGATAGATGTTATTCAATATAATGTAGATATATGTTATTCAATATAATGTAAGTTTTAAAAAGTTTGATGCAGAATTAGGATATATTCATAGTTAGAGATATTGTTCAAGTTCGTACATATATAATTCAAAAACAGTATATTCCATAAAAGTTACTGTCTAATGTACACATTTCAAATAATAATTTTATTTACTGATAATATAGTATTTAAATTAATCGGTGTAGTCTAAACAACTTGAATAATAAAGAATACATGAAAATTGTTAAATAGTACAAAATATACTGAAAACGATGTTACACTTTTGAATGGTGAAGTTGACAATGTGTTAATCGTATCATAAATCCCAAAGATATAAACAATTTCCAGTATAGGGCAACACGGACCTCCGACGACGCAAAGGAAGGATTAGGTGCCATGGAGGAGTAAGCATCCTCTGCTGACCGGTCACACCCGCCATGACCCCGTAGTCGAAATTAGGTATACGGGGTTACCCTTAGTCAAAGTGGTGAATTTATTGCATTATACAAAAATATAGACTCGATGATTTTGCAAAGCATCACCGTCAAATGTATATTCAACACATGAGATTAATGACTGTTCTCTCCGCTAATACTTGAAACTTTTCGTCGCAAGCCGATTTCATATGATATAAACTGTAAATTTCTTTCTCTTGTAAATATTTAGAAACACTAAAAGAGTTGCGTAAAATTTCTAAAGATTTTATTTTCATTGACAGTGACCAGTACTTTGGTTTGTTCTAAGGACAAGGGTTTAATGCAACTTCTTCCTCTGATCAATTCTTCCCTCGTCTTTCGAATTTTTCAATGAGAGTATAGATCGCAGGGGGTTGGGGTTAAATTATTATATATTATTAATTGATCACCAGTCTCTAGAATATATATTTAGTAAAGTCGACAGATGAACTTGTATCTCGTATTTCCCATGGATACTTCCTGTAGACGAGTGACGTCATCCGTTCGGAGGTAGTCCCCATTACGATTGGGTTCTCCAGATTCCCACCTGAAGTACGTCATCTTCTGTCCATCGTCATCCACGAAGGTACTTCCAGTAGTACGTTTTCCTTGGATATATATTGATCCAGTTTGGTACGTGTCTGTTCAGAAAAAAAATAGTTCAAAACGCCTCCTGTTAATGTATATAGACTGATTTTTTCCTTCTGCTTTTGCATTTCGAAGCAGAAACATGTGCTTCTGACTGCAAGGCGTGGTATCTTATTCACAAAGTGTCCGTTACTAACGTGATTTGTTAACTTTAGTTAGTAAAAATACGGCAATACAGAGTGTAGTCAACGGGTGCGTTATATTTACGAGGGCCTTCATGTGAACAAGGTCACTGATTGTGATGCCAAACGTGTTATTTACAAATTTCCCAGTCTTTATCCAGTGTTAGATATAGGATATATACATTATGTTAAGGATATTTGCCAACCAATACACAAACAATTTCTCCTATACATATATATCTGAGAGAATTTACATGATATGATTTCTCCTTAATTTATAAAACATAGTGATAGTCAGACAGTCTTTATCAAATTATAAAACTTAAAATACAGGTGATGATATTAAGTAAATACCTTCCATGAAATAATATTGGTAGTTATAGATTCTTATCAAAAGTAGGATTGCCTATAGAACAGAGGGATTTCAACAATGGAAATATACATTCAGTCGTCGTAGATAATTTGTACATACAGATGCAGAAAAATGTCGTACCAATAATTTTCAATTGAAATGCAAAGATGGCATCCGAATTTATCAGCAACAGGCGACTTTCAGGATGTTCCTTGCTGCACTGAGCCTTGGCGTCACTTCCTGTTTTACTGTTCGAGTGAAGCTTGTAACAAAATGATAATTCGGAATTCCATGTGTATCCGATCCTGTAGCATGAAATCTCTGTGAAAATCAAAGGAACAATGATGTAAATTAGAAGAAACGAGCAACATTTCACACAACAAATGTATCATTTAGTAATGATACAAAAATAGGGGGTAACAGCGTACTAGCAGATATATAGACGAGTCCACGCCATCAGGTTCACGGATCGGTATACCGGTAAAAATGATGACTTGAAGAAATACCTACATAGGTTAAATTTCGTTTATAGCAGACTTTTCAATTTACAAGTTAATTTTGATTACAATTAAACAGATAGTGTTTTCACTTCTCATTTTGTTTTAAATATATTTTCTATTAAGCTGTATATTCAAACGATAACTGGCCATAGCTTGAAAATTGAGAGAGGGTGGCCATTGTGACAAGGAAGCCGGTAAATATTTTATTTTTATTTAAATAAGAAATTTATCGTGAATGACATGGCAGATTCGAAGAATCATCGGTAAGGTACCACTCCCACGATTACGTGATCGTGTTATTTTCATCAGATATTTGTAAGATTCCTTTATTACTGAATTAAATTCCTGACATGAGAAAAAATTGAAAAATGTAAATAATTGAATCTATAAATGTTGTTCTTGAATTTTACAGTTTTTGCATTATTTGCCTTTCAACAAGTGACTGTTTGCTGTTTGCGGTTTGTTTTCACTAGGAAATTGTAGGAATTAAAAAAAAAAAATCAACTAGATGATACAATTGAGTTTATGTTTATTTCTGTTCTTGTCGTCAGTGATATCATTGAAAAACACATCAAAATATTTTGTTGTTTTTTTGTCTAATTTTCAGCTGGAAACGCTACTCTCTGGTCAAGATGTGGTGAAATGTTCAGTATTTTCATTACGTCATGTAGGTCCATTAAAGCATTAGATTTCTTAATGTTTATTATCAAAATAAATATAACAATTCTACTCAGACTCCAGATATGGTCCGTTGTCATGAACATAATGCTTAGAACTACAAGGTCTCTGAATTAGTACTCCTGATTATTTTCCTTTGTTCCTCTGGATAGTTGACGTAGGAAATGTAATAATCAATATGTTGATGGTGGCCATTATTGGGAAGAAGAATAGTCCATTGCACAAAACAAATAAATTATTATACATATAATGAGCTATGTAATGAATAATTTAGTTTACGTGGAATTGACAATAATATCAATTAGCAAATTCATTTGACATATAGTTTATCAGAAGCAAAGGTTCCAAAGACATTGAAGGATTATTATGCCTTTCTGTCACATATGTCCTTCTTTATTAAAGAGACACTACAGCCCATTTTGCTCCAAAATCGTAAAATGACAATTTCCCCCAAAGCTCTAATTTCGTTGCATAGATGAATGTATAAACCTTGTAAAAAATAACACATTTCTAAAGTTGAAAATTCTCGTTTAAATGCAATAATTAATAGTTTTTGAAGGCCTTTTTAACAACATTGAGACTTCCTCTATCGGCTTCGGACACATGAGCATGGACGGTCAACAATCCAGTGAGAGTTAGAGCACAGTGCCTAAAACCAGAATTTTGACAGATTATGTGAGAAAAGGGTTACAATAAAACGAGGTACAATACGTACGCACACTGGATTTTACGTGGGGACATCACTATGAACTTCTAGCTGCGAGACACACACGCAGGGCTTTAAAAGTAAGTGCTATTTTTATGAAAACACGTGGCGCGCTTTAGAAAAACATTATTTGGTTATTTGGACATGCAAGGTTATCTATTATAGCAATACTTTATAATTACTTAATTATAAGAAGTAGAAAATAATCCCATACGCGAGACGCGAATCTGGACCCCTTTAAGGGGTATTTAGATAAGTTTTTACACAACACGTGTGTTGCCATACTAAATCAAATGACGTAAAATGTCCAAGTAGAATGAAAAAAACATTGAATTCCGGATGATATTCAAAACTCATTTGAGAGCAAATTAATGCATCCCTAATGTTCAAAATTGTCAGTACTGTTATAATTGTTATTATTTTATCGATATATCGTTTAAAAAATACTTGATTAAAATGTGAAAAATTAGCTGTAATGCCTCTTTAATAAACAAAAACAATAAAAAGACGATGAGAACGATAAAAAAGGTGAAGGTGTCACACACATTCTATATATATATATATATATATATATATATATATATATATATATATATCAAACGATTACTAGAGGTATATAAGCCTACCCGAAATCTTTGGTCTATAAAACAATCGGTCACTCTAGTTGTTCCAGAAAGTCGAACCGTTACATATGGGGATCTATGTTTCAAAACAATAGCTCCAAAACTGTGGAATATCCTTCCAGAATATGTAAGGGAATGTAGAACAATGTGTGCTTTCAAGAAGTCACTAAAACACATTTTTTTCCATCAAGCTTTCCAGGACTAGTTTCTGTCATTTCAATCAGTTGTGTTTGTTGTTCAGTGCGATAAGATTATCTTTGTTTGACTGTGGGTTTGAATTTTCGAGTGTTTTGTGATGTTTTATGAACAAAAGTTTTAATGTATTATAACTGAGACTGATATTTATTCTTATTTAACATATTTATGGTATCTAGTGTTTTAGCTACGGACTGTTTACACGTAATAAGGCCTTGTATATCACATTGCTTTTTAATTTATTTTCTATGAAAAGGCCAAGATAGCTAGCAGTATTCAGTCTCGTAATTCGTATAGAAAATACAAATCAGAGAGATGGGCAAACACGGACCCCTGGTCATACCAGAGGTGTGATCACGTGTCCAGGAAATGTAAGCATCTCCTGTCAACCCGTCACACTATCGGGAGCCCTATATTCCGATCAAGTAAACGGTGGAATCCATAGTCTGACTATGTATTATGTGTATAACAGTTTGTAGTAAGGTATATATGCATTGTAAAGCACATTTGAGTGTACATAATGTATGAAAAGGTGCTACATAAATATGGTATTATATATATATATATGTGTGGGGGGGGGGTCATACAAACTTCCAATAAATATAATTTTATCATGCACAATGTTTGATTGATTTCGCTAACTATATGACGTCATTTGAAAATTAAGATAACTTAAATTTTCTCATAGTTCTCCTTTTCCATACACTCAATGTTCTATAACAACGTCCATTATTTGTTACAATTAACAATATACCTTGTTATGTTGAGGTTGAGCACTACTTTAAAGCATTTTATTTTACTATTTTTATCATTCTCATTTGTATTTGCATTTACAAATGAGTCAACAGGCATCATGGGTTTTTGCTGTGTTAAACTTTGGACCACTTTATTTTTTCAAAACGTTTGGTTCTAATCACAAATTCGATTGTGTAAGAAATGTTCTAATCATATAATAAACATTCTTTCACATGGTCCTAACCAGCAGGCCTCAAGGTGATGCCTAGAAATATTCCTAACAAGCAGCACTTGAGATGAGACCTAGAAATGATCATGCTAGAGTGATATAAAGCAACCAGAAGTGTAAGTGTCTATCAAATGGTAACGGATGTTAGGGATACCCAAACTTATAAGATATAAAAAAAGACTTAAAGAAGATTAAAAAGCAGATATGGATATTCACTGTCAAATGTCCTTTATGTAGTTATATAGACGAACTCTTTTTATATTTGATTCTTCTAAACGAATTGAGCAGTAATAATATCAACCTCTTGCATCATAGTATGAAAGGAGTCCGTGTACATTTTAGGCATATGTATTCCTCGGTGTCTAATTCAGAACATCAGACTTTGTACATTAAAAAGGTATATATAAGACATAGCAAACCTGTCTGATCCTTCGACACATAGTAAACAACCCCTGGTTTGGAGACCAGAAAATGAGAAGTTTTCTCGTATACTTCTGCGTGTCCTTGGCACATTGAATCATTTGAATAAAACACTGAAACACAGCCCTGTGAAGCAGCGCATCTACTAATACATCTAATACGAGAACTACTTCTGATGTAAAATATTGTCGGTTGTATTACTATTTTGTCACTAATAGAAGAAAACTTTTTGAAAGTGTAAATATCCAAATTGTTTGACATACACAATGTTTTATGTAGATAAAAAATAACTGTCAGCGTCTGAAGATACATTGTTGTTCGTTCATTCAATACTTTTTTTAAAGGGTGGTTCTGGGTATATGCTGGGGGTATTTATGCAAACATGCAGGTAGTTTTTATTGATTAGAGAAGGGTATCCCAAAGAAAAATTGATGGAAATAATGTTTTTTTAATGTAATTCAGCGATCCAGACTGTTGCAAAATCAAGCACAGACTCCAACATTCGTCAAAGACGAATAAAATCAAATAAAGAAAATTGAATAGAAGATGCAGCGATCAAACTCATCAGTTCTACTAATTTGGGAATATGGCAAACGCGATCAATTCGAAACACCAGAGGTGGGATTAGATGCCTAGGAGGAGTAAGCAAGGCCTGTCAACCTGTTAAACTAGGTGTGCATCATCTTTCTTGCTCAAATAAACGAATTATCCGTAGTCAAAATCGTTATTTAAAGAAACCGGCCTAGCAATTGGTGTAAACCACGCCAGACGATATTTGCAACGCCGGTCTGTATTTGCTAACAAACATTTGCGAAATGCTGATTCGAAAAGAAAATGTTGAAATCCTGTAACATTTAACTTACTTGTTAGCAACCTGCCATGGTGTAGAAAATGATCAAATGCGGAACATGTTCTTAGATGGTTGGCTGTATATTGTTTAACGTTTGAGATTTTTTCACTCATATGGAGACGTCACCATTATCGGTAAAGGGTTGCAAACTTTAGGCCTATGCTCGGTGCTTACGGACTTTGAGCATGGGGGGGATCTTTTTCATGTCACACCTGCTGTGACACGGAATCACGGGTTTTCCAGTTTCATTCTATTTAGTCGCTTCTTACGATAAACAAAGGGTATTGAGGACCTATTCCAACACAGCATCTTGTGTATAGAAAATAATCAGTTGCGTGACAAGGCATCTTATGGAAATGATAATTGAACTTTGCTATATAAATAAAGGATGTTAACGATGGTGATAACGTATAGCAATCTCCTTTGTCATAGATATGTTAGTTCATCATTACAGTCTTTGTTCATTAAAACATTCAATTATGAAACAGATGTGGAAATCTTCAAATACTTTAAAACTAATTCATATTTTCAATTCAATATGATAAACAAGGCAATAGGTCTTTCATTGCTAAATTCTACTCGAAATAGTAAAATTATATTTGAAAAACTATATTATATTTTTACAAGAGGGGAGACGTTAAATAAATTTTCGTTATGATTATCGTTATGATGTCCCAGAATACTATGAAATTGTTTTTGTACCTTTAGTATTGATACCTACCATCGCCAGTGTTAATTATGATAGAAATGTTCACCTGGTAATTTAAATGGATATAATTAAAAGCGAAGATAATGAACAGAGATCAATCTCATTAATTACGAGTAGAGCAAACACGGACCCCTGGAGACACCAGAGGTGACTTAGGGGCCCAGGAGGAGTAAGCATTGCCCTGTTCAACGTTCACACCCACCGCAATTCCTCTATCTTTATCAGGTAAACAGAGTAATCTCTAATCCAAATCAGTATGTAAAGAACGGCCTAAAAAACTGGTATGATACACGTTAGACAGCAATCAACCTAATGATACGTTGTATTTGCAAACACTGCATTAAAATACTGCAGTGTTCATATGAAATTGCAATATTATTTATTTTGTTTTTATGGGCCATGTTTTCTGATGGAATGTTTTTTATTATGACTGATATTTTTTGTTATGCGGCTGGGAGGTTTTAGAATGTACGATAGATAATTGTGAAAATCTTCATTCTAGTTGCTGTTTTATTTTATAATTATATGCATACAATGTTGCTGGGATGAAGTAATTGGAGCCTGTGTTCAATGTATTATGAAAAGGCTAAGATAACGAACAGTATTCAATATTGTAATTCCTATAGAAAATACAAATGAGAGAGATGGAGGAACACGGACCCATGGAATACCATAGGTGTGATCAGGTAGCTAGGAGTAAGCATCCCCTGTCAACCGGTAACACCCGCCGTGAGCCCTATATTTTGATCAGATAAATGGAGTAATCCGCAGTCAGAATCGATGCACCATCTGTTATTTGCTTTAACCATTTCCCTGAGTTTTGCACGAATTGTCATTTATTATTTTAAAAGAATAAATTACTTTCAACCACACATCCTTATTATCTATTCCTAAACAACTGAGCCAAAAACTAGCGGCGGAAACGACAGCACATTAACGGCACTCTTGGAAAAAATGAAGTATAAACATGTTTTCAGAACAATAACAATTATGCTACGCCATGTTCTCATAGAAGACGATTTGAGTATATATATATATATATATATATATATATATATATATATATATATATATATAAAACACATTTTGCTTGCATTTCTTTCAAATAAAACAGATTAGAATCCTTTGAGCGCAGGTATTGTTGAAATCAGTATGAATTCTTTTATTTCTGCTGTATGTAGTGGGCTAAAGAAAAATAAAGGTGAATCTAGGTCCTTGAAGTAAAAATTCACAATATCTTTGAAGTAAAAAAATCCCAACTTAACGGATCCAAACACAGTTTTTGAGTCCCTCCCAGCAAAATTGATGAGTTAAGATTTTGTAAATTTGGAATAGATGACCTCCAGGCCTTAACCTTAATTTTTTTCCCCTGATATTCTTGATGTACACAGAGAAGGAAATTCAAAAATTTTGACGCCCTATAGATGCAACTCTTCTATTGCGCTGTAAACATTTGGTTACCAGAACTAACGTTCTAGACACATAGTGTGTTTTTATACTGAACATTTCAATTTATTAGTTTGGATTTCCTTCATATGATATTTCTAGAATCATATTTATGTCTGTCAACTGATACGATAAAATATGTTCTGCGTATGTTCAATTTCTAAATCGAGGCAGGCTTCTCATATATAAATTGATGTTACGGGATTCAGCATTTCACACATTCTATAGTCGTTATAATGATTTCATTTGCCGTACAACTTATCATGAGCTGGAAGGTTGTGTTTCATGCAGATTATTAGACCATTCTTTACATACTAATTTTGACTATGAATCACTCCGTTTACTTGAGCAAGATAAAGATGTGACCGATCTACATGGTATGCTTACTCCTCCTAGGCACTTGACCCCATCTATATTGTGTCTACAGGTCCGTGTTTGCCCTACTCTTAATTTTGTATTCTTTACAGGAATTATGAGATTAACAACAGTTTGTTATCTTAATCATTCCATTGATTACTGTTCGTTGTCAATTTTTCATTGAAGGAGTACGCGTGCATGGATAAGGTACGCACATGAGCGGGACAACCTTCTCGTTTTCAATGAAAAACAACAATTCAAATGGAAAGTAAAATGGGAAGAAAGGTACTATTACAAATATCATACTTACACGTAACATGAAATATAGCTGTAACGCTTTTACACTTATGGTTTTAGACAATTCTTAACATATATAAAACAACTGCTGTCCTGATTTACTTTTGACATTTTCTATGATGATATCGTTTACAACTATGGAATTCTGAACTATCAGATGTTTTGTGATGTCATCGAATGACTTTATCCAGTACTAACTATTACTGTAATACGACGCTAAACAATATCCATGGATTCGGGATTCTGCTTAGCAAATCTGTTAAACATTTGATTCGTGATTATAGCCTATAGCGAAATATTTGTAAATATGGGCTGCTTAATAAACCCTGTCCGTTCTACATATTATGTTTTTAATGTTTGGAATATTTTCACTTTCATTATAGTGCTGGTCACACACTACTTGAAGGTTTGATTCTCTTGGTCGTGAGTAGCATTCCGAGTAGGGGCGGAAGTGGGTATTGATTGATTGTTTTTTTCCATTCATAATGAGACGTCATCAGCTGTAGGTGAGGTACCACAAATTTAGAACTATGCTAAGCGGTCGGGGCCGTTGCAGTTTCATATCTGAAAGACCCGTGATTCTCACCTCTAAATGAAGAGCGTTTGGCGAAGGAGCAATCACTACCCATTTTTACGCCTTAGGTTTGACGAGGCTCGAACGCACGATCTCCCGGTTACAAAGCGAACGCTTTAACCATTGAGCTACCGCGATCGGTTTAGGTATCCATGTGTGTGTGTGTGTGTGTGTGTGTGTGTGTGTGCGTGTGTGTGTGTGTGTGTGTGTGTGTGTGTGTGTGTGAGAGAGAGAGAGAGAGAGAGAGAGAGAGAGAGAGAGAGAGGGAGAGAGAGAGAGAGAGCAAAAACCAACAAAATTCTTATGTTAGATCTACAAAGTGCATACAATGAAAATACAATGAAAATACAATGAAAATTGTCAAAATGTCAGGGCAACCAGTCCTTGTACACGGCCCCGGATTGAATTTGACAATTTTCATTATTCGTTTATTATTTATAAGGAAGAATTACATGTACGCATTGGTCGTGAGTTCACACTCTCAGCTGTTACCGCATCCTACAGTTCGATAGACCATTTTATTTGTGTCTGTGATGACTTATTCCCAGATGCACGACTTTCTATTTCATCTCAACATCTTTCGGCAAGCATTGTATTGATTTTAATCCTAACTTGCATTTGTATGCGTACATAATTTGTTTTTTCATCATTATCATCAATTATCAATTCCCGATCATTAGTATCATTTTGTTGGATTATATGATAATACTGATCTCAATAGATAATGTTCATTTGATCTGATTTATTGTTTCACGGCCCTAACTATATAACGCAGTTAGCTTCTTCGTAATACAGAGTCTCACTGCCCCCTATATGCATTTAATTTCCTGCACGGACATTACAGAAAAATATTCATGGTTGTGTCGAGGTATGTTTGAGATTTTATACTTATGGCATTATGTGTGATATCCGTATACTTCTTTTTTATATGTCAACGCTCTGCGAATATATTGTGTTACCACATTACGATGAATATTATATTTTTTACGTACTGAAATAATTTATTTACATTTGGGGGCCTCCGTGGCCGAGTGGTTAGAGCATCGGGCTCAAAATCACAAAGCCTCTCACCTCTGTCGGTGCGTGTTCGAATCTTGGCCGCGGCGTTATGTGAGCAAGTTTGCCAGTTTACTTGCGGAAATTCGGTGGTTTCTTCCCAGGTACATTGCATCTGGGTTCTCTCCTCCACCAACAACAACTGGACGCCACCATATAACTGAAAAATTGTTGAGTGTGGCGGAAAGTAATAAATAATAATAATAATATTTACGTTTAAGGCCAAACTCGGCCCATCATCCAAATTACATTATAATCCTCATAGTTCTTTGATACGGTGTATGATACAGTATAATAATTATCATGTTTGTAGGAAGTTTTACTCACGTATGATACATAATTATTTTTAAAAACAAGATATAGTTCACAATGAATTATCTATGACGTAACAATAGCATTGCTTTCGCCGCTGAATGATGACGTCACCCTTTTCCTCGCAGCGCTTTTGACTTGATGGGCAAAATGTCGGAAATTTTCGCACATTCCTTCACATTTTCCCATTATTATACTATCTTAGCTTACCGAGGAGTGTTCTGATAAAAGCCGATATTTTATGTCTATCAAATCGGGAGTACACGCAAGTAAAAAAACTAATCACACTCAATATTGGTTAAATATTTCTTTTCGAAAATGTTCCTATAATACTCAACTTCTTTATCTTTCATTTCATTTTTAAGCCTATAAAGCTCATTTATATTTTTATTTGTTTTGATTCAAACAATCTTATAGTCGTTCAGACCTTCCGACCGAAACTGAAATTTTCCATATATCTCAGGAAAAGTACATGTAACAAGCAGACCAGTGTCTTCTTTCACTATTGTAATTGCGTTCTATCATGATTATGTGCACGGTTCTATCATGATTATGTACACGGTTCTATGAGGATTATGTACACGGTTCTATCATGATTATGTACACGGTTCTATGAGGATTATGTACACGGTTCTATCATGATTATGTACACGGTTCTATCATGATTATGTACACGGTTCTATCATGATTATGTACACGGTTCTATGAGGATTATGTACACGGTTCTATCATGATTATGTACACGGTTCTATGAGGATTATGTACACGGTTCTATCATGATTATGTACACGGTTCTATCATGATTGTGTACACGGTTCTATCATGATTATGTACACGGTTCTATGAGGATTATGTACACGGTTCTATCATGATTATGTACACGGTTCTATCATGATTATGTACACGGTTCTATCATGATTATGTACACGGTTCTATGAGGATTATGTACACGGTTCTATCATGGTTATGTACACGGTTCTATCATGATTATGTACACGGTTCTATCAGGATTATGTACACGGTTCTATCATGGTTATGTACACGGCTCTATCATGATTATGTACACGGTTCTATCATGATTATGTACACGGTTCTATCATGATTATGTACACGGTTCTATCATGATTATGTACACGGTTCTATCATGATTATGTACACGGTTCTATCATGATTATGTACACGGTTCTATCATGGTTATGTACACGGTTCTATCATGATTATGTACACGGTTCTATCATGATTATGTACACGGTTCTATGAGGATTATGTACACGGTTCTATCATGATTATGTACACGGTTCTATCATGATTATGTACACGGTTCTATCATGATTATGTACACGGTTCTATCAGGATTATGTACACGGTTCTATCATGGTTATGTACACGGTTCTATCATGATTATGTACACGGTTCTATCATGATTATGTACACGGTTCTATCATGGTTATGTACACGGCTCTATCATGATTATGTACACGGTTCTATCATGATTATGTACACGGTTCTATCATGGTTATGTACACGGTTCTATCATGGTTATGTACACGGTTCTATCATGATTATGTACACGGTTCTATCATGATTATGTACACGGTTCTATCATGATTATGTACACGGTTCTATCATGATTATGTACACGGTTCTATCATGATTATGTACACGGTTCTATCATGATTATGTACACGGTTCTATGAGGATTATGTACACGGTTCTATCATGATTATGTACACGGTTCTATCATGATTATGTACACGGTTCTATGAGGATTATGTACACGGTTCTATCATGATTATGTACACGGTTCTATCATGATTATGTACACGGTTCTATCATGGTTATGTACACGGTTCTATCATGATTATGTACACGGTTCTATCATGATTATGTACACGGTTCTATCATGATTATGTACACGGTTCTAGGAGGATTATGTACACGGTTCTATCATGATTATGTACACGGTTCTATCATGGTTATGTACACGGTTCTATCATGATTATGTTGATGGTTCTATCATGATTATGTACACGGTTCTATCATGATTATGTACATGGTTCTATCATGATTATGTACACGGTTCTATCATGATTATGTACACGGTTCTATCATGATTATGTACACGGTTCTATCATGATTATGTACACGGTTCTATCAGGATTATGTACACGGTTCTATCATGATTATCATGATTATGTACACGGTTCTATCATGATTATGTACACGGTTCTATCATGATTATGTACACGGTTCTATCATGATTATGTACACGGTTCTATCATGATTATGTACACGGTTCTATCATGATTATGTACACGGTTCTATCAGGATTATGTACACGGTTCTATCATGATTATGTTGATGGTTCTATCATGATTGTGTACACGGTTCTATCATGGTTATGTACACGGTTCTATCATGATTATGTACACGGTTCTATCATGGTTACGTACACGGTTCTATCAGGATTATGTACACGGTTCTATCATGATTATGTACACGGTTCTATCATGATTATGTACACGGTTCTATCATGATTATGTACACGGTTCTATCATGATTATGTACACGGTTCTATCATGGTTATGTACACGGTTCTATCATGGTTATGTACTCGGTTCTATCATGGTTATGTACACGGTTCTATCATGGTTATGTACTCGGTTCTATCATGATTATGTACACGGTTCTATCATGATTATGTACACGGTTCTATCATGGTTATGTACACGGTTCTATCATGATTATGTACACGGTTCTATCATGGTTATGTACACGGTTCTATGATGATTATGTACACGGTTCTATCATGATTATGTACACGGTTCTGTCATGATTATGTACACGGTTCTATCATGGTTATGTACACGGTTCTATCATGATTATGTACACGGTTCTATCATGATTATGTACACGGTTCTATCATGATTATGTACTCGGTTCTATCATGATTATGTACACGGTTCTATCATGATTATGTACACGGTTCTATCATGATTATGTACACGGTTCTATCATGATTATGTACACGGTTCTGTCATGATTATGTACACGGGTCTGGTCCTGGTTGTTCTAATAAACAGTTGTGTCAGTGCGAGGTGGATGCATGTAGCAACGATTTTTTGAAGTGGGCAGGGAGGCGGAGATGCATCGTCTAATTTGTCTAAAATTCTTGACAAGCAAATAAAAAAAAAGGCCCGAAGAGTTTGCTCGAACTTAAATCCTAATTCTTGGGGTTTGGAGTGCTCATAAACTAACTTGATTTCTATTACGTTAAATTTCTAGAATTACTAAAGAGGCGAACGCATCGCATATTGCACAGACGCTTGGTAATATCAAATTACATCATACAGACTGTATCGACGTTAACAGAGTGCCATTCTTGTTGCAAGTGGGTTTTTTTTTTTGGGGTTTTTTTTTTTGTGTTTTTTGTTGTTGTTTTTTTTTGTTTTGTTTTGATTTTTGTTTGTTTGTTAATATCATGCATGTCTTACTATTTTCTGTTATGCATATATTTCCTTTTATCGAATTTTAGAAATAAAATAAAAATTTGCAATAGATTAAGATAAAAACTTATCCTTCGATAAGCAAAAACAATAAAACCAACAACAAAATTACATTCATTTTGCATTTCATTTCATTATTTGTAATATGATAAAATATTGTATTTCCTGTCTGTAACTGACTTCATCTGCCTCAGTAAATTTTCATGTTGTATGATTGTTAAGGTTGCGTGATAATCAATTATCTCTCTCTCTCTCTCTCTCTCTCTCTCTCTCTCTCTCTCTCTCCATGTTGGTGTATAACTGTGTATAAAATCTTTATTTATTGATATTTGTGATGATCCTCGCCCCCACCCCTGAAAATAATTGTGTTTCATACAATTAATGATCTAAATTTATACATAGTTTAAAAATTACTTGGAACGATCAAATAATACAAACAAAACAAAACAACATGAATACCGCTGTAGACTTTTGCCGTAACAGAAACTCGCCCGAAGTGTATCCCCCAAATTTGTGTATTCATTATGTGTCGCAACTATCAAATAAATCAGGCAAATCATTCGTTTTTGACACTTTTTTGTCTTATAACGGAAGATGATAATAAAACAATCACACTTTTAATTTCTTAATGAAAACTACAAGGTTAATTATTACCAAATTCGATGTGAAGCATCTCTAGGCTAAGACGAATACACATTGTGCAATTTATGACCTTATCACCGGTAGGGCCTCAGGGGCAGGGCCAAATATGTTTAAAATGCTATAGTTTCATAATTCGTCTCTGACACATGTGGGAGAAAAACTAAATGCATATTTATGCTGTCCATGAAGCCCTGTATCACAACTGTGAAACCAATGGCCCTTAGATCAGGGGTTCAGGTACCAGGGTGGGACCAATATGGCCATATGGTGAAAATATATAAAAATGAAAATTCGTGTTACGTATGTATTTTGACTACGGAAATGTGATAAACATATGACACATTTTCAAAGTTGAGACAAATGTATCGCCATCATTCTTGTATAATATGAAGATTTAATTCAATGTGTAATTCATTTTTTTTTTTTGGAAAATTCAAATTTGATATCAAGCGAATGTCGTTCTTTGTTGGAATTACTGATCAGAAGTAGAAAAAATGTAGCTTGGTTTTTAGATCCATCCGTGTTGTTGGACTATATAAAAACTAAAGTAGGGCTCACGTTTACATTTTACAATAAATGGACCTTCAACATTGTGCAACAGCTTCCTCCAAACATTCATCATTTTGAATTTAAAAAATATATGCATACAATAGAACAGGTAGAATTCTTCTTGAGGAAAATGAATAAAACGTCGCCAATGGTCACTCTGGTTTATCTCACTCTCCAATCTTTAACTCTTTTTTTTAATTTGTGACTTTTATAGGAAATGATGATGGAAATCATAACATTTTGAATGTCTTTTTTTCTTCAAAAAATAGAATTCGGTATTTTCGGACATACAAACACATGTGGTCGGATAGTGAATTGAAACAAGTCTATCGGAAGAGTTTATAGGAGGGAAAAGGGGATATTAAACTGTGATTGCTCTAAGTAGAATTAATGTAATGAATTGTCAAATAAAGGTCAAACACCACAAACAATACAATGATAAACAGCAAGAGGGCAATTAAATGTGAATAAATTTCATCGACCTGTTTCTATTTTTAAAGACTGATAAACACTTGTGAAATGAATGGAAATTCATGTCGGATGAGCTGCATATGCTAAGCTGTAAATATTGCAAATGCCTAAAGTGATATCTTTTCACTGCACATTGTTGACCTCCCCCCTCATCCTCACTTAATTTGTATTTCCTTTATGATTTGTGGGATTGATAAACTGTTCGTTATCTTCGCCGTTTTCCTTCCCAATCAAATTCGTTAGAATATTTCGGATGGTTTTCGTCCTTGCTGCCTTTTTCAAATTATTATTTCTATGGCAGTCACTTTCGCAAACATTTTCGAACACATGAATGAAAAGGTGAAGATAACGATTAGTGATCAATCTCATAACTCCTTCATGCAATACAAATAAAACGTTGGGCAAACACAGATCCCTGAATATACCGAAGGTAGAATCAGGTGCCTAGGAGTAAGCATCCCCTGCCGACATGTCACATCCGCTGTAAGTTCCCTATTTTATGAAGTAAATGGGGTAATCCGTTATCAAAGCAGTGTGTAAAAAAAAAACCAAACGGCCAATTGGTATGAAACACGCCAGGCAGCTTTTGACTGAATGACATGTTATATTGGCAAACTGATGACTTTGAACGATAATGTTGTATTGTAAATGTATAACGTGAATAAATTTTGGATTGTTTGATAAATGTATATGTGTTACCTTATGTAACTTTGGGATTGTTTGGTAAATGTAAATATGTTACAGTGTGTAATTTTGGGATTGTTTGATAACTGTATATGTGTTACATTGTGTAATTGTGGGATTGTTTGGTTAAATGTTTATGTGTTACAGTGTGTAACTTTGGGATTGTTTGGTAAACGTATATATGTTACGGTGTGTAACTTTGGGATCGTTTGGTAAATGTCTATGAATTATTGTGTGTAACTGTCGGTTCTGGGTGTGAATCATTAAACCAGTCGCGGTAGCTCAGTGGTTAGAGCGTTCGCTTCGTAACCGTAATCTTGAGTTAGAGCCCCGCTCGTGCCGTGGTCGCGTCAAACCTAAGACGAAAAATAGGTAGTGATTGCTCCTTCGTCAAACACTCGGCATTTAGAAGTGAGAATCACGGGTCTTTCGGATATGACCTTAAAAACGGAGGTCCCGTGTCACGGTAGGCGTTGGTATGTTAACGACCCCTCACTGCTACGGCCCTGCATAGGTCTAAATTTGTGGTACGTCACCTACAGCTGGTGACGTCTCAATATGAGTGAAAAATTCTCGACGGGACATAAAACAAACAAACAATCAATCAACCATAAACGTTGTGAATCTGTGAAATATCGTTCGTGCACACAACTTATAGTTACATTGTAGGAAGACGATACTTTTTTCTACGATGTGCTCACCGTCTCGACAGTCATCACAATGTAGGGGAAAAGTGTCAATTAATGTTAGCTCTTTTTGTGAGTATATTTGAGCAATGTTCACTTCAATCGATATTTCGATAACTAGAAGTGACTCAGATTTTGTCTGATGTATGGAGGCCGCAAAATAAAACTTCTTTATTCTGACTACGCCTACAATGGACCAAGTTTCTTAAGGTGTCGTCCGAAACGCTGAATTCTAAATGTCGAGCGTTTGGCAAAAGAGCCGTAACTACCTATTTTACGTCTTAAGCTTAAAATGAAGAAGATACGACTGGTGCGCACACTTACAACCTCATGGCGAATCAAACGTTCATAAAAATTAAGAAATTATCTCAAAAATCCGGTTTTTCTATCATGAGATTGGAATATTCCCTTCGTAAAATATCTGACATCAGATATTGGAGGGTCTCGGCAAACATTAATAATTTTGAATATCTTCATATTTAACCAGAAAGCTAATTTCAAGGCAGGATCGTTAAAATTGAGGGGAATTTTGGATATATATATATATATATATATATATATATATATATATATATATATAATATTCATAATGAAAATTTGGGGCCTCCGTGGTCGAGTGGTTAAAGCATTGAGCTCAATATCACAAGGCCCCTCACCTCTAGTCGGCGCGAGTTAGAATCCCGCTCGCGCCGATATATGTGAGAATGTTTGCCAGTTTACTTGCGGAAGGTCGGTGGTCTCTTCCCGGGTACATTGTATCTGGGTTCTCTCCTCCACCTACAAAAACTGGACGCCACCATATAACTGAAAAATTGTTGAGTGTGGCGGAAAACAAACATACAATCAATCAATCAATCATAATGAAAATTAGTGAAAATGTGTCAAGCTATACCTATTTGATGTCCAATTTCAGGAGTCTTAGTCCGATAAGATTTTGAATGCATACTAAAAAAAAAGTTGATACAGTAATGAAGACTCACGGCAGGTCAACAGGGGATGCTTACTCCTCCTAGGCACCTGATCCCAACATCGGTATGTCCAGGGAGTTGAATTTGTCCTACTCGTATTTTTACTCTTAATAGGAATTATATGAAATTGATCATTGTTCGTTAACTTCACTTTTTTAATTCTTTTCATAAATTTTATAACATTAACAATATTTTCCGAAGCATGGTAAATGCAGATTTCCACACATATGTAAACACATGAAGACTATATACGAGACCTACCGATGGTGAAACTTTTTAACTTTTTCTGTTCTTAAACATTTACCTTTTTGTTTTCTTTAGATGAGGAGACATGTCAATTACGACTCCATTTGAATAAATTGCATTTTGATGTCTTTCTACAAATATTGTTTTGTATAACGCATTTACAACTTCGATATTGTACTTTTGAATCATTTTTCATGCGTTGTTCATGTTTGAAAACCACAGCAGTTAATTTGTACATGGATGATAGTGTTAACGCTTATTTATAAAACGAGTATATAAAATTGTTTTATGTGTATTTCCAGTGGTCGAGTTGATGCTTTGCACCAAAATTATCTTGTATCTTTAAGTTGCAGTGTATTGTCACGTATCGGGAAATATGCCCGCCCGTAGTCTTGGCGGTGTAAAGTCGAAAATAAAATCAAGACTTTCTCTCTAAAAATCATAGCAAGTAAATTGACAAACACATGTGTCTATCATTGTCGACAATTTAAAAAAAAACCCCAAAAATAAACAAACAAACAAACAAAAACAAAAACATTGGGAGAGGGTGGGATGAGGTAGATACGTTGAACACAAATGTACAAAATCGTGTAAGATGTTTTATACATCCTCATTTTTTCATATTAGAACGACGACTGCAATTTATAAACCAGTTCATTGACATCCCTGCTATATTTACAAGAACTAATGATAATAAACTCATACAGAAGAAAGATTCAACGTCCTTTATATCAGTACTTTACTTTGATATTGTTTTAGGGACTCATATTGACAATCATAGCAGTGGGTTGTAGTGAACTTTATATCACAAGAGACGAGATTCCATAATGCCTGCAGATGTAGTGGTAACGAAGCGTTCCCATTGAAGTTTCTTGTAGTAGCGTTACGTCATCAGTTCGCAGGTAGTTGCCATACTGATGGGGTTCTCCGTCATTCCACTTAAAGTAAGTCATTATCTGTCCATCATCATCAACGAAGGCGGATCCAGTGGAGCGTGTTCCTTGAATATATACTGTCATAGTGTGGTATTGTTCTGTTCAGGAAAAAAACACCTTAATTAATATCATGTATGTTCGACTTTTTAATTTTTTTAAAATATTTTTGTAAGGATTCAACTCCCTGGAGACAATATACTAAACGGATATGTGACATTTTACCTTACCAGTGCTTTTGAAACAAAGTGAAAATATCTCTTTCTATTTGAATACAAACTATTGTAATAAATGTATACGAATTCACTTTCCGTGATTTAAAAATAGTCGCAAGCAAAACGGAAATGAAATACATATGTGCAATTTTAAAGAAATTTTTGTAAATTTGAAATCAAAAGACTTCATGAGTCAATATAATCAAAACGAAAGACCTTCAACACTTTATCCGATCATTCCTAAAATTAAATTTAATACTATCCTAAGGCTTTTGGCATTATAGACAGTAACTCTTGCTTCGTTAATAAAAATAGGAAAAGAAAATTCCTATCTAGTGATCAGCCATCTAGATATTAATTTATTAAGATACAGTGTGATTCTGCCCAGAGATACTCTGAAATTGAATAGATGTTGGAGTTCCTCACTGACAATATCTATTTAACCTTAAATGTGTTGGAATTCCCATGGGCATGAATTGTGCTCTTTGTTAGCCGACATGCGATTGCATTCTTATGAGGCAGAATTTATCTTGAAGCTTCTACATGGGAACAAAAAAATGTCTTGCTGTGGCTTTCTTCTCGACACTTAGAAATACCATCGATGTTTTATCTATTAACAATACACACTTTCTCATTCATATATATATATATATATATATATATATATATATATAGGGGCCTCCGTGGCCGAGTGGTTAGAGCATCGGGCTCAAAATCACAAAGCCTCTCACCTTTGTCGGCGCTCGTTCGAATCTCGGCCGCGGCGTTATGTGAGCAAGTTTGCCAGTTTACTTGCGGAAGGTCGGTGGTCTCTTCCCAGGTACATTGTATCTGGGTTCTCTCCTCCACCAACAAAAACTGGACGCCACCAGATAACTGAAAAATTGTTGAGTGTGGCGGAAAGCAATAAATAATCAATCAATCATTAAATATATATATATATATATATATATATATATATATATATATATATATATATATCTCAATAGACCACTTGTGAACTCATGATCACACGATCTGACGTCCATGAGGAATTTCGTGATATCAAATAATCTCGTAAAATAAGGAATCTACAATATTAAAGTTGAAAGGCGGATTTTATTGATACGTACGATATATACACGATGAAAAAATGTTTTTACCCATGATTTTCAAATGAAAGTCAAAGACGGCATTAGAGTCCACCAGCAACAGGCGGCTGTTAGGGTGATCATTGTTGCATTGAGCCTTCGCATCCGTTGCAATTTTTGGTTCTGTGTAAAGCTTGTAACAAATGTATAGCTCAGGATTCCATGTATATCCAATCATGTTACACGAAATTTCTGTAAAAAAGCAAAATACTAGTAACACTTTGAATGGCAAACAAGCAACAAATGTATATTTTCCTTACCATACACAAAACGTATTCATAGGTATCTCATAATTTGTAATATCTACTTGCAGCTGTAGTTTTACTGACGTTCATGGGCGTCGGTTTGGTGCATGTTTCATTTTCACGTAATTTCATGCAAACTTTCTCTAAAGCCTCTCTTTATGAAAAGGTGAAGACAGTGAACATTGATCAATCACATACCTCATTTAAGGAATAAAAAATACACCATCGAAAGTTCAACTATTTTGTTTTATTTTGGTATAGTAATCCACCTTAAATGAGCTTCCGATTAAAAGCAGTTCTGACTGATGAACAAAGAAACATGTGTTTGAATGAACCTTTGTAGTTCTGACTGATGAACAAAGAAACATGTGTTTGAATGGACCTTTGAATACCACAAAATGATGAAAAAGTGAGAAAGTACCTAACAGTGATAATTTCATAAATCGTATGAAGAATACAAAATAAAAAGTATGACAAATACAGACCCCCTGCAAACAAAAGAAGTGGGGCGACAAGAGAAGTAAGCATTCCCTGTTCATCGGACACACCCGCCGTGAGCCCTATATCTTTTGAACAAGTAAACGAATTAACCCGCAGTCAAAGTCGGTATTATATCCGTTTTTACTTTAAAATTTGTATTCTGTGTGGGATTTATGAGATTAAGCACTGTTTGTTATCTTCACCATTTCAGGTGAGGAATGACCTAATAATTGGTATGAAACACATCAGAGAATACTCGATCTACTGACAGGTTGTACTCTGCAAATCACTCTTAGAACTTTAGAATTTCTAAATGCTGACTTCAAAAGAGACTGTTGAAATCCCATTAACACCGAATCAATTTATTATTGGTATCAATTAGAAATTGATTTCTGCTTAATTTGTTCCTCAAAAGAAAGAAATCGCATTTCTAACATACTTTAAGACAGATGAGGAAGACAGGTGAAGAAGACAGGTGATACACGTATAAGTATATAAGTGTATAAGTGTATAAGTGTCATCAAAAGATAAACCCGTTATATCACAGATGCGTTTGTTACACCTGATTGATTTTCTACTTCAGCTTGAGCAATATTCATCCCCGATAGCAATTCATTAGGAATATGAAACATATGAAACGTTGTTGTAAAATGTCAAGCACCAAATATGCACAATATCAGTCTTGATTTACTTTTAATTAACGTCAAAGACAATTAGGTCCCCATCAGAACCGCATACACCTTTACTCTGTTCCACTGAGTGTTTTGAAAACGTTATTTGAAGAAGCCAAAGCTAATCCATACTTGGGACTTTTCAACACCTGAATACAGACTAAATGCTACGTTTATGGATGTCGCCCATCACGGTCTCTTTAAACCACCAAACGTTATAGTTGATAATCCTTCTGAATCATGCCCTTAGTTCCTTAAACTCAAATTTACTAACAGAGGAATAGATACTGTCATTCTGTATTCCAGCATACTCGTAGTTCAAATTCAAGTCTATATCCTACAAATATACCTCTACTATTGCATCCATACATTACTACATATATACCATCTCGTACTTAACCCGCCTATGTGTTCTTGTTCGTCGCCTTCTTTCAACTATAGTCCAACTAGGTATGGCATTACTGTTGATATAGTAGAAAATGAGGACCTGAAACCACTTAATTCAGAGAACTTCGGTCTTTCAAATTCATCTCTATTACGAATTCTTTCAAAGATTATCCCGGACGATGGGCTAAATATGAAAAAGAACTTGATTCCTCGTCAGAATGGATAAAAAGAATAAGTGGAATAAAAGAATTAGATAGGTTATATGAGGAAAGTGTTTCGGTTTCAGCTGACAAAGCTTGTAACAACATCAACTTTGTAAGTGTATTATTACAGTTGTTGGTCGGATGTTGTTTAATGTCCTGCTCGAGAATTTTTCACTCATACGAATACAGCTGTATTTGAAACAAACTTGGCATTAATTCCACATTTGGTAATCCTACATATACTCTTTCAAAAAATGAAATACTTCAAAATTATGGTTTAGTTTTAAAAACGGTTAATATCCCAGTCAATGGACAGAATAAATATCAGTTACCGTCCCAACAATGGATTCCTAAACTAAAAAAAAATTATAAACATAGATATATTACTGGATCCAGTAAATGCCCTACGAAATTCAAATCTTTGCTCCTCACAAAAATATTAAAAGCTGCTAAAAAAAAACTTCAAACGTACTGTCCCAAAAGAGGCGTAACTCAAATGTGGATTCTAAAAACATGTTACTAACGTTTAGAAAATTAGAAAATACAAAACTTTTTTTTTAAATTAACAACATCAAAACGTACGACTTTTCAACACTTAACGACCATTCTTCACGAAAAATCAAAGAATAGACTTTGACGTCATAGGAAAAATGAAAAAAGTAAAGATTCATATTTCCCTGTAGTGATCAGTCATTCAAAATGTTACCTTGTTAAACACAACTCTGATTCTACCCATCAGTAGTCTGAAATTCATGTTCAAAAGATGCTGGAGTTCCTCACTAACAATGTCATCGTCGTCTTTGGTCAACAGTCTGTCGGGATTCCCAAGGGCATGGATTTTGCTACTTTTAATGACTTGTGTTAAGTGTCCTGACGAAGCAGAAATTATTCAAAATCGTCTACATTCGGGACGAAAACTGTGTCAGCTCGACATTTAGATACTTTATGTATTAACAATAATCACTTTTCATTCATATGTCGATTCCTAATATCCCACTGTTCACACAGTATTCCACGTCTGCTTCGTAGTCGGATATTTAATTGATCATTCATGAGCACTCAACGTATTGACAGAGGAGATGACTTCAGGTTTTCCATTGTCAACTTCCTATATTAATGTAGCAACAGTCCATTACCACCTGCATATGTTGTTTATATGTAAAAAGGCTAGGTAACGAACAGTAATCAATCTCGCAATTACTATAAAAATACAAATCAGAGAGATGCGCAGACACGGACGCCTGGATATAGCAGAGGTGGGGTCAAGTACCAGGAGGAGTAAGTATTCCCCTGTCGACCGGTCACACAAAGTATTGAAAGTTAATAGTTTATCACAATATTCAGATAATCCATATTGTAGTTGATATGTGTAAAAAATTTTATAATCATTTTTATCATTTTGGTATTGTTTGTTTGTTCGTTTCTTTTAATGTTGGCAGATTCCTGTATGCATTTGCAGTAAGCAAAATTTCTAAATATTATAGGAAATGTGTAGAAACTCATCTAACAGGATCAGCAGAGAAAATGAAACATAAATTTGCATAAGATACACACACACACACACACACACACACACACACACACATATATATATATATATATATATATATATATATATATAATTGATTGATTGATTGTTGTTTTTCGCCACACTCAACAATTTTTCAGTTATAGTGGCGTCCGGTTTTTGTAGGTGGAGGAGAGAACCCAGATACAATGTACCCGGGAAGAGACCACCGACCTTCCGAAAGTAAACTGGCAAACTTTCTCACATATATCGTCGCGAGCGACAATCGAACCCGCGCCGACTAGAGGTAAGAGGCCTTGTGATTTTGAGCGCAATGCTTTAACTACTCGGCCACGGAGACCCCCCCCCCCCCCCCCCTCTACCAGATATATAAGAACTGGGAGCATCGTTGCCATGGCCATTATGATAGCTATTTACGTAGGCCTGCAGGAATGGAAAAGTTATTTGCATAATAAATCCAAAATAATCTTTTTATTCTGCATATTGAACAATTTCACAATATACAATATACACTCGTGGGGATTAGTATTCCCGTGTCACAACAGGTGTTGTACGGTAGAAATTCCTCTATGCTTAAGGGCCTCCGTGGTCGAGTGGTTAGAGCATCGGGCTCAAAATCACAAAGCCTCTCACCTCTGTCGGCGCGTGTTCGAATCTCGGCCGCGGCGTTATGTGAGCAAGCTTGCCAGTTTACTTGCGGAAGGTCGGTGGTCTCTTCCCAGGTACATTGTATCTGGGTTCTCTCCTCCACCAACAAAAACTGGACGCCATCAGATAACTGAAAAATTGTTGAGTGTGGCGGAAAGCAATAAAAATCAATGAATCAATCAATCCTCTATGCTTATAGGCTGTAAGCAACAAGCATAATCCTACATTTTACAGCCTTTCCCAAACAATGGTGACTTGTCCATATGAGTGAAAAATTCTCAATCGGAACTTAAGCAATATACAACCAAGCCACCAATAATGATAAATTGATGTCCTTGCATAAAACACGTTGTCATTCCATTAGATTGATTGATTGATTATATATTGCTTAACGTCCCGCTCGACAATTCTATACTCATATGGAGACGTCACCATTGCCGGTGAAAGGCTGCAAGATTTAGGCCTATGTTCGGCGCTCAGGGTCTTTGAACAGGGAATGATCTTTATCGTGCTATACCTGCTGTGACAAGGGACCTCGGGTTTCGCAGTCTCATCCGAAGGACCGCCCCATTTAGTCGCCTCTTACGACAAGCAAGGGGTACCGAGGATCTATTCTAACAACCCGGATCCCCACGGGGCTCCATTAGATAGTTGAAACTAAGTCACACTTACTCTGTGCCGATCAGCTGTATTCAAACAAGGAAAATACTAAAACAGAATATTTTTACTTTGTTAATGTAGCCTACTGACAAATAATACAAGTCTGCTGAGAGACATTTTATTCTTTTCGATTTAAGTATGTTAGAAATGTAATTTATTTGCTTGAGGGAACATATTAAACAGAAATCACTTTCTATTTGGGTAGCAATAATACATGGATTCAACATATCAAAGGATTCTTAACAGTCAAATTTGAATAATTATCCAAATAGTTTGGATATACTACTAATTTTGTCAATTTGATCATAATGCACAATACTTTATCAAAATGTTTGTGTTTTCCTATACACAATATATTACTATGGGAGATGTGCAATGACCGAGTCAAACTAATACATCATTGAGGTCTGACAAAAGCAGCTGGTGTAAAAGAAACATGAAGGACTTCTTCGTTGATTTCTATTCAAAGACGTTAGTAGGGTTTTCATCAAAATCAAGGTATTATTATTTGAGGCAATTTGCACTGTTGGAGTTTCAGCTGGATAACATTTATTTGAAAGACACCACGTGACTCCCTACCTATCTTGAAATATCGTGATTAAAAGGCCTCAAATAAACTAGAAATTCAAATTAAGTATTCATTTAAGCTGTCGTCATCACTACAAGTAAAACGCATGTTAAAATTATATTACTTCCAACTGGCAATTGTTAAAAAACGATTAAAATGATGGAAATGAACGTCAAATGGCATTCAATATCAGATATCCAAATTTGAAATGCATCGGCAGCGTTGATTATATAAAAAACCACTGATCGTAAGTTCATCTTTCTTGTCAAATTTTAAATTTCTAACAAACCTGCATGATCCTTCGACACGTAGTAAACGACGCCTGGTTTAGAGACGAGAAATGGAGAGTTAGTCTCAAACACTTGTAAGTGTCCCTGACAGACTGAACCGGCTGAAAAGTACACTGAAACACAGCCTTGTGTCGTAGTGCATCTCCGGAGACATTGGATTGGCGAATTGTAATTCAAATAGAAGTTTGCCGGTTGTATTGGTATTTTTCCATCCATACCAGGAAAGTTTTTGAAAATAAATGATTCCACGTTATTTGAGATACATCTTATTTTACTTACGGAAATGATAATTGCGAAAGTCAGAATATTCATTGTTATTTTTACAACTGCTTCCTCGGAGGTTGATACTATATATCAGAATGGGATTTTATAAGAACGTTTAAGTATTGCACTATCCATATTGACAGTAGTGATGCTTTTTTAAAAACCAAAGTCGATAAGATTGATGCTTGTATGTACTGCCGTAATCTGACATTCCGTATTTCAAAATCGCTTCAACCAAATTCGATATATTGAAGTTGAAATTGGGGGTCAACAACTGTTTCTCTACTAGGTATTAATTTTTTCGTTAGAACTTGAAACTATACTGATACACACTATAATATCATTTTACCAAAAGTCAAATCTTTGATCCAACAGTGGAATCGGCGAATACTAACACCTATTGGTCGTGTAACTGTTGTAAAATCCTTAATCTTACTAAATCATATATTTATTTCTCTTCCCACGCCAAGTGTTGACAAAATTTCATCTTTAAGTAAAGATATCTTTGAATTTGTATGGAAATCTAAGTGTGACAAGGTTAAAAGAACTATCGCTGCTCAAGATTATTTATCCGGAGGCTTAAAGGTGGTGAACATCGATCATTTTATACAATCTTTGAAATGCACTTGAGTCTAAAGACTATTGACTGCAAAAAATAAACCATGGTTAGAGACATTTTTAGCAGTAAATGGAAATGATGCTATAAAACAAATTTTAGATTATGGGGATAATATATCTAAAGTTTTGATTTAAAAAAAACAATCTCTTTGGCTTGATGTTTTGAATTCTTGGCAGAATGTTATGAAAAAGGTGGAACAAGACAAAGATATGAAAAATAAAGCTTGTGATATTCCTATATGATATAACTCAAGCATAAAGATTAACAATAAAAGTATATTTATAGAAAACTGGTATCAAAAAGGTGTAAAACCTGTGGGGGATCTAATGTCTGATGGATGTATTTTTCTTTCAAAATGTGCTTTTCAACAAAAGTATAATTTTTCTAATATAACTGTAATGCAGTATAATAGTGTTATTTCTGCCATCTCCAAATGCTTAAACATTTTGGCAATTGACAGAACATGAATGCAAAAAGATTGTCTACCTTATTTACCATTTTATTTTGAAAAACGTTTGTTGAATTTAAAATGTACAAAAATAGTTTATGATCTCGTAAACAAAATTTGTGCAAAGCCTACAACATTTACAAAGTGGAATGTAGAGTTGTCTCCACATGGAGTGGATGATATATGCATGCAAGATGTTTTTCAAGTATGTTTCAATACTACGAATGATTCATCTATACAATGGTTTCAATACCGATTTCCTTATAGAATTCTTCCTGTACACTACTATCTTAAAAATATAAATATTAAAACTACAGATTTATGTAAGCTGTGTAAGGAGGGTATTGAAACCATTCAACATTTATTTGTAACTTGTGATGATGTATTGGATCTATGGAGAAGCTTGAGTATGCATATCTACAGAACTATTTCAAAGAGAATTGGTTTTAACATTAAGAATATTATACTGGGTGAAACACCACCCACCAAAGATAATATTGTTATAAATTTCATTATATTATATACTAAGCAGTACATTTTTACTTGTTTATTGCAGTGTAAAAAGCCAAATATTTTGGGTCTCATAAATCATTTGAAAATGAAATATAACATTGAGAGATGTGAATCAATTTACAATTCAAAATCACTATTTTTGATAAACACTGGGAGTTATGGGAAAATGTGTTTGAACTTTCTGTATAGTATTTATTTCCTTATTAACTCATTCATTGAATAATATGAATATCTAGTTTTTATTTTTTTTTTCAATAATGCATATCTAACGTACATTCCTCCATATAACTTGTTTCTTTATAAAATGTTTAATCAATTCCGATAAGTGTGAGTGTTTGTATGAATGAGTGTGTGAGTTAATAAAAAAGTCCATTGCATACTGTTTGTATTTATAAATATGTGTGTATATAAAGATATGCAAATAAAAAAATATTCGATATATTGAGATCTTTAAAAATTGCTTTTTAGACACTGCTCCTTAAAATTGCTTTTAAAACATTACTCCTTGAAACTAATCACCTACTACAATTAATCGTGTACGCCCCAGGGAAACAATATTTTGGCGAATATAAACAAGTGATTTCATGAAAATGACCAACCGGAACACAATAGGGGTGATATTAGGTGCCTAGGAGGAGTAAGTTTCACATGTTGACCGGTCACATAAAAATTTTGAGTGTAACATCAGATGAACATTTTCTAGATGATGAATTATGTGAACCGTTTCGCACAACGTCGGGGTTTGGTCTTTATCTGAATATCATTTTTTTTACTTAGGATATCCTTATTATTATGACAAACTTGAGCTATACTACATCGAATCATGTCTTTCGTCGATATCTGATACGATAAGGTTTATTTTAAACAGATGAGGATGTTCATTAGTTGGAGGCATATTAAAAAAAAATCAGCTGTCGAATTACGGACATGCCAACAAACATGTTGTACCAAGCCTCTATCTGTGTTCCTCATGAAAATATTAACAGCTGAGGAGAAACCTCAAACGCACGGTGCCACAATACGTGCCACAAGTAGTATAAATTAAGTGTGGATACTAAACAATTCTAAAGAATTATTAGAAAATCTTAACATTTTTGTTTCAAATAAATATAAAAACACTTGATTTTTTAACATTTAACATGACTATTCGTCACGATCAACTATAGATCAGACTTATTGACACCATAGACAGTTGCTTCGTCAACAAAAATGGGAAAAGGATATATTTGTATCTAGTGATTTGTCATCCAAAACTCACTTTGTTAAACACCATTCTGATTCTGCGCTCAAGTACTCTGACATTGATATTAAAAAGATGACGGGGTTCCTCATTGAGGATATCTTCGTACTCATTGGTAATCAGGTCTCCTAACAGTCTGATCGAGGTAGTACTCATTGGTAATCAGGTCTCCTAACAGTCTGATCGAGGTAGTACTCATTGGTAATCAGGTCTCCTAACAGTCTGATCGAGGTAGTACTCATTGGTAATCAGGTCTCCTAACAGTCTGATCGAGGTAGTACTCATTGGTAATCAGGTCTACTAACAGTCTGATTGAATTCTAGGCAAGAATTCTGCTACTGTATTAGCTGGCCTGTTGGAGGGAGAATTTATTCAAACGCTTATACATGAGAAGAAATATCTTGCTGTGGGTTTCATTTGGACATTTCGATCTTTAGACTACGTTTAATCTATTACAAATCATCATGTTCATGCATAAAAAAAAATGTATCCCAGTGAACTCAAAATAAAAGACAGTACACAGTCTTCCGCATCTGATTTATACTTTGATAATTCTTATTGAACATAGATATTAACGGCACACTAACAACTGGCCGTTATAACAAACGGGATGGTCTCATCTTCTCCGTAGTCAGCTTCCTATATTTATGTAGCAATATCCCAATATCTCCTGCACATGATGTTTATATTTCTCGACTTATTCGATACACAAGAGCTTTCCCAGCGTATGATCAGTTTTGATTTGAGGAGAGAGGGTACCAAAAATCAAATTGGTGTTACAGGGGTTTCAACAGCTCCGTCTAAAGTCAACATTTCGCGAATTTTATGGTTGTTATAACGATCGTGTTTGCCACATCAACCTGTCATCGGGGCAAATGCTGTATGACGTGTTTCATACCATGAATTACTCCGTTTACATGGTCAAGATAAAGTGTTCACAGTGGGTGAGACCTGTCGACAAGGAATGCTTACTCCTTCTAGGCACTTGATCCCACCTCTGGTATATCCATGAGTCTGCGATTGCCAAACTCTTTATTTTTAATAGGGATTATAAGATCGATCACTTTTCGTTATCTTCACGAATTCATATTCATGGAAATATGCTCTATCCTTCCACAAAAAGAGTGGATTTACATTTTTGACGTTTGAAAAACTAAAAGACACAACTCGCTGTACCACTCGCAACACCTCTGTAAAGTGGAATAGTACGAACTATGTCTGGCTATTCAGATATCACCATTTAGGATCTCACTGATTGAATGGGTGACGTCTTCTATTTAAATTGGTTGGTTATTTGTTAGTTACTTGTTTGTTTTACGTCCCTTTTGAAATATTTTCAATCATATTAAGATGTCACCAGCAGTATGTGAAATACCATAAGTTTAGAACTATGCTTTCGCTGAGGGCCGTAGCAGTGAGAGTTCTTAAACACGTCAAAGCCTGCCATGTCACGAGACCTCCGTTTTTAGGTCATATACGAAAGACTCGTACTCTCGCTTCTAAATACCGAGTGTTTGGCGAAGGGGCAATCACTACCTATGTTTACGTGAATGTTTGACGCAGTCATGGCACGAGTGGTGCTCAAACTCACTACCTCCCGGTTACAAAGCGAATGATCTGTCTCTGAGCTACCTCGACCGGTCTGTTGAAAATAATTAATAGACAAATGTCATGTCACCAAACGAATGGTTCCTGCTTTAAGATAATTTCGTTTGAACATAGCTTAAATATATTTTTAAAAGTGTCAGTTAAAGTAGATTTTTTTTAAATTTACAAGTTAATTTTAAACACAATCGAACAGTTTCTAGTGTTTTAAATATGATATTTTCTATTAAACAATCTTTAAGAAACATGACACGAGACTTGTTTACATGAGAAGGAATTGTGAGTGCTGTATCTCAGCTGAAACTCAAGAACTGACATTCAAAGTTTGCTGAGCATTAGAAATACCCAAGTAAACATTATGAAATTAAATATGAATTAAAAAACCCAAGTGAAACCATGTCCATGGCCCTTTGAATAAGAACTAAAATCAAAACCTATTCTCTTATTATCCACTTGTCCGACTATCGCAAATATCATTGCATAGTTGAAGCGCCTTAATGATAAGTATTACTAGGCGACAACTCTGAATACAATACATAATTGTGATAGTAATTGTTACTTCAAATATAGTTTGAATAGGTGACATCACGATTTCGAATACGTAGTATCACCTGTTTGAAGCGAACAGTTGATTGATTGATCATTTATTGCTTTCCGCCACACTCAACAATTTTTCAGTTATCTGGTGGCGTCCAGTTTTTGTTGGTGGAGGAGAGAACCCAGATACAATGTACCTGGGAAGAGACCACCGACCTTCCGCAAGTAAACTGGCAGACTTGCTCACATAACGCCGCGGCCGAGATTCGAACCCGCGCCGACAGAGGTGAGAGGCTTTGTGATTTTGAGCCCGATGCTCTAACCACTCGGCCACGGAGGCCCCTTGATAATTATAAACAAATTGCGATGTCATAATATACTAACGTACTTATCATTTGCGATGTCATAAGATACTAACGTACTTATCATTTACGATGTCATAATATGCTAAAAGAAAATCTTTTCCATTTAAATGTGTATTTGTTTATGACGTCGTTATGTATGCTAAATGTTAAAGTACCTTTTTTGTCGTCAGACTAATTTCAAAACAGTTTTAAAAGGTGTGAGAATTTCTAAATGAAGTGGTTTGCGTTTGAATTTTAACTCTCTCTCTCTCTCTCTCTCTCTCTCTCTCTCTCTCTCTCTCTCTCTCTCTCTCTCTCTCTCTCTCTCTAAACTGCCAGTAACAAATATTAGTATTACAAGTTGTCAATTTTGCCAGTGTAAATCCATATTTGATGCGAGCACTAGATTTTCAATTCTTATTTTGTTCGATAATTGTCAAACAATAATAATTGAATCGAAAGGGACTGGATTGACGTGCATTAGAACGTCACAATCGATCGAAAAAGTTATAGTCCATACCTGTCCCGCAAAAATGTGAAAATATCTTTAATATCAACAATATTGCCAATGACATTTAATTTGTTATTTTTGTGTTTCATATTTGTTCCCGGAAAATACGCTGTTGTCGTGCATGTTGATGTTTTTTTTTTATCATTGCTTGCCCACCTCTACACGGACGTTAATCTGTGGAGTACATTTTGTGCGTAAATATAAGAGAATACATCTCGCAATATTCGATAACACCTGCATATGGTTTTTTTTATGTCGATACGCTAGAGTATGTTCTGAGTATGATGGGTTTATAAATTGAGGTAGATCCACTGGCAAATAAATTCATGTTAAAGAATGTTTAGCAATCTTGTTTAAAGTCAGTATTTCGCAAATCCTATGTCTTTATAGTGATCGTATTTGTAAATACAACTTTCCTTAAGTGAAATGCTGTATGCTGTGTTTCACACCAAACTTTATAAGTTGACTTCAACTACGGATTACGGCGTATGTGACCTGTCAATAGGGCATGTTTACTCCTAAGCACCTAATCCTACCTCTGCCGTATCCAGGTGCCCGTACCTGTACCACTTGTAATTTTATATTCTTATATATGATTTATTGATTAAATATTGTTTAACGTCCAACTCGAGAATTTGGCACTCATATGGAGATGTCACCACTGCCGGTGAAGGGCTGCAAATTTAGGCATATACTTGACGCTTATGGCCTTTGAGCAGAGAGGGACGCCCCATTTAATCGCCTCTTACGACAAGCAAGGGGTACTGAGGATCTATTCTAACAACCCGGATCCCCACGGGGATACATGCATATTCTTTATAGGGGTTCTGAGATTGATCGCAGCTTATTATGAAAAGGTGAATATAAAGAACGTTAAGGTCGAAATCAAAAGCATGGACGATTTGTAATTCTAAGGTAAAAGTCTGAGCGACAATGGTAACTGATAAAACTTTCAATTTGCATATTACAAGATTAAAAATATCTGTTTTAAAATACATTTCTGTGTCAACGTAGAATATTAAGTTTCTGTTAGAAAGACGTGCCTGTGATTCACGTATTTAATTCTTTTTAAAAAAAAAACCCAGAACATCAACTTGTTTGCTTTCTTGATAGGATTTTTGAAATTGGTCTGATAGTTATTTCCACTTTTGCACCATGTAGAATTTTGTAACCATCCTTCACCCCATTCTCGTATATATCCTAAGAGGTTGCGATTGCAGAGATAAATTACTGATATTTTTATAGCTTAAATATTTATATGTTCCCAAATTATCTCTTTGAGACTTTAAAATGAAATAGCAATGATTTACATGAGCTATTTATGGACAATCTTAAGTGTCCTTGCAGTTTATATTTTTGCACTCTCAGTAATGTCATTGATATTTGGTTGTATGTCTACGAGAAAATTATTGTCATGGTCAATCGAAGAGAATTTTCACTTTAGGTAAACCACTGTAGATGGAGACAGATATTAAAAAAAAACTATTGTCTTGGAGAGCTGTGGTCCTTGATGGGAAGTTGTCGTTTCTGGTGAGTTTCGCAACTAATTTGTAAATAGATGTGCTGTAACTATTCTTAACTGTGTTGTAACTGCGTATCAAGATTTATTAAAACAAATAAAACAACAACAAACAAACAAACAAACAAAAACAAAAACAAAAAAACCAAAAAAAACCCCAAAAAACAAACTTCTCATTGAAGCATCTCGCTCACTAAAGAAATTGAAAGAACTTGAAATTGCACCTAGAGAAATCGATTGCACCAATACCGCAGTGCAGACCAACTGTACAGGCTACTTATACGCATGTCACAACAGCATACTGTGCAACCTCAGTATGTTATCAGCTCACCCCTAATTATACTAGTTGATGATATACAGTGAGTAGAAAAGGTGGTTAAAGTTACAGTTCGAGAGAGTCTTTTTGTCTATTGATAGCTGAGAAGGTGGATGTCTTAAGTAAACATTTGATCAAATATATGGCTAAGAATACAGATGGATGAGTTGGAACAATACAACAGTCTACCGTTGGTCAAGATCTGAGGCATCCGAGAGACCATATGTGAAGACAGACGAGCAAAGATTCAGGAGGTCACTACTAAGACGGGTATTGCTCTCTCTCTCTCTCTCTCTCTCTCTCTCTCTCTCTCTCTCTCTCTCTCTCTCTCTGGATCATAGACTCTCAGAAAAACCGTCCATAGGCCGATACAAAAGGACCCCGAATTAATGTAGATCTGACCGGATTTCGACACGGAGTTTCTGTAGACAATTGTGTCGTCACTGTCGACTTGGCAAAGTTTGGTCGTCAAGTGGGAAAATATCGGTCAACGACTGGAGGGAATAAATGTTCTATATTCGTGAGGAATCGGACCTAGTATAATTCGGCCACGACATTTGAGATGATTAGCATCCGCCAACTGCCATGTTTTTTGTTTGTTTGTTTTACGTCCCATCGAGAATTTTTCACTCAGATTAAGACGTCATCAGCTGTAGGTGAAGTACCACAAAGTTAGACTTATGAATAGCACTCAGGGCCGTAGCAGTGAGGGTTCTTTAACGTACCAATACCTACAGTGACACGTGGCCTCCTTTTTAAGGTCATATCCGAAAGATCCATAATTCTCACTTCTAAACGCTGAACGTTTGGTGAAAGAGCAGTCACTAGCTAGGTTAAACGTGTTAGGCTTGACTCGGCCATAACACGAGGGAGGGGGTGGGTCGAACTCACGACCTCTCGGTTACGAAGCGAACGCTCTAACCACTGACACCGCTCTCCAAACGTTAAAATCAGTTAAAAAAGGGTCGATCTCTACAGTGTCTGAGAACTTATCGAATACACTTTTATCTAAATATTCGTCAGATATTGTAATGTAATGGGTAGCTGTATTTGAACGGCTTCTCATAATGTTACTTAGACAAACTGTTCCATAGGAAACACGTGTTGTCGTTTTAACAACGTTTATTTGAACTAAAGTACTGAACCCACAATTGTCTGGATTATAATATCCGGGTTATACAGAACAGCATTGCAAATTCCGGAATAATTACATACATATATTGATTGATTATATATTGTTTAACGTCCCGCTCGATAATTTTTCACTCATATGGATTTATCACCATTACCGGTGAAGGTCTGGAAAATTTAGGCCTATGCTTGGCGCTTATGACCTTTGAGCAGGGAGGGATCTTTCACGTGCCACACCTGCTCTGACACTGGGCCTCGGTTTTTACGGTCTCATCCGAAGAACCGCCTCGATTTAGTCGCCTCGTGAGACAAGCAAAGAGGTACTGAGGAGATATTCCAACCCGGATCCCCACGGGGTTAATTACATACAAACCACCACAGATATTTCATAGTAGTATAGTGGTCAGACGGGTTCTGTCACCGGTGGCCAGATAAAATCTGACTGGAGATGCAAGGGCCGATTCGAATCCCGCTCCGGACAGTTACATCTTCTACCTTCTTCTTACAATAGTATTGTGAACCAACAAACTTTTTCTAAGTTAAAACTAAAATTCATCACGTGCTTCATCTCTATTTACACCGTTGTATAAACCTTTTTTTTCTTTTTTGTTTGTTTGTTTTTTTTGTTTGTCAACAATCAAATGCGTTTATGCACTTCTTCAAAGGAAGGAAATTTGTTTTGCACTACATGGTTATTTACGTTTTCCGCGTGCTTTTTCGCGTTTAGTTTGACATATCTTTCCTGGCACCTCAACTATCCAATACATGATCAACTTTCTACATGATCTAAAACGGAAATGCATTTTATATCTGTACAACATTTTCACACAGCATCATTTTATTTTCTTTTGATTGCAGCCTGTTCCAATGTGCTTACGTTTTCAAGTGCTTGCATTTTGACAATGAATGATTCTGTTGAACATCATCGAGCTGCAGTCGACTCTTTCTATTCCTAATACAGATATTTATCAAGAGCCGATACATTTCTCTTTAAACCTATTCATTTATTTTCAAAACACATGTCATTATTCAGTTCCTTTATGTAGTACTGCATTCTGTATTAGGTACAACGCCATCTTTATCAATATTTATCGACATTTTATCACATTCATCTTACTGGTATCCCGTGATATGGAGATCAATTCGGGACTAACCGTTTACAATTTTTTACATACTTCACGTAAAGGTGCTCGCTACACTCTGAAAGAGTTTCTACAATTAGCACAGAATGATTTAATCATGAACGATAATGAGGATATATAATCAGTACATATTTCAAAACGGCAATATTAGATAAAAAAATATTTTCAAAGCTTTATTTCAATGAATATAAACAAAAGACTGGTGAATTAGATCTCGGGATCTGTGGGTCAGTAACTCAGTACTGAGCTATATAATGGCAGACAACCAAATCGATCGATGGAAATAATTTCACAAAACATTTCAATCACCACCCTGTGACGACGAGTCATAAAAAAATTGTAAGTCTCGGTGTTAAGAAGTATTAGAACCAAAACATCTCATCTTGATACTACAGTACACGGCTACCACAGATTTTGTTTTACCGAAACCCACCTCGACAACTGTATGTCGAATGATTGCCTTACAATTGATAGTTTTAATATTATGTTTTGAAAAGAGAAGAAAACTGTTTCTGAGGAAGTGTTATGATTTATATATCAAATGCTCTTCGTGTCTATAGATGCATCGAATTGGAGTCGGACAGTATGGACACAATGGGCAGCATTCACAAATCACACCTGTATTTACCTGTTGAATTTATCGACCTCCGCACGCTGATCAAAAATATTGGGCACATTTCCAATAGTTTATGGATAAAACACGCGATGAATCCTGCCAATAGTTATAGTTGTCAATTTCATTGTTGTTTTTTAAAGCAAAAAAGTTTTCGATAGAGTTTGGCGCAAGGGGCTTCTTCTCAAATTATAAAACAGTTATATGGAATAATACGAGGATCTTTTTCAATGGTTTGGTGACTATTTTGTGTATTAGAGTAATATCTAAAGATGTTTTATAACCTAGTGTAAGTATTCACCATGGGGGATGGATGCAACAAGGATCTGTTCTTAGACCACTTTTATTTGGATTTTATGCTAATGATGTAGCACAAAATATGCTATCCTTTTGCAGATTATACGCAAATAATAATTCAAATCAATTTGCAGAAAATATGTTGATTCATGATATCAAAATACTAAATAGATTATGTGATGATTGGTTACTGATATTCAATCATAATTAAATTAAGGTTGTATTTTTAGTAAGACGAAAATAAAGAAATTCCGAAACTACTTTTGCAATGTTGTCAATTAGAAATTGTTTCATTTCACAAACACCTTGTTTTGACATTTTCTGATAATTTGAAATGTTCTTTGAATATCAACAATATAGTAAAAAAATTTATAAAACTAGGATTACTTCAGAAAATTAAATTTCCTCTATGTAGAGACACACAATCATTTTTGGTAACTTTTGACGGAACAATATTAGAATGCGTTTACATTGCCTGGAATGGTTGTTGTTCCGCAGAAATTACGCTTAGGTCATGTACAGTTCCACGTAATGATACCTGTTACGTTAATGAAGTTAAGAAAGGTGATAAAATTACATTAAAAACGGCAAAATCCAACACAATTTTACTGGCTATACCGACCCCCTTTTTCACTGGCTCTCTAGCCCTCGTTTTCATATATTTCCCAATATAACCTGCCAGTACTGTCTGACATGTCTCATATCACGTGAGACCGTTCTTTGCACACTGACTTTGACTATGAATTACGTTTACCCAATCGAGAAATAGGGCCCATGGCGGGTGTGATCGGTCAACGGGGTATGCTTACTCCTCCTAGGCACCAGATTCCACCTCTGGCATGTCCATGGATTAAACTTACTCTTAAAACTGCATTCTTTATAGGAGTTATGAGATTGATCAGAGTGAGTTATTTTCACCTTTATACCAGATAGTAAAACTGTTTTGTAAGGAAAAAATGGGATAAATGTTTCAACTCCACAGAAAAATAATCGAAAAGAATTATGATATCATTTCCCATTTTATGCTAAACAAAGTTATAAAAAAGTTTCTGTAAAATTCAATATAAAATTAGTATTCTATGTAAATCTTCGAAGTTTTATGCTCTAAAATGATTGATTAAATTCATTTGTGAAAAGGCTAAGATACGAACAGTACTCTATCTCGTAATTCCTATTGAAAATACAAATGAGAGAGATGGGCAAATAGGGACTCCTGGACCATCCAGAGGTGGGTATGATTTCTGTGAAAATGAAGAAAAAGTAATTGATCACTTGTTAAAGGATTATTCTACTGTTCAACAGTCACCGAGTGATTTTCCAGTGATATTCAGAAGACATATTGCTGAAAGGGGACGCTACTACATTCATTCTTTATCAATGTCGCCATCGCCAACATGCCGTCATTCAAAATCTTGTGATGTGAATACATGTATGTGTGTAAAAGTCTGAGTCAGCCCGAAGAAACTTCTGAATGCCGGATTCCATGCATTCACACTGCACAAAATCCCAGTATTGATATGGTTTCTATAATTTTATCAAGAAAAGTTAAAAAAGCATTCTGTATTAAGATGGAGCTGTATTGTCTATTGAGTGAAACCATGTAACACATATAAGAATTAATCTCGATATCATACCCGCGTTAGAGTGGTGTATTTCGTCTTTAGGCACAGTTTTCTTTCTTTCATCAATTGATTTATCACTTAATTGTGTGGGGAGGGAGATGTAACCAGTGATTACTTTGTTCTTTATTTCTACTGAGCTGAAAATGCAGGATTGCGTCTGTGCTTGAAAATAGTGACGTAATGTGGTTTAGTGATAGCTGTTAAATATTCCAAGTAACCATATGCCTATCGCCTGCACACAAACAGATTGATAAATTTGTACGTTTCTGGCAGTAGGTTGTTTAAAGTTGACAAAAATTCATAAATATAACAGAATTATAGGTGTCCGCCATATTTCTCTTCTTATCCGCCATATTTCTCTCCTTATCCGCCATATTTCTCTTCTTATCCGCCATATCAGATGAATATTCGCCATATCAGATGAATATTCTGTTGTTCTGTTGTGTCTGGTATATAAAGGGAATATTTTTGCTACTCCTCAGATCAGCATTTCCGTTTTACCAATGCGGATATCCTCAGCTGGTACTACCTACATTTCATGTGTAGGGTATCACCAATCATCACCAATCATCATCAATCATCCATTGTGAAGGATTCTTTGAAAATGATTTACACATTTATTATATACCCATCAACAGTCTGTGTGATGATACTGTTAAATTCACAAAGCGTGATTTGACTTTCTGGATCACCGAACTAGTTTCTGTCTCTCTGAAAACATGACTTCATCACACCTTTTTTCTTACAAACAAAACTGGGCACACAAACACGATTTCACTGTTTGTGTGTCTGATAATTTGGCATACATTTAATATCTTAAAATCATGGATTTTAAAATATGTATGGGGTATATTATAAATATATCATTACTAACTTGATACAAAAAGTTGGATCAAGTCTCATTGACAGGCGCAGAACATCAGTTCAAACGTAACGCTTCAAATCTTGTTTGATCTGATGACCCATGCCTGTCAACTTGACTTGATCCAACTGTAATAATATACATGTGTTAACTGACTTACATGCATGTTGAGAACTACAGTTTTCCTTTCATGCCTCCTGAATTTGGCAAGTTAACGCTGTAGTTTGTGCACTCTTTAATGCCTCCTGAATTTGGCAAGTTAACGCTGTAGTTTGTGCACTCTTGAAGGTGTCCTGAATTTGGCAAGTTAACGCTGTAGTTTGTGCACTCTTGAAGGTGTCCTGAATTTGGCAAGTTAACGCTGTAGTTTGTGCACTCTTGAAGGTGTCCTGAATTTGGCAACTTAACGCTGTAGTTTGTGCACTCTTGAAGGTGTCCTGAATTTGGCAAGTTAACGCTGTAGTTTGTGCACTCTTGAAGGTGTCCTGAATTTGGCAACTTAACGCTGTAGTTTGTGCACTCTTGAAGGTGACATTTCCACCCTGCTCTTTAAGCTTTTTTTTCACCAATTGAACGCAGAGTTCGACTGAATTTTCATTTGAAATATTACCATCTACAGTCCCACTGAAGTTATTTATTCCACGTATATTCCATGGCCTTCTTCGGTGTAAGCACAGCTTGTTCACTAGCCATCATTCTCCATAGCCAGAGCTGATATTTGGTGTGTCCGGCAACACTAGCACAGCGCATTTCAAATTTTTTATTGAGAAATATCCTGTCTCCATCAGCCATCTCCTAAGCATCACAAGTATCTCTTTGAATAAGAGTATTTTTCATAAATGATGAACGCCAAACTGCAATCTTGTCTTTATTGTGAGATCCCTTAACTGTGTTAGTAGGAAACTGCCAGTCCTGCTCCTTCTCCAAGTGACGTTTGAAGTTACCAAGAGTCTTGTATTTCTTGTTGCATGTACATTCATATTGTTTCAGCATTGGACCATATATGTTATGAATAAGATCATTTAACAGTCACTGCTTCAGCCTTTCCTTGAATGAAGATTTGTTGATTCTATAGTAAAGTAAAAAGGAATTCAAATCACATTATTAATTCTTCTAATAACCATTATAGCAGGACATATTCGAGAAACACTAATGCCCCTTGTGTGACAATATTGAAAATGATCAACATTTAATTTACAATTTTCATATCAATAAGTTAAAGGTTCAGGTACTAGACACCCATTGCATTGATGACTATTTCGCAAAGGGTTTTGAAGATATTAAGGAGGACGATATGTACAAAAATATTTAGAAATTGAAAACATTTAAATTTACTTTATTTTTTATCGAAACATATAGTTTTGGTAGAAAGTAATCTGAAATAATTTAGAACCCCTGCTGGACTCGAACCCACGATCAGCAGTTGACGTGGTAACCCACTGAGCTACTCAGCTAGTGCTGATATACATATTTTCATTCATGTTTTAAAAGAAGTCAGTCATTTATATGATGATTCAGAGAACTCCTCTAGCAGAAAATACTTGGTTTACAGCTGAATAATCAACCAGGGTGTAATGAAAAATTAACTTCACTGGAAGTATTTTTATAGAAAATCATGAGATATCCCTAGGTTAGAATGAAGCACTTTACAGCTCTTAAAAATGAGTATAACTTTGTAGGTTTATGTGTTTGTCAATGATAGTCTTGACCAGCTTCTGTAACCATAAGAGCTGGTGCTCAGCACTACCACATGGATAAGGTGTTCGGGTTAAATTGTTGAGGAGATCCATGGATGCCTTCCAAACCCATTACATCCACTGCGGCTCCAAGAATGAATTCATCTAAAGCAAAAGCATCCTCCACAAAAGTAAAATGAACTCTTGAATGCTTCCACAGCCCTATCTTTTCCAGAGACATCAACTCTATGAATGACATTTCTTAGTTGAAATAAAGTCCCTTGCTCAAATGAAGCGGATGGTTTGTAGAACTCCTGGTAGATGAACTGTAAAATTAATTGTTTGACACTTTAATATATAATACATCCTGTAAAATTTTAACTTTCTATGACAGCTGAATGTTGAAAGAACTTAATGTTAATGCATTATATATATATAATTAGTTAATTTAGCAATCAGGGATATAAAAATAGGTATTTCTGAACTCAATTCATTATGCCAAGTTTATATTATATATACTCTGCAAAAAAAGAAACGCATAATGGATTTTTTAAGATTTTAGTAGATGTATTTTGGATTATGATTTTACAATAAAAAATGTAGATATTCACTAGAATTGTTTCAATTGAAAAAAATTACAGTCCAAACCTTAGATATTGGTGAAAAAAAAGTCAGATCATCACAGTTAAGAACACTTCCTGTCACGTTTAAGTTAGTATCGTGTATGACCACCTCGAGCTGCCAAAACAGTTCTGCATCTCCTTGGCATAGAGTCAATCAATGTTCATACGTTATTGCGTGGAATTGTTCGCAATTCCTGTTGTAACATTTGACGGAGCTGATCGAGGGTCTGAGGCGGAGGTTGGCGCAGGCGCACACGTTTATCCAGTTGGTCCCATAAGTGTTCAATCGGATTCAAATCCGGTGATTTGGAAGGCCATGGTAGCACATTAATGTTGTTCTGCTGAAGGTAGTCAATTGTTAAGCGGGCTGTGTGAGGCCTAGCATTGTCATGTTGGAATAACTCCCTCTGTCGGTCAATTACGCGCATAAGGTGAGGTTGGAGAATTTCGTCTCTGTACCTTTGAGCCGTTAAATTGCCCGGGACATGTACCAGTTCTGTTTTACGGTCATTAGAGATCGCCGCCCACATCATGACGCTACCTCCACCGAAGCTATCCACTTCTTGGACACACGAGGAAGAGAAACGTTCATTCCTGCGCCGGTATACACGGATTCTTCCATCACGTTTCTGTAGCAGAAAACGGGACTCATCGCTGAACCAGATTCTACGCCAGTTGCGGAATGTCCAGCCCCTCAATCTGTTGCACCATCGGACTCTTTCTCGTCTGTGTAACGGTGTCAAAACTGCTCCAAAATACGGTCTTCTGGGTCTAATGCCATATTGTCGAAGTCGGTTGCGGACTGTCTGCGAGCTGATTCTTCTCAATCCAGGTATTCCGACTGCAGTAGCTGTTGCAGCAACGGTTCGATTCCGTAGATGAAAGACCCGGATGTAGCGATCTTGTCCAGGAGTCGTAATGCGAGGTCGCCCACTCCTCGGTCGGTCATTAGTAGAGCCAGTCTGCTGGAATCTGTTCCACAGCCGAGAAATTGTGCTCCGATTTACGTTTTCAGTTCGTGCAATCTCACTTTGGGATACTCCGGCCTGGAGACGGCCAATGACGATATTTCGAGTAGCAGGGTCCAACCTTGGCATGGCAGCATTTTAACGTTATGATGAATTCAAGCTTCAAACTTCGTCCTTTTATACGCTTTAATGTAGTGGTTGAATTAAGCACAAAGTTCTCGTGAAAAACGTAAGCCAAATTCCATGGCGATAGAGGTGATGTGCAATTTTAGAGAGTCGCCGAGCTAATTTGGCAGAGAGCCAAATCAAATGAACAGACCTTTAAAGTTTCATACTTACCTGTAAAAAATCAATTACTCAATTGACCATTTCAGTTTACCTGGTAAAATACATAATTTGCATTTTTAAAATTTCAAAAGGGCTATGCGTTTCTTTTTTTGCAGAGTATATTATCAATGATTGACTTTTACGTTCAATTCAAATTCACTAGCATCACAGTTTTCATTCATGGTTTGAACACCCTTAACATCAACAACTAACAAAAATAAAACTAAATATATTAGTAAAGCCAAATATTAAGAGTAACAGGAGGTCCATGGACCATGATAAATGTTCAGATAGACAAACACGATTATTTTGATCAAAAAAGCAAAACGTCGCTTATTGAATTCAAAAGCAATTTGATAAGAACAATCTATTTCAACATTTTCTGCTGTCAAACAACTTGAGTAAGACGTTATTTCAATATATCATTTGTCATATCTACCCATGCAACTTGTATTTCTAAATGAAATAATAAGGTAGGACGATTATCAGTGTTTACTGTACATTTGGGACTTTTTGTAACTACATTGATGGATTCATTAACCACAATTTTGAAAGAACCTGAAATGTTTGTGGTAAATAAGATAGCACTATACCGTATAGTGAATATTTTCTTTCTTTTTGCGGAATTTCGCTGATGGGATAAAACCACAGAGTGTATAGATATACAGTAAAACACAATTACAGTGAAGATGCTTATAATGAATTCACAATTATGTGATTTTCAGTCCCTGTAGTTTTATATTACTGATTGGAGGAATGTATAACGAATTATTTTTATAACTGATCAAAACTGTTCATTTCATGTACTTCGCTATAAGTGTGTTGTACTGTTTGAAGGCATACTGCAGTCGCAAAAATTGGAAATCAGAATATTTGCCACCTTTACGGAAAAAGTTCAATCCGCAGAAAATCCCCATTATACAGTAGTACTTTGTTGACAGTGTGTGGAATAATGTTGACCTAATTGAAAACTTACAAGAGGAACAATGCAAAATTGGAACAGATCCATTGCATGCTGAAATACCAGCAGAAAGTCCATCATCCTGTCAAGCCCCTCTGGTCTATGAATAATTCTTCCCAGTTTGTGGTAATTTATTTCACAATTAAGCATGGCTAACTGTGCTGTGTATGCACGCTCATTAGTAAGTACATCACCACCAAACATTGTTTTCGTTCTGTCTCCTCTGCATTCTCTCCAGAAGTGTGTCCTATATACTTCTGGTGAATGTGTTCTAAAATGCTTATCATGTCATCATGTAATTTTTCATTCTTGGCCATTAAATCTAAAATAATGTGTGCTGATTGTTCGGAAGTCTGGTCAATGAAAGAATGACTGATATATTTTGGTATATAGTGTATATAGGATTTCAGACACCCACCATGCTTTGTAAGAACTTGCAAGATGTGATGTTCCATGTTACGCTAAACTTTTTTGAATCCACCATGCATTACATTTAAATATACATGATCATTTCAGGATTCTAAAGTAGCAAATTGTAATACTGGTACTTCACGGAGGTTATGTTTCTGGTACAATCTGTGTACTTTCTAATCTTAATTAGATTGAGACGGATGTGTCCTATCAATTTTGAACATAAGCTTTTTCAAAATCCCATTTTTATAAGCTTTGTCTGCTATGGAAATTTGTACATAACTTTTTGTAGACCTCTTGAATATGCTTCAGTTGCTTGGGGATAGCTGTTTTGTTCACGATGCTGACAAAATTGCTATAAAAACGTAAAATTGTAGAAAATGGGACACTTAAATATGTACACATTGAATTATTTTGAAACAGAAGATTAAAATTCGTACTGCACCTCCTATGCCACCATTCAATGCCATGTCACGTACTAAAATAAACGACGATATGTTAGACAATGACTTGTCACTAAAAGTGTTTTCTGTACGTAATGTTTATTAAGATTTTATATAGAAATGCCAATGTGAGATTTTGGAAAAAAAAATTTCTTGCGTAAAAGAAATGATGACCACATGTTGCGCTTGTACCTTGATTGTGGCAGATACCCCTCTGGGTAAAGAAATACCTACACTACAGTATTTTTGTCTCTCACACATTTTATTCAATAAAAAAAAAATGGTGCAGAGAGTCTCAGATATAAATTGACACGCTGCCCGATTTTCACGATCCTGTATTTATATATTTTGTCGAAATAACTGGTATCGTGGTATAATTTACCCTTCCAGTTTATATAAGTAATATACATTGACTGGATGGACTCACTATTGCAATATTATGAATATAATAATGTGGTGCTGTTCATTGTATGTCATCTTTAGTTACGTCACCAATTATGTATGTTATATGTATGTGCCCGTTTGGGAATTTGGCAATAAACTATCTATCTATCCATCTGTCTGTCTGTCTATCTGTCTATCTATCTATCTATCTATCTATCCTTTATCTATCTATCTACCTATCTATCTATCTATCTATCTATCTATCTATCTATCTATCTATCTGTCTTGTCTATCTATCTATCCATCTATCTATCTTTTTGTCTGTCTATCTATCTATCTGTTTGTCTGTCTATCTATCTATCTATCTATCCATTTATCTATCTATCTATCTGTCTTGTCTATCTATCTATCTGTTTGTCTGTCTGTCTATCTATCTATCTATCTATCTATCTATCTATCTATCTATCTATCTATCTGTTTGTCTGTCTATCTATCTATCTATCTCTCTATAAATCTATCTATCTATCTGTCTATATATATATATATATATATATATATATATATATATATATATATATATATATATATATATGAATAAAATATTGTTAAACAAATATTAAACAAATACGTGACCCATCGTCATGCAACTTTTTATTTCTCAGGCATTGTTTTTACAGGTAGAGCACCCAATATTCACAGCACCTATTAATATCTTTGATCACAATCATTTTTATACACTGGATGAAATCTTCCCTTTCAATGAACTGAATCATCACTGGTAAAGTACTTTTCAGTCACCTTTCATTTATCATTCAGCTAGGTTTCGGTGAAATTTTAATAACTAGTCTTTTATATTTCCGTGACCATTAATATATATAATAAGCTTTCTGTAAATGTCTATCTGCATTATGTTGACATTTCCGAGTCTAATTTTGTCTCTTTCACTAATTTTTTTTGGTTGTTTTTTCAATGATATATGGTTGATTTCATTAAGCAGTTTGTTCTTCGCTAGTTACCATTCAGAAATTTTTCAATAATTGTTTACCTACATTCATGTAACTTTCAATTTTCAGTCATACACACTACCTCTGCATTAATTTCGTGAATGTTCAATGAATTCCAAGTAAACCATTTCTTGGTATCACTGCTCATACAAATAATTTTCATAGATTATCTAACTCTGTTGCATGACAAATCAGAACCAACACACAGAGTAAACTTTCAAGCTATATTTATTAATTCCTTTTTTATTGGAGCAAAACATTTTTCACTTATAGCTAAAACAGTTTTTTAATCAGTTACATTATTGTGAGTTCATTTTCATCGTCTTCTGACGACACGTAGGTAGGTATCACTTCCTCATTCGATTTCATTTTAGACACGCCCAGTAATCAGCCATCATCCAATGTTTACAGATAAAATGGGGGGAATTAATGGCATCCTAAGGATGGTGCATACAATGTAGACAATTTTAAAAGATTATCTAATTTTAATGCAGTTTCACATAATACCCATCAGAGCCCGCCCGAAAGCCTAATCCTGTAAAAGTCACTATTTTTTAAGACAATGGCAAATAATGTTTTACATACTTATACTAAGGTCTAAAACCTAATATTTTTACAGCTGGAAATGCATACAGGTGCATATAATTTTACAAATTTATTTCTATCAAACCCTCCTATGTACGCCTTATATATTGATTGATTGATTGTTTGTTTTACGTCCCGTCGAGAATTTTTCACTCATATTGAGACGTCACCAGCTGTAGGTGAAGTACTACAAATTTAGTCCTATGCTTAGCGCTCAGGGCCGTAGCAGTGAGGGTTCTCTAACGTGCCAACGCCTACCGTGACACGGGACCTCCTTTTTTAAGGTCATATCCGAACGACCCGTGATTCTCACTTCTAAATGCCGAGCGTTTGGCGAAGGAGCAATCACTACCTATTTTTTTCGTCTTAGGTTTGACGCAGCCATAGCATGAGCGGGACTCGAAATCACGACCTTCCGGTTACGAAGCGAACCATTGAGCTACCGCGACCGGTACGCCTTGAATATATATATATATATATATATATATATATATATATATATATATATATCCTCTCTTTACAATGTATACTTTAAAAAATTAAAAACAAAACGCACGAAAAAAAAAACCCAAAAAAACCAAACAAAACAAACAAACAAAAAAACCACAACAACAACAACAAAAAAAACCCAAAAAATAACAAAAACTGAAACAAAATAAAAACAACCCCCCCACCAAAGCCCACACACACACACACACACACACACACACACACACAACAAAAAAAACCTAAAAACTTGTAGTGTAATAATGAGGATCGTATCGTACAACATTTAATAGCAAGGTGATTTCCTTAAATTTTCAATAAATAATCCACATGCAGCATTGCTTCAACACCGTTCAATACCATCATTGTAGAGAATTCTAATCTTTGACAAATTTAAAGATTAAAATTTCAACATTCTCATGTAGCAAAAAATTTGCGACATGTTTAGACCCCCTCCCTATTCCACCTGTATCTGAATGGGTGAAAGTAGATTGAAATCCAAGGTCAGAACTATAATCTCTCAGGTATAGTAATTTTTTGTTGTTTTGCTTTGGTTTCTGCTTGTTCGAGAAGATCAATAGCGACCGACCGATGTGAGATGTCCGGTCGCACTTCCTGACTTAATAAACAAAGTCTGCTGACTGAAGATGAGACTTGGGTTCATTATTATGAGTCAGAGAATACAGCCCAGAGTTGTCAGTTTGTAGGGCCGGGGTCCCCAAGGCCAAATAAGTTTAAGAGACAACCATCTGCTGGCAGGGTAATGGCCAGAGTATTTTGGGACGCAAAAATAGTTATTAATTACTCAAGAGAAGTACAATAACTGGAGTGTACTATACAAACTTGCTAGACCAGCTGAAAACCACCATCCGTGAAAAACTCCGAGGTAAACTCTCGAAACGTATTTCGCCGCAACAGCACAACGCGAGAGTCCACACTGGCAAAGTTGCAATGGATGCTGTAGAGCGAAACGGGTATAAATTAATATCACGTCCTGTCTATTCGCCTGACATCTAGCGACCTCTTCCTATTCCCAAACTTGACAAATGATATCCGTGGACGTCATTTCTGGCTGATGAAGAAGTCTTGCTTGACGGCAGTCGAGGAGTGGGTCAATGGAAAGGACCCTGACTTTTTGGGCTCTGTTTTGATGGCACTCGATCACCGTTGGTCTAAGTGCATCACACTAGAGGGCAGTGACATCGAAAAGGAAGAGGTTGATCTCAACCGGAAATAAGTTAGGCTGGTTACTTATTGACTCGCCCTAGTACATATCTTTACTGACTAAGTTAATCAACTCAACAACATATAAATAACTGTACTGACTGAGCTGATAAACTCAACATATATATCACTCTACTGATTGAGCTCAGTTCAACATATAAATAACTGTACTGACTGAGCTGATCAACTCAACATATATATCACTCTACTGATTGCACTCAGTTCAACATATACATAATTCTACTGACTGAGCGATCAACATATATCTGTAATTCTATTGACTGAGCTAGTCAACAATGCATGCACCTAACTTTACTGACTGAGCCAACCAAATCAACATATAAATAACTGTACTGCCTGAGCTTATCAACTCAGCATATACGTATCTACTGATTGAGCTCAATTCAATATATACATAATTCTGCTGACTGAGTCAATCAAATCAAAATATAAATAACTGCTGACTGAGCTACTCAACTCAGCATATACATAACTGTACTGACTGAGGTAATAAACTTTACATATTGATAACTCTGCTGAACTTTAACTGAGTGCTAACTCACCAAACCCATAGCCAGAAGATACCATATGAATTAAATGTCCGGAGGACGGTAGAAGGCTAGAACTGTACTCATGACGTCACTGTCATGTGACAGTCGGACGAGTCAGTTTGAGCTGCAGTCAACACTCCAAGGAGTAAGTACAGGTACATGATAATAATAATAATTATAATGATAATAATATCCTTTGTTTATACAGGGTTACACAATTAGTTATTAAACTAGTTTACGTTGTGGTCCTGTCATAACATATATGCATATGGAAATATATCATAAAACATCATAGAACTTGAATGATATCATAGTTAATTATATACAAGTAAGAAAAAACTATAAACAATAAAGTTTTACATTATTTTGAATTCAAATAACTATGATAATACGTGTGTGTGTGTGTGTGTGTGTGTGTGTGTGTGTGTGTGTGTGTGTGTGTGTGTGTGAGAGAGAGAGAGAGAGAGAGAGAGAGAGAGGATATTTTCAACGCATTCAATTTAATTTGAACAGTAATATATATATATATATATGTATGTATGTATGTATGTATGTACGAATGTGTGTGTGTGTGTGTACCGTGTGAGATATCTTAATTAAATCTATTTTATTTATTTTTTTTTTATCATATAAAGACGAACAGAGCGGGGTCATTACTGTTTGACGTATGTGTAAGGAGACGACGAGAGAGAGAGAGAGAGAGAGAGAGAGAGAGAGAGAGAGAGAGAGAGAGAGAGAGAGAGAGAGAGAGAGGGTTACATTTAAGAAATTCATAAGGATAGAATTATACCAGACAAGACGAGGGAAAGGCATTGCTACAGCAGAAGTTCTGGTAAATGATCTCCGTGATTTATTGTTTGTTCCTGAAACTGATCTGTATCACCAAAGAACTTGGAAAGTCATGTGACATGTACCATTAGTTTCATCGATGTCGATTTCTCAACACAAACAAGAAAAATTGGTGCAAACACCATATGAGTTATCTAATTACATGTATATCGACATGAAGTCACGCTAAAATATTTAATATACCTGTGTTTCTGAGTGAATCTTTTATTGGCTGAGGAATGATACATGTGTTTATATGTCGCATGCAGATATTGAATCCCCATACCGTAGTATGAAAACCGCAGTAATTATCTCTTATCAAGCGAGATTTGAAATAAGCACTTTTCGCGTTAATTCAAACATTATTTATCCCCTTATTTAATGTATTTCATCAAGAAAGTGTTTATAAAGATCGTTCTTTTATAGCTAATAATAACACTGTTTATTTCTCAGAGTGCGTTGTTTCAATAAGATGATAAAGCGATAATTTGCAATAAATGGCTGATATCAAAACACTGCTGTTCAAACGTGAATATATTTTAGCATAAATCAATATCACATCATAGACTACGAATGTATTTTTTGTCTCGACATCTGACTGCCATACTTTTAAACAGCATTTTGATAACTTATCGCTATTTTAGTAACAACTTGTCAATTTTATTCTTAACAGTTCTTTTTATAAGTGTATCATCTTCATTAGGACAACCTCTGTAAAGCGCATAGAAACTATACGTAATGTTGCGCTATATAAGTGAATATAATAATAATAATAATAATAATCCTTGTGACTAAATAAACATTTTTTTTTCTCTAAAATGTGCTGACGTACAAGGATGCAAATATGCTTTTCAACACAGTTTAAAAAATACCACCGATGATTGTATCAAAATTAAGCGTCCATAATCATCTTGGAGGGAGGGAAAAAAAAAACCAAAAAAAAAAACCAAAAAAAAAATTCATCATAAACAATGAAAACATGCAGAGCCAGCCCGCAGTAAATAAACATTTTAAACATTTTGCAGTAAATCAGAATGAGCCTCTCAGAATCCAGTGTTTTTACATTCATGTTACTACATTACAAATTCTAAACTTATAATACAAGAACTCTTCATATCGAGGAGATGAAAAAGAAAATGAGACAATGTCAGAAACGTCGCGTATGTCCTTAATCCACAAAACGTGACGAAGGTAAAGGTCAAACCAAGCCATGCATATCTATTTGTCAGTTTATCGTTTGAGTCGTGCACAAAAACTATAAATTCTACATACAATTTCGCAAGAGTGATGATATGAATAATTTCAATTCAAAAACATTGAATCCAATTGATTTATTTTAGAAATTGTATTGTTGGACATAAAATGGATGCCATAAAGACCCCCCGCATCGGAATGCAATAATACTGAATAGTGAAATTTTGATCTTATTCAAGACGAGCGGTAGAGGAAAGAATTTCACCCAGAGTCAGGGATCACAACTCTGTATTTACTTTAAGTCTTCTCACTGAGAACACCTGTTCTCTAAAAGCAGATTTTTGTATAACAACACACAAAAATGTCCATCTAATGATTTTATGGATCCTAGTGTCTGATTTTTTTTTGGGGGGGGGGGGATTTAGACTTTTAACTTTCTAATGATACAGGAATGAAAAGTGTGATACAAAGGGATATAAAATATTATTTTTGTATTTTATGCAAAATTGGGATGACTAAAAAAATAAAGACACTGTTGTTTTTATCTAAGCCTATTTACCTTTCGCTATTTGAAGATCTAATCAAACTGAAAATATTTCTTTATTTACGTCGTGCCTTAGTTTGATTTTTTAATGTATTTGCGTCAATTAAATTGTGTTCTTAAAAATGGAAAACCACAAATTGAATTGCATTTCAATGCCTAGAATCAACAAGCAGTAAAGGGGAACGAATCACTTGGTTATAATCACGATGTGATATCTGCCTATCTGATAATTTAAGCTCACAGCGGCCACCCATTTAATATCGAGGTATTTATTCTCAGGTAAAAAAAGTGACTGAAACTATCACCATTATTGATATAACAAGGCCGCTCATTAAGACCAAACATTTATCAAATAATCCATAACACAGAACACATTTTGCATTTGTTCTAATGGATTCTTTGGCAATTAAAGTTGGATATCGTTACAGGTTTAGATTATTTGAAAGAAATTATTGATTTCATTTTCAAACATATAAACTTAATTAAGTATTTACCAAAGACAGAATTCTCTCATGCTACCAGGATAACATCGGCATTGCAATAGGTCCAATCCTATCGCCGTCTTTATAAACTCTCTACGTCCTTCTTTATATCTAATGTAAATATTTTCCATCAAGAGAACCATCGTCCAGAATGACAATTGGTAAAATGACACGTTTCTTAAATGAGTAAACGCTCGATCGAATTTTATTTTTTAACATTACATGCATTACATTAATGAAGATAAGCTAATTAGCAATCAATTTGGAATATATACATACAGATGTTATGCTAGTCACATGAATGCATATCTCTAATCATTTTTAATATAGTTCTAATCAATTACCAATTTGATGTCGAAAATAGATAAACTCAGTTTACAAACAGAATGAACTAAAACGACCTCTCTAAAACTCAATGACAATAAAAATACATTCTCTTTAGTTTTGAATTAAAGAAAATATGAAATATTCAGGTCATCAATCTGAGGAGGCCATGATTAATATAGGTGTACCTTCTGAAATAAGCGTGAGTTAACATTCACCGCCTTTTTGTGATACTAAAAAGACCTTGCAATAAAAAAAGAGCGCTAAATATTTGTAAAAGTTGAAAGAAACGTATAAGTTAAGAAATATGACTTAAATATTCCCATCAAATACACTAACATTTTCTATAACAACTGTTCCAGGTATAAAACGAAAGAACCAGGTCATCGAAATAGACACATATTGTAGAGCACAGAAACGGCAATTTGTAAACTTTATGCGATGTGGGCGGCTATTCGATACGTGGAAAGTTTCGAAATTTCAGCATTCACTATTATTTGACCAACAAAAGTTTCGTGATCGGGATGACGAAGCCCAATCGCATGGTTCCAGGCGAGTGAGCATGTTTGTAAATCTCAAACGTGACCGCCCGATCCGCTGGTCGACACACGCTAACAATTCAGAATTCATTTCTCTCTTGGGATCAGGAATTTAATATTTCCCGGGACGGTGAAGAACACACTGCAGAATGGAGCATATGGTTAATGTAATTCCATAAGGAACATATGAGGTATGTTTATTGTTTCAAGACCTCGCTGACAAACTTCTACACAACCTATAAATAGGACAAGGTGATCATCGTCTGTACCGGTATTTTGTTCAACGTTTAAAATTTTAGTACCGTGTGTTAATACGATTAATGACAGACTATGAAAGGAATTCCGGATTTTTTTGCTCCTAATTTGTCGATGTTTTTATTATGCTTTGGGATGCTTTATGAAACAAAAGTTTTAAGAAATTAAAATAAAAGGTGATGTTTCATTAGGAGAGAAGATGAAATTTAAACGTTATCATTGAAATCATGATAAATCTCGCGAAACAGTCGACTCACGTGAGAAATCGTGGTCCGATATTTTGCGTTTCACTCAATATAAATAATCATTGAATATACTTTCAGGAGTTCTGAGCCAATTTGTAAATGTTGTACAGAGATTAAGTACATTGTGTAGCTTATACTCAGATGATCTGTTGATTTTAGTGCTTAATAAACATGTAAATCAGACACGTAAAGCGACGGTTTTGAGATGAATGTTAAGGAGAGTGACAGATGAAAACAACACAATCATTTTTTCCCCCCGATCATATCTGAAATGCTGGCGACCATGATGGTTTTTATCGAAGAGGTTTTTCTTTTCTTTTTTTATTTTATTAGTAGACTAAGTTTATAACGTTTATAAGTTATGAAAATGGAAAAGGGGCACTGTAGCAGAATGGACGTAAGGTAGAGCTCAGGAAAACCGATTCTCTGCGAACATTTCGAAAGGAGTCCAAAATAAATAAATCCTGTATTAAAATACTTTCACGGATAAATTAAGCTTTATATTCCAGAATATCGTAAAAATAAATTATATTATTGAAATTATAAGAGAAAATGTTGAAAATTCATAACGAAGTAACCCCAACCAGTACTAACATGATTACATAACTGTTAAAAAAAATCCTGAAACAGGGAACACCTAGCGATATTACACATCTCTTATCATCTGTTCCAGCTGGTAGGTTTTCCCCAGGGCGGTGTCGCTACATACGGGTATTCTATATACACCCAGTGTAAACAGTAAGGAGTATTTGAATATAGAATGTTGAAAAGTAACCAAACATGTCAGAAATTCGAATATTTTCTGTGATGTGTCAGGATTTAAATGGCTTAAAAGAAAGAAACACAGAAAGGATGTATTCCAAGAGTGTTATATTCCATTGACGTTTATTGAATAATCGAATGAAACTATTTAAATTGAAATGAGCGGGAGTAAGAGACCCACCACTATCCCTATGCAGCGAATTCAGGGGGGGGGGTAGTTCTAAATGTTATGTAATATTATTATCATTTTCATGTTAAAGCTTGTGACAATATAATCACGTGGGGATCCGGGTTAGAATAGGTCCTAAGTACCCCTTGCTTGTCGTAAAAGGCGACTAAAGGGGGCGGTCCTTCGGATGAGACTGCAAAAACCGACGTCCCCGTGTCACAGCAGGTGTGGCACGCTAAAGATCCCCTCCCTGCTCAAAGGCCGTAAGTGCCCAGGATAGGCCTAAATTTTGCAGTCCTTCACCGGCAATAATGACGTCTCCATATGAGTGAAAGATTCTCGAGCGGGACGTTAAACAATAGACAATCAAACAATCAATCATGACAAAATATCCGAGGACGCGGGTAACATTCAGAGATTGGATATTACCATCGAAAAGTTTTAAAATCATTGGAAATTTTTTTTTCAGAAAACGTTTAGTGCTTCCCGCCTCTCCTGAACTAATATACCCACAACTTCTGCATATTTGCCTATTTTTCAATACATACTTGTCTACGTTGCGACCCTTACTTGTAACGGTAGTTTATATATATACATATTTGTTTGTACCTCATGTACCAGTGATCTGGGGTTTTTTTTGTGTGAATAAAGAATTGAATTGATTGTATGAGAATTAGCTTATCAGATATGTATGGACTCATATAATCACTAAAGTAGACCATAAGGACATTGATGTAGATGGTTTCAATCCAGTAAAAAAAACGCAAAAGAAAGATTACTTGAATTATTTACTTACTAATTATCTTTAAAGGTAGCCATGACATTCTAGGGTGGGGGATGTTCATAATTCGATAGACATGTATGGACCATAGTTCAAAATATTCGTCGTATATAGGAAACCTACTCCCATGAAACAAACATGGTGAGATTTCATACCGATTTACAACGAGGCTGTGGTTCCACAGTTAGGGGCTCGTTAACAGTGAGAAACAAACTACTATTTTCCTTTATAGCATCACGAAATTGTAAAGTACAATCTCATCTGATTTGAAATAGCTATTATGTTATATATGAGATAGATAAATCATAATCTTATTTCTGTAATTTTTGCAAAGAAATTATACATCATTTATAATCTGCATGTAAAAGAAATTTTACCAGTTTCTGCCATTGAAAAATATCGCAATGGACTTAAATGAATGGATCCTTATCGTTGGTGACACAGGGAATATTGATTTCTGAAAATATTTTAACATTTTGCTAATGTTTAAGAAATATTTATAAATTTCGCCATCTAAATACTCATCCGTCAATTCAAGCTTTTTTTTAAAAAATGAATTTAACGATCTAGAGAATGTTTTTGGAATATATAATCAGAAAAGGTAATAACCTTAAAAGATTTTACAAATTTCCAACGAAAGTGGTCAACAAAGCTAATGCCGTAAACACTGTAACGACATCCCCCCCCCCCCCCCCCTCTCTCTCTCTTTCTACTCTGTCTAAAAAAAAAGGTGCAATGCAATAAGCATTTATGTTCACAAGATAACAGTATACACTGTTATAGGAATTGAAGTTTACATCTCAATTTTATATCATTGTTTGCTTACAAATATATATTTAAAAAAACAACAACATCAGAGTTTAGGGAATGTATTACGCATCTCCCAATCCGATAAGAAAATATCTCCGCTAAAGGGATGGCTCACATTTCTACTTTGTTAGGTGAAGCTGTTATTCCGAAACAGGAGTGACATGTCTTTTAATGTATCCAACACACTCCCACCAAAAAATGTGATGCGGAATCGGGTAAATTTGGGAAATAAATTACAAACAGGTGCCTGAATTCAAACGTTATGAAGGGCATTAAACAACGTAGGATAACTTAAACACCTATATGATTTAGTGCTTTAACTAGTGCAGTGAGGACAGATTTAGAGGTGATACTTTTCTACACTATGTTCAAATGCATCATTGAAATATTCTTGATTTATGTCATTTTCATTCATTGGTAATTTGTGATTTGAATATTTGTAATAGTATATTTGTTTATACACGGAAGCCGCATGTTTAGCGGTTCGATTGCGGATGTACAATGTGCAATTTCATGAACGATCCGAGAAGGATGAGTTTTCAGTACAGATCGATCTGTAATAAAATTGGATGGTTTACCTATTTTCCCAGTGCGTCTAACAATCTGATATTATGTCATCAAATTGACACATTGCTTCGAACTTCTTTTGTTATTTTTGGATAATAAAGATACCGAGACATTTTTTTTTATCTATATTTACACACCTACTTTGCTGGTTAGAAAAAAATAACTTTGCGTTGACATACGTTGAAACTACACGTTAAACATCTGGAATTCTTTGGCTTGATGTGTCTGAAATATTTTGATACAGTTAGGAGGGTGTCTTATTGACAATTAAGAAATTACATTTCTACGTAATGCCTACGTTACCCGTGTCTTAGATAAACACCAAAGAGATACAGAAAAATTGCTAACTCACAAAATTCCGCCGGGTCGTCATGAAACCTCCTTACAACCTTTAGAAACTACATCCATAATCTGACTTTTATCGATCAAGTAGTTTGCTCGAAAGAGGTTTGTTCGGAAATATTATTTCTTTTACATGCATGTAAGTATTACCTTAGGAAAATTATTGACTGTAAGCTAAACACACGTTTGAAAAGAAAATCTTCAGTAATGCAATAGAATTTGACAAGTGACCATACAAAACCAATGACATTCCGTTTGAATAAATATTTAGTTGATATTTAAGGAGTTATCATCATTACAGGTTAATGTATGATAAGACTCTTGGAGTACGTTAAACGACTGTGGACTCCTAGGAAGTGCTGTTTATTTTGGGATTACGCTACGGGCCCCTCCTACTTCCCCCGACTCATCAGCGACAGTTGTGGATCGGGCTCTAACAATCCTAAGAAGCATTCTGGAAAAAGTGTCGTTTTCAGGAGAAGATGCTATCTTAAGGATGCGATGCTGAATACAGAGTAAAGCGTCCAAATTAACACGAAAAACATACAACTGGATTAATAAACACGGTGGGAGAGAAGTCATTTGTTATTGGGATACCCCAGAAAAGGAAACCGAATACGACGATGATTTGTCAATTTCCGTTCTGTGTTTTGTGTATTTCAGTGTTGTTTTGTGTTCCGATACAGGGAGGGATTTCTAATTCTTTAACAAACACGGTGTGTCAGAGGACGAACAGTGGGTGCAAATGTGCGACGGTGTCCGGGGAACTTACGGTCACGTGCTCGGGAGACGGGGTACCGGAGTTCCCCTTAGATCTGCCCTCGCAGGCTACTAAGATGTAAGTATTGGTAATAGAGACAAGAACAGGTACCGTGATGACAGGCAATGAAGAATATCGATAACAAAACAAAAAGTACAAACGTAAAAAGATTTATTTCTGGTTTTGCGTGTGGGAAGTTTTAATGAAACTTTCCATGTATGAATATGGTCCAAGTTTTTTTTTTTTTTTTTTTTTATCGAATTTTATAGTAGGTAAATGAATAGCTTAATATTGTGATTTGTTTTATACCTGTGATCGATTCTGTAAATAAATACAAACAATAATAATATACAAGAAACCAAAATAAAACAGCAACAACCAAAAAAAAAAAAAAAAAAATCCATTTCACCGAACCGCTATGTCACTTTAAAGTAGGCATACATTGTGCACATATGTAGAACATTGCGATTTTCAAGAGCATCAACCACTACAATTATAAGACGTGTATAAATATTTAGCAGTGTGTAGTGGAAAGTTTTTCAATACAAATTTAGTGAAATCTATGTCTTATTATGAAGTTAGCCCCAGTTCCTTGATCGACTTTGATAATCAGTATCAAATTCTCCGAATTCTTATGTTTTGAGTAATATTGGTGGCAACACACCGTCCTTGAATTGTTCGTGTGTGTCAGGGTATTTTGCAAGATTTAATTTCACTTCGACTGTCAGTCATAGGCTTTCTAGACATTGTATGTAACTTTGCGCAAATGTCCGGACAACAATTATGCTGTATCACAGATGTGATAAAAAGTTATAAAATCCTCTATCGACGATTAGCTTAACTATCGTTATACAATGTAGAGAGCACATGTTTCTGACCGGAAGTGCGTACATGTACATTGTTTAACAATTTTCTTAAACCGATTTCCTAGGAGACAGAAATAAGTTCACCAAAGGGAAAGAAAATCTAACTGCGTGAGAGAAACCGGCTGGACCGTCACGTGGTGACCTTGATCATTCTCAGATTACAAAGATTTGGAAAAAAAAAAAATTTATGATTATGTTTTCATGTTGTTTGTTATTCACGCTTTCAAGATACATGTATAGGAATACCTGAGAGTAGATCTGTGCAGGATGATGATGAGTCTCCATGATCTAATGTGTGTGTGAAGATATTTGCAGACTGTATCTTTTCCATATAACCCTCTGTATCTTAATCACCCGTGACGTTTTCAAGGTAACATTTAGAAAAGAACTAAGTCTGTTTTGGTCGTCAAATCTTTTCAGTCCGCGAGGCATGCGAAAAGCAGTGTCTTTATATAGAGTGAAAATAACACACAATGTAATACAAGAAGAAGAAAAAAAAATTAGCGATGAATAAGAACATCTCTACAATTATTTTCTACGTAAGTCTCGGTGTTATGTTTTCTTCCTTGAATAAATTCATTTGCCGGGTGATGGGTCCCTGTGACACCGCGCTGTTTATAGCGCTGTTGAAGTGTAAATAATAACGGGGATATTAAGGAACCTTGTATCAGCCTCTAGTAAGCATACGGTGTTTTGATTCAGTCTTAAACAATATCATAATAAACCAATAAGAAATTTAATATAAAACACTTTTCCGTGATAATTGAATACTAATGAGCACAACTGCTTGTTCATGTGCATCTATAATACGTTTCTTTTGACACTATTGAATACGTTTCTTTTGACACCACCGAACAAACGAATTGTACGTCATTAGTATCTCTGGATTTGACAGTAATAGCACATGATATGAAGTCTTTTAGAATCATCGTTCCTTTGAGTTATCAAATTTAAACTCGATATAAATTGTTGACTTAAACTAAATTTTTTTCCCCGCTTAAGACGATTGTTTACTTTATCATTAGTCCAAATACTTTGGTGTGCGGGGGTTAAATTGCAAATTAAGGTAAACCACCTACTGAATAACAAACGGTACGTGTGACTCCGTACAAAGGCTGAACTATTCAAATTATTCTGTATATCTGTTGACAGTCTTCTTATTGTATCAGTTTAAATTAGTGACATGATACTTAAATAAAATGTCAAATCAAAGCTCCAGCCGCTTTTCCGCGGTGTTAAGTTCCCAGATAATATCGTACAGTTATATCCAATGCACTTGGCATTCAAAATTAAAAGTTGGTGACCATTTGCGTTTATTGCAATTACATCTTTAAATAAAAAAAAAACAAACCGTGTTATTATTACATTCAGCAGTCGGGTGGATCGTGCAGGAAATATAACATTGATATGTGTGTATGCGACCGATTTAAAATCAATGATACTAAAGATGTATTTTGTGATAAATTAACCCTATCTAGAAATCGCACAACTGGAAAAACAAAACAACATTAGGTAAAGTAATTATCTATTTCTCACGAATAAAAGTGTGCAATCAAACCCAAGATGTAACGGAAATTAGCGAAAAATAAAAAAAATAAAAATAGGTTCAATTCCGTCTCAAATGATATTGTGCAATCAATTCATTATTATTTTGTCAAAAGTTGGTCACAGGGAATAGTGCTTTATGCTTTCCATTAGTTTGGAATGATTTTTTACCTTTTATCTATCCCTTTCTAGGTTAAAGATTGTAAGTGGGGTTTTTTTTCTTATCAACAATCAATATGCGTATTGAATCGACAGTCACGTGTCATTATGTATGAAAGTGGGAAAAGGAAAGAAACAATCACCCACTCTTTAAAATCCTACTTTTTTCTGGAAGGGGGGGGGGCATGTTGGAGTCTTCCATTGTGCCCGCCTTGAAGAAAAATTCCCGGACTTGGTTTTCTTACATATATCATTAGATAGTGTCCATAACTTCCAAGCTTACACTCTTCTCATTTACTACTATTGTTCAAATAGTGTTGTACGATGGGTTTCACGTAACAAACTAATAGATATTGACCATTGACCCCCCCCCCCCCCCACCCCCACCCCCCCCTTCCTCCCCATTCTACATGTCTGGCATATAACACCATGATGAACCGCCAAACAAAAATCGTCTAGCAATACTCAATTCGGCTTCAATTCTGATCGTGATTTTAAGTTACTTAAATAAATTAGGACTTTTTTGTACAAACGAAATAATGAATGCTCAATGCTATATATTCCACGTCAAAAGTATGCTCAGTACTCGCCATAACATTCGACAGGTCAAAATATCAATTTGTGGGTTTCAGATAGTGTGGACTGCATGTGTTGATGACACTAAAATTCGGATGTACATGTACTATGCTAATTTTTCTTTACATCTTAACGTGCAAAGTAAACATAAAAATAATGTTCCTCAACAGATATGATCAATGATTTTTATTCGAAAATCATCCAGAAATGTTGACATTTTTGAAATTTTTATAGGAAAATTATCCAAAAAAAAAAAAAAAAAAAAAAAAAAAATCGACCAGTTTTGTTTCTGGCTTCATCAACATAGAAATTACTGAATTAAATTTCTCAAAGAATGTTTTAAGTTCGTCACTAGGAGAAGTGTTTATTACGTAATAGAGTCTTTGCTCAGGATCTCCATAAGTATACCACAAAATCGGTCACTACAACAATTTATTAAACCTGACTCATAAACACTACATACGTCCTATGTGAAAATATTATTAGATAAGTTTAATACCAATACACCATGATGATATAAATGAGCGAAACAAAAATATGCACCGATATGGTGACTGTATCACACACTGTTATTGACCGAGTTTGAGGATGACAGCTGTTGTGATTGACCTAAGACCTTCGCTGTTGCCCTCAACCGAAGGCATCAACTTGTTTATTTGACCCGAAAACTGAGATGTTGCCCGAAGCAGGAATATGGGGATTATAGTTCAGTTTAACTGTCATCTTATTCGTCTGTTGTCTAAAGACATAATCCAATACTGTATTATTGCACTGCAAGATCAATAATACACGTGCTATTCAGAACTGTATTGGACACACACACACACGCACACACACACACTCGCTCTCTTCTCTCTCTCTCTCTCTCTCTCTCTCTCTCTCTCTCTATATATATATATATATATATATATAATAAATCAGGAATTCAACATTTTTTGGAGGATTACGAAAACTGAACAAACTTTTGTGTAATAAAGGCATCGATAGAGCTACTGTTGACTGTCAGTGACTGGGATAGCTCGCTCACAAATGCCATTGCTTTCCTTCTCTCCTCTATTTGACGAAATTGCTTTTTCCCCTGTGCAGTGGATGAGGAAAGTTTTTGCACTTGTATACAGACTTGTCGCGTGATCTTAACTGTCTATTCTCATGTCTAACTGTCTGTTAACATATCTAACTGTCTATTCTCATATCTAACTGTCTGTTGACATATCTAACTGTCTATTCTCATATCTAACTGTCTGATAACATATCTAACTGTCTATTCTCATATCTAACTGTCTGTTAACATATCTAACTGTCTATTCTCATATCTAAATGTCTGTTAACATATCTAACTGTCTATTCTCATATCTAACTGTCTGTTAACATATCTAACTGTCTATTCTCATATCTAACTGTCTATTCTCATATCTAACTGTCTATTCTCATATCTAACTTTCTGTTGACATATCTAACTGTCTATTCTCATATCTAACTGTCTGTTAACATATCTAACTGTCTATTCTCATATCTAACTGTCTGTTAACATATCTGACTGTCTATTCTCATATCTAACTGTCTGTTAACATATCTAACTGTCTATTCTCATATCTAACTGTCTGTTAACATATCTAACTGTCTATTCTCATATCTAACTGTCTATTCCCATATCTAACTGTCTGTTAACATATCTAACTGTCTATTCTCATATCTAACTGTCTGTTAACATATCTAACTGTCTATTCTCATATCTAACTGTCTGATAACATATCTAACTGTCTATTCTCATATCTAACTGTCTGTTAACATATATCTAACTGTCTATTCTCATATCTAACTGTCTGTTAACATATCTAACTGTCTATTCTCATATCTAACTGTCTGATAACATATCTAACTGTCTATTCCCATATCTAACTGTCTGTTAACATATCTAACTGTCTATTCTCATATCTAACTATCTGTTAACATATCTAACTGTCTATTCTCATATCTAACTGTCTGTTAACATATCTAACTGTCTATTCCCATATCTAACTGTCTATTCCCATATCTAACTGTCTATTCTCATATCTAACTGTCTATTCCCATATCTAACTGTCTATTCTCATATCTAACTATCTATTCTCATGTCTAACTGTTTATTCTCATATCTAACTGTCTATTTTCATCGATTTTTATTTTTATCGATGCCTTTATTACACAGAAGTTTGTTCAGATTTTGTTATCCTCCCAAAATTGTCGAATTCGTGATTCATTAATCATTTCTATTCTGAAATACTAAATCTATTTGAAAAATACACTGAATTTTCCATTTAATACTCGAAAAGTTGGAATGGGACGTTAAACAATATATAATCAATCTAAATATATTAAAACAAATGTTGAATTCCTGATTCATTATATATATATATATATATATATATATATATATATATATATATATATATATATATATAGCGAGCTTGTATGTACGTGTGTCCAACATAGTTCTGAAAAGCACGCATATTATTGATCTTTCAGTGGAATAATATAGTATTGGATTGTGTCTTTAGACAACAGATAAATAAGATGACAATTAAACTGAACTATAATCCCCATTATTTTAACACAATGCAGAAAAAGAACTAGCTGTGAAAATGAAGAGGCATAAAGGCGATTTTGAAAAAAAAGTGAATAAATCTATAAAATGATAAAATCACTGAACAAAATGTTTTCTAAGAATGACCCAACGATGGCACGGTCATTCACGGAGTTATTCACCTTTTTTTTAAAATCGCCTTTGTGGCCCTTCTTTTCCGCAGCTAGGTTTTTTTTCCTGAATTGTGTTAAAATAATAACGATGTGTGCTTAAAGGTGACTTATTCTCTTAAAATAACAAATGACAATTCAAGCAAAGGTGGGCGGTAAGGTTAAAACAAACATGAAACGATGGAAATAGAAACCAACTACTTAATCCCAGCAACATTGTACGTAAATAATTATACAATAAAACACAGGAACTGGGATGAGGGTCTTCAGAAGTATTTATCGTACATTCTCAAACGTCTCAGCCGCATAACAAAAGCTAGGATTCATAATAAAACCGCTAAATCACATGATAAATTTAACCACGCAGTTCTGCTGACAAATGATGCCGTTGCTCACTTCCACCTCATGTTTATTCATTATAAGTTCTTCTGTCTCATGTTTATTCATTGCTATTATTATATGTGCTTGTCGTATTGCATTTGTTGATTGGAAAATAACAGATTTTACACACACACACACACACACACACACACACACACACACACACACACACACAGAGATATATATATATATATATATATATATATATATATATATATATATATATATATATGCATGTATACTTAAATCTGAGAAATGATCAAGCATTACACCTGACTTCATTGTAATGCTGCCTGTTAGCACCAGGTTGAAATTGTGTTGACGTTTACAGATTATATAAAACACATTATGACGTTTACAGATTATATAAAACACATTATGACGTTTACAGATTATATAAAACACATTATGACGTTTACAGATTATATAAAACACATTATGACGTTTACAGATTATATAAAACACATTATGACGTTTACAGATTATATAAAACACATTATGACGTTTACAGATTATATAAAGCACATTATGACGTTTACAGATTATATAAAACACATTATGACGTTTACAGATTATATAAAGCACATTATGACGTTTACAGATTATATAAAGCACATTTCGACGTTTACAGATTATATAAAACACATTATGACGTTTACAGATTATATAAAGCACATTATGACGTTTACAGATTATATAAAGCACATTATGACGTTTACAGATTATATAAAACACATTATGACGTTTACAGATTATATAAAACACATTATGACGTTTACAGATTATATAAAACACATTATGACGTTTACAGATTATATAAAGCACATTATGACGTTTACAGATTATATAAAGCACATTATGACGTTTACAGATTATATAAAACACATTATGACGTTTACAGATTATATAAAGCACATTTTGACATTCCTGACTTTGTTTGTAATGAGAACTGTAAACATGGGAAAGCCAGTTGCAGGACATAAGAGCAGTCATCTTAATCATGGAGATAAATTTCATTTTATATTAATTTTGTTTCTTTATAAAACCAAAAATATAGACTTTTTTTCTTTCTTTTATTATTAGTACTTTACAAAATTACCAAGTGCCTAACCTTACTCAATCGGATTTGTTTGGGGCGGTGAATTTAAGAGAACTGTGAGTATATTTATCAATTATAAAAATCATTTCTATGTGTTTGATTGCTATTAAGTTATTAGAATCTTTACGTGTTAGTTTAAGTGTATGTCTAGGTATTGGTATAGTATTGTCTAAGTTACTAGAACCTTTAAGTCTAAATTTGCCTACTTACCACCAACCATCATGCACCTGAAATAAAACATTAGGACCACAAGCATTTGAACGTCTATATTTTCCAAGTGCTTGAGAGTTTTGTTACAGTTGATGAAGACATTTTTAAGTACATCACTCCAAGGCAAATACGTATTCACAGAAATCCTTTTCAGAAGAAATATTATGATTTTTCTTTCGATTACTGCGCAAAGGGGTTCAAATAAACTTATGAGAAGGCGCAAATAGAATGATGAGGAGGTGCAAATAAAATTGTCAATGTGACGTGAGGGATTCAATACTTTAATTTGTCTATACGTTTATTCAGATTCTCATCGTATCACGAAGAATGGCTCACGCAGTGTTAAAATAAAATACTGTCAACTGAAATATCACAGGCAAAAACATTAGAATGTCAATATATAGATATACATATAAACGATGTGTGATGGTGTGTTACATTAATTGTTTTGATATTCCATTCAGACATCTCCACTTTTGAAATGAAAAACAAAAATTCGATTTTTCCAGGAATATCATCAACTGCAAGATCCAAACCGTGGGGAACTGGGCTCTATACCATCTACATAAGCTGCAGAAAATGTATGTACAACTAAACTAGACAACACAAAGCTATATAAGCTGCAGAAAATGTATACACAACTAAATGACTATATAATATACATTTTTATAAGCTACAAAATCTGTATGCAGTTAAACAATTAAACAATACACAATTGTACCTTAAAGTAAATTAGCAACAAATATTTAATCATCAACATCTAGACAAAATATATATGACTCTTTTTTTTAAAAAAAAGATGACAAAAAAAATTCTCTGAGAACCTTTCCAAAATGTTTTGAACATTTAAATAGATTTCTTATTGTTGAATTAATGCACGTTTAGAAGTTTGTTGATAAACCTATTTTGTTCTATCTTTATTTCGTCACAGAAATCTATCGAAAAATTCCTTGTCTTCTGTGGAAAAGAATGTATTTTACCACATGGTACAGCTTAATGAAGTGTAAGTACATTGAGTCTCTCATGATTGACTATTAATTCTCGGAAATATTAACCATCAGAAAAATGATCAATCAGGTACTCTTCTGTAGAAACTTCGTGAGGATCCGTTTTGTTAGAATAGATCCTCAGTACCCCTTACTTGTCGTAAGAGGCGACTAAATGGGGCGGTCCTTCGGATGAGACAGTAAAAACCGAGGCCCCGTGTCACAGTAGGTGTGGCACGTTAAAGATCTCTCCCAGCTCAAAGACCATAAGCGCCAATCATAGGTCTAAATTTTGCAGCCTTTCACCAACAATGGTGACGTTTCCATGCGAGTGAACAATTCTCGAGCGGGGCGGTAAACAGTATATAATCAATCTACTGTAGGAAAACAGCATGATTCTAGACACTTCTAGAATAACTTGCTAGAGTTTTGTGTACAGCTGTTTATTTTTTGTCGAAGGCCAACATTGTAAAAGTATAAGTGTAATGAAAATGTCTTAATCTTGAGAATTGATAAAGAAAGGACATAAACATTGGGAATTTCCAACTACTAAAAACAGATTTTGACAAGAAATCGCAAAAAATAAGCAGGAACGAATTCAAAGCTGTGCGCTGGTTATTAACTGAATAGGTCAACAGTGGAATATAAAAAAAAAACCAGCATATTGATAGACCGTGTTAAGCATTCGTATTTCTCTTGCCCATATTTCATCATTTTATATTGCATCTTATAAAATATTTCAACTCAAACTTTATTTTAAATAACATAATGTGCTGGAGTATTTAATCTTTCAATTTGTATGCCTATATTACAGTGATCTCAGTTTCAACAATATCAGCTATATTGCCGGAGAAGCGTTTTACTCCCTCCATAATTTAAAGACCATGTAAGTATGAAGTGTTTTATTAAGTTCCTTTGTGGTTTCTTTGAATAAAGTCACATGATAATGTTGTGTGATTCAGTCGACTAGAAGCTCACTGAAAAATCTAGAAAGGCGAATGAATGATAGAGTTTTTCCTTTCAGTTTACTAAATAGAATAGTTTTATCCTGCGAGTGACATTCTAATCTGTATTATGAGCTGGTAATTGATTAGATTATTCTATATACTTACCAAGTGAACTGTAAATATGCTGCAAATCAACTTTAATTCGGGGATACTTTTGTATGCGATTAGCATATTTTCATAATATATGTAGCTTATAAATATTGGTTATGCCATCTGCAAAAAACAAAAAAATGCTGGGCTTAAAATATTTCAATAATTAATCGTACATCAGTAATAGTTTGTTAACAGTATGGTGATGTAATTAATGATTATCAGGTTGTACATAAAATGATTCGATGTTTCAGAAATCTTGAAGGGAATCCTCTTCAGTGCCACTGTGAAATGAAGAGGTTTAAAGATTGGGCATTCTTAAGAACGGGTCAGGTGACCTTGCTGGAGGCTAAATGTGCCAACAAGAAGAACCTGCCCCTCTTTGATATCACAGATTTTGGTACATGTAAAGGTGAGAAAAAGATACGAGTAGCGCATAGGATTCTAACATGATGAGAGGCAGGTCGTAATTATCAAACGAATTGATTGATGATAAATTCACAGACATAGACAATGTTCGGTATTACCCGAAATCTTAAATAAAATAAATATACACGACATTTAATGAGAAGTAATTGATTAAATCTACAAAAGTGAAAGTAGCAATGAGTTTACCTTCATATCAAATATAATGTTGTAGATTCCACTTTGTTCCGGACCCACAGCTGTAACTTGTGTAGCGGAGCGTTGTCTCAAAATGACTGTGTGTATCAGACCTGTACAACAGAACAGGTACTAACTCCGAGAACGGTATACTCCATTATCTCTGTATGATTATGGTCTTTGGGGATTTATTACACAGCGCCGCTACTTTATTACACAGCGCTACTTCTTTATTACACAGCGCCACTTCTTTATTACACAGCGCCACTACTTTATTACACAGCGCCGCTACTTTATTACACAGCGCCGCTACTTTATTACACAGCGCCACTACTTTATTACACAGCGCCACTTCTTTATTACACAGCGCCACTACTTTATTACACAGCGCCACTACTTTATTACACAGCGCCACTACTTTATTACACAGCGCCAATTCTTTATTACACAGCGCCACTACTTTATTACACAGCGCCACTACTTTATTACACAGCGCCACTACTTTATTACACAGCGCCACTTCTTTATTACACAGCGCCACTACTTTATTACACAGCGCCACTTCTTTATTACACAGCGCCACTACTTTATTACACAGCCCCACTACTTTATTACACAGCCCCACTACTTTATTACACAGCGCCGCTACTTTATTACACAGCGCCACTACTTTATTACACAGCGCCACTACTTTATTACACAGCGCCACTATTTTATTACACAGCACCGCTACTTTATTACACAGCGCCGCTACTTTATTACACAGCGCCACTACTTTATTACACAGCGCCACTACTTTATTACACAGCGCCACTACTTTATTACACAGCGCCACTACTTTATTACACAGCACCACTACTTTATTACACAGCACTACTTCTTTATTACACAGCGCCACTACTTTATTACACAGCGCCACTACTTTATTACACAGCACCGCTACTTTATTACACAGCACCACTACTTTATTACACAGCGCCACTACTTAATTACACAGCACCACTACTTTATTACACAGCGCTACTTCTTTATTACACAGCGCCACTTCTTTATTACACAACCCTTTACTTTATTACATAACATAACTATTATATTACTCAACTTTATTAAACAACCAATCCCCGTGGGGATCCGAGTTGTTAGAATAGATCCTCAGTACCCCTTGCTTGTCGTTAGAGGCGACTAAATGGGGCGGTCCTTCGGATGAGACCGCAAAAAACCGAGGTCCCGTGTCACAGCAGGTGTGGCACGCTAAAGATCCCTCCCTGCTCAAAGGCCATAGGCGCCGAGCATAGGCCTAAATTTTGCAGCCCTTCACCGGCAATGGTGACGTCTCCATATGAGTGAAAGATTCTCGAACGGGACGTTAAACAATATATATAATCAATATATCAACTATCACTTAATTACATAATCTCAAAACTTTATTATTCAATCCCATGATTTTTTTTAAACAAGCACCCCATTTTATTCCACAACCACGCCACTTTATTACAAATCCAACCACTTTATCACAACGGAACTGCTTTGTTATATAGTCCAAGCACTTTATTATACAACCATTCCATTTTTTTAAAACTTAAATGCACCACTATACTGAACAACTCAACCACTTGATTACATAACTTCACCACTTCACCACTTTATTATAAAACCCCACTACTTGATTACATAACGTCACCACTTTATTACAAAACCACACTAATTGATTACATAACGTCACCACTTTATTACAAAACCACACTACTTTCTTACATGCGTTCTTTTATTCTACACGTCTTTATTCACGAAATGGATCGGTATGTTATTCCTCGTTAAGGTTTTACATGCTATTTTTGTCTTGATGTTTTACGCTAAAATTGCAACTATTTCGTTATGTGAGACAAAATGTAAAATTAATACCACGGCATTATGGCACGCAGTCATTAGTTTCATTCAAGATCATTTTAATGATGAGTTGTTTGCCAATAATATAAGTTTACTGAAGGACATGAATTGTACAAAATGACTTGCCTATCGGGTCATCTGATACTAATCCCAGATATCAATTGATGAACTTAACCTTTGTAACTCACAAAACTAACTTAAAAGAATATTAAATTATGTACAGTATAAATTGTACATTAAAAAGGCTAGGAACTCATTCTCATAATTCCTATAGAAAATGCACATCATAGAGATGGGCACAAACGGAAAAAGGACATCTCAGAGAAGGACCAGGTACCTAGGAGGAGTAAGCATCCCCTGCCAACCGGTCACACCCGTCTTGATGATCATAAGCAGGACAAGCTCTTGCGTATCAAAACAGTTAAGATATATAAAAACCATATCCAGGTGGAATATTGCTACACATGTAATTAAATACGGGAAGTTGACGAAGGAGAAATTGAAATCACTGTTTGGCATAAAATTGAGTTGTTAGTTTGCCGTCATAATTTATTTTCAATAAAATATATAAGTACGAAGCAGATGGAAGACACTGTGGTGTCTTTTATTTCAAGTTCACTGGGATATATCGAATCGACATACGAATGAAACTGATTATTGATAATAGATAGAACGTTGTCGATATATCTAAATGTCGAACTGAAGGCTACAACAAGAGATTTTTTCTTCTCGTATGAAAGCGTTTGAATGGATTCTGCTTCATAAGAATAAACAATCCACACAAACAGAATTCTGCCTATGGGAATTCTGCCTATGGGAATTCTGCCTATGGGAATTCTGCCTATGGGAATTCTGCCTATGGGAATTCCAATATACTGTTGGAAAACTAGATCACCAAAAGCTGCGAAAATATTGTCAATGAGGATCTCTACTATCTTTTTAATATTTCTTTGACAGTCAGAGTGGTGTTAACAAAGTAATTAGATCAATAGATATGGATAATTCTGTTTACTATTTAGTTGAAAAAGCAACTAGCTGTGATGACAAAAAGTTTAGTCTTTAATTTATCGTGAGATATGGTAAAGTGTTGTAAAATCATACATTTTAATGTGGCTGATTTGAGAAACGTTTTGTATTTTCAAATTTACTGAAACTTCTTTAGAATTTTTTTTAGAATTCACATTTGATTTACACCACGTCTGACACATGTAGTGGCACAGTGCACAACCGCCAGTATTCGCAGAAAGAATTAAATCTTACTTTACTCTCTGGGATAATTATTTGTCGTGCTGATTTAAAACTCCTTCATTTTGTTGATGTTCATGTAACAAAACATGGGAAAAATAGTCTAACATACGAGATTGAGTCATTAAGTAACCAGCCTAACGGATTTTCTGTTGAGATCTACCTCTTCTTTTTCGATGTAATTGCTCTCTAATGTGATGCACTTAGACCAACGGTGTTCAAGTGCAGTTTGCCCAGAACTGAAAAAGTCAGGGTCCTTTCCATTCACACACTCCTCAACTGCTAACGACTTCTTCCTTACACCGTAAATGACATCCACGGTTATCCCTTTTCAAGTTTGGGAATAGGAGGAAATCGATAGGAGCTAGGTCAGGTGAATAGGCAGAATGTAATATTAATCTATACCCGTTTCGATCTACAGCATCCCTTGAAACTTTGGAAGTGTGGACTTTCGCGTTGCCCTGTTGTAGCAAAACACCTTTAGAGAGTTTACCTCGGAATTTCTCACGGATGACGGTTCTCAGCTGGTATAGCAAGTGTGCATAATACACGCTAGTTATTGTAGTTCTCTTGGTGTAAAACGGTCCAACAGGATAACGCTTTTGCGTCCCAAAATACTGTGGCCTTCACCTTACCAGAAGATGGTTGCGTTTTGAACTTCTTTGGCCTTGGGATCCCTGCCCCTATTCTGCGCGTTATTTTCTGGCGCATAATAATGAACCCAAGTCTCATCTACAGTCACCAGACTCAAACGAAAATCATCTTTTTGACCTAATAGCTCCAATGCTTGCTGATGCGCTGGTTGCCATTTGCTCATCGCTAAGGGATTTTGAACCCCACTTTCAGTTAGCTTTTCGCATATCTAAGCGATCATGGAAGATTGTTCAAACACTACCATGTGGAATGCCTAATATCTGTGCTATTTTTTCTACCTGAATTCGCCTATTAGAATATACCAGATCCCGCACTTTGTTACACATTTCTTCATCGGTAGCATCCAGTGGGTGTCGAGACCTGATTTCGTTTTCTAAAGACGTTCTACTGCGTTTGGAGTTCCCTACTCATAATTTAACCTGGACATAAGATGGTACAGAAGATCCATAAGCACCAGCTAACCCGCCGTGCATTTCCTTGCCTATTTTACCTTTTAAATACAAGTATCGAATTACAGCTCGGTACTCAGCTTTAGATGAAAAGCATGCCTTTACATTACTAGCCGTGTTTGACATTCAATATCTTATTAAAGGATGACTCGATAAGTGCAATGTTGTAAACAGATATAAAACATGTATTGAAACAAGGTTTGAAAATTACGACTGTTTCGGTCAATCGAAAATGGGATAGGCTGGTTACTAATTGACTCGCTCTGGTATCATGGCTAAAAAATAATTAGTAATTCCCAGAGAATTCGAGCCCGGATAAACCATGTCATTTCTTTCTATCATTTGTTGTAGACCTGCTTCTCTCAGATTGACTTTTCAAACGGTAGGGTGTTCATCTACAAAGGATGCACTATAGACAAGGATTGTGCTCATCGAGAAAAACAAAATATTTACAGTTGTTACAATGGAGAGGGTCCGCGAGCATGCTATTTTTGTTGTCTTGGTGACAAATGCAATGGCGCAAAACTTGGTCGTAAGTATTCCTCTTTCTATATCTTCATATTTGTCTTACCATGAGTAGACCTTCCGTTTGTCCTACCATATGCTGGTCTGTGTGTCCTATTAAGGTGTTTAGTGTTCTTAATCCTTCTTGTTGATATTTTCGCATAGTTCTGTCATTTAGTGTTCCGTTACTGTATTTGACCTGCACTCTACCTCAGTGATTCTGGTAGCCGCCCGCGTGGCGCAGTGGTTAGAGCGTCGGGCTCAAAGATCTGATGATCCTTGAGTCGGGGGTTCGAATCCCACTGTAGGACGTGGGTGCCGGTCTTTCGGATGAGACCGTATAAACCGAGGTCCCGTGTCGCAGTAGGTGTGGCACGATAAAGATCCCTCCCTGCTCAAAGGCCCTGAGTGCCGAGCATAGGCCTAAATTTGCAGCCCTGTCACCGGTAATGGTGACAGCCGCCGGATAGCTGAAAAATTGCTCAGGCGGCTATAAACAAACAAACAAACAGTGATTCTGGTCATGCGTTTTAAAATCCTTCTGTGTCCCTCCAGTGCCTGTTCATTGTTTCTTGGTTTGCTGTATGTTCTAAAAGTATTCTTAAAGCTGTATATTCCGTATTCTTTGGATATTAACGTACAAATAAAAAAAACATGTGTTTTATATCAAGCTATACAAGATATATGCCGTAATCTTTGGATATTATCGTACAAAAAACAAAAAAAACAAAAAAACAAAAACAAAAACAAAAACAAAAAACTAAAACAAAACAAAAAAACCCCAACAAAAACAACCCCCCCCCCCCAAAAAAAAACAAACAAACAAACAAAAAACAACATGTGTTTTATATCATGCTATATCAGTTATATACTTTATACACACTATGCAATTTGACTCAATTCGATAAAAAAGTAATCGAGAGAACTTCCTTTCTAATCATATAATCTTTTAGTCAGATAGTGAACATCCCATTTTGAAATATTCATGATCACGTGACGTTGCAAGGAGAATTTCAAAAGTAGACAATTGCATGACAACGTGAAAGGAAACAGGGTAGAGTTTGAACAATGGAAGTGGAGTTAAATTTTATGTTTAGCCTGAAATCACCATTCAGTGCGACTATCTACTGTAATGGGAATCCTCATATCCCATGATGTTTCTAATAATATGGTTATCGCGCGCTTGCACACATCCACCATAAACGTCGCAACTTCCTAAATATGCATTACAAACATCACCGTTTTCCCTTACATTGTGTAATCCAGTATCTATTTAATACCCGTATATAAAATTTGTCGAGATTGTCAAATATTTGTTTAATAGCTTATTTTGTTTGTAGTTTATTATACTAGTAAAATGCACGGTCTGGTATCGAACAAAATACTGTTTAATGCGGCACATATGCCTTTGTAGATCCGCTTCCTGCTGTAGTATTTTTCGTTGAAGGTTCATCCTCTTTGTAGTAGTTTTGTTTCCTATACAATATATTTTTTCTTAGAATCCGCTACCTTCTATTTCTAATTTTGCTAGAAATGCTTCAATCTATAGCAGTTTTGTTAAGTTTTGTCCTTCTACATACCAAAGGCTATGTTATGATTATGTTATGTTATGGTTATGTTTTTCTTTTCTCACATGTTCTTCTATAAGACCATCATCAATTTTTTTAAAATCATATAATTACAGTACAGTGCAAAAAAATACAATATGTTGTTCATTTCTAGGAAGGACAAAAGAAGTGCACTTTTACATTCCTGTGACGATGGTAGAGCCGAAAGATCCTTATCTTTCTCAGGGCTATAACAACACTGTAACATCGTCTCTGGACAACGTGAGTTGTGGACCCTTAATCTATAACCGTAATCATAGTGTTATTTAGTGAACTCAGATACGCTAAAGAAGCTTCGCTTCGTAACCAGCTGGTCATCAGCTACAATCGAAGTATACGGATTTAATTCTTGACCGAATTATTGGGAAATGCATAAATCTTATATTTGTAGGTATATAATTCATGTAATTTTATTCGATATTAATTCAAAGTTTCGATCTTGTTCAAGGTAATTTGATGTTTTTCACTTGTGTTTGTGCACTGAAATTGATTTCATCGAAATGAATATATTCCGATTTGCAGTATTAAGTATTTTTACTGCTTTACAAAAATATTGCTGTAATTTATCAGAAATGTTATAAAACTGATAAACTATTTCTTTATTACATAAATATGAACTATAATTTAGGACTACCTCCACGATTGTTTTTGCTGGAAACATTACTTTTTGCTATTTGTTTTTCTCCTCAATGTCCACAAATTGGATATCGTCACGGCAAACGATCTAAACATTCTGAATAGTAAGATGGTGTGTCATTAGTGTTTGTTACTTTCTATAGTAAATTGAAACTTATTAGTTTTTTTTTTATATTTTGCATGGACCCTATAAACATTTCCAAGTAACATCATGGATTTTATCAATCCAAAGCTAAAGGTGTGTATTTATACATTGCAATTAAATATGTCTCTACGTTGGAAATATGAACCAGGTGGGATACCAATATTTTTGCAGGAGGTAAATCTGATTGTACAATTCATCACACACCTGATAAAAAAAGGGAAACTGATACTAGATCATGTACGTTGATGTAGATACAGGATATTCATTGAGACAGCTCTCTGTAAGGTTGGGTTGAACTGTTCTACAGATTCAGGTGTATATACCAGCCTGTTAAATGGTTACCAGCAATGGCTACAAGGTGAAAGTGAGATTTATTCCCGTAAGACATCGGGCTACCCTGGACTCCTATTTAATATCGTATCGGGAGATCCATATTGCAGAGGTAGACTTGTTTTCAAAGTCAGATCATTGGGGGTGGTTATTGGGGAACGAAAGTTTAAATCGAATTAATAACAAAAAAGAGCTGCGACTATGATTGGTGCTTTAAAACTGATTTACTCACCAAAGGGTTACCTTAGCATGTATACTGTCAGAGTTAGAGTGATATATCTATTGAAGCATAGTCTATTTTTTCATCATACTCTCGTCAATCCCTAACCTGCTAATATAGGTGCATCTGTCTGATTTATTCAAAGCTTAAATTCAATTTCAAAGAAATGTATATCACTGATCTCTAATGTAAAGACTGATCTACATAATAATTATAATAAGGCATATAAGAAAGATATGTTTAGATGAGCAAATCGTTAGATGAAAAAATATTTTCTCCACTATGCATAGTCTAAGGATAGGAATTACAGCTTTGCATGGATATCTAATAAAATATGACAAACAACAAATGTTGTTGTACTTTACATACGTATTCAATTTCGTTTTAGATGAGGTATAAAGTTCTAGCAAATTTTTACTCAAGCAATTGCTCATTTTCCGGCAGTGACGTCTCAGTACAGCATGTAGGGTAGGTACACAGCTACTCATAAGGATGTCGTGATAGTGTTCAAAATTAAATGGATACAACACGTTATTCAATGAATGAAAATCAATTAAGGTGAGATAAATGGTATCAATTCAATATTTACAGGCCACCCCATTTCACGATTTATTTCAATGCCATCTGCACGACTTTGAGAGAGTACAAAAAGGAGGAGATAAAGAACACTTTGGAGAATCTTCTCAGGACCCTTTCCTCAAACTCGGGATTTCGACAGACTGTGCTTAGAACTGACATCTTCTACAAAGGTACGTGTTTAAATACTTTTGTCGTCGTATATCATATTTTTGTTGTTTTATCGGATGATGAATGCGACTAGCATTGCAGGAAAAAGTACATAATAATCCCCGATAGCAAATTTTTCTTCATCACAAGATAAAACAAGAACGAAAGCCATTTCATCATTTGTATTTTTGTTTTAATGTATTTCAAAAAATATCAACGACATTTAAGTCCCAAAATATCTCATCTTTGACCATTTCGTTTCTTTAAACGGAGCAGTGAATACACCCTTTGACCTTGACAATGCTTCATATCTGTGGCAGATGGTACTAAAAAGCAATGCCAATTTCAAAAGAATTATCAGAGAAAAAATTCGGTGAATGTCAATATATATTTAGGCATCTACATAAGTACATGTTCAGTGAATTTTGTCGTCTTATATCAGGTCTGAAGTCGACATATCTACATAGGTAATTATTTAGTGAATTTTGGCGTCTTCTATCAAGTCTCAGAATAGGCAAACTCACTTCTTGATTGATTTTCAATCTTTATAACATACAATGAAAACGTGATCAAGGACGATTTATTTTCCTCGAAGAATTCTGGCCCTATACATATACATGCAAACGTTTTATCGGCAGGTTAGGAGGGATACAGCGGTATTCTAATCGTTGAGGAGAGTCCAGATGAAATTAACATTTTAAAACGTGAGAATGGTTTTACATGATATGAAAAACCATACTCACATTCTAAAAATGTACATGTTCCGTTAGGTTAAATTATGTACAAAATAACCATTCTAATTTTCAATTCAAGCTTACTATATAAGTACTATTATCATACCTATAAGCATACATATAGATATATAGAATTATATTCACACCTATATGGAATATTTCATCATGGGGGTCCGTTTGCGGAGAGAAGCACCCTTCTGAACTTGTAAAGCTATTGATGTTGGTAATAAAATACTATATTTAGACATTTTATTACAAGGAATCTGAATATGAACACGGTCAACAATAAAAAAAAAAAAAAAGTTGATGTTTAAGGAAGGTCAATAACACTTTAGCCCTCCAAAATTTTACGATGGGTCACAGGTTATGCCTGTTTCAAATAAATGAAAGTTTATATTGCATGTCTGGCTATTTTGTAATTTGAAACTACATCGTGATAATGATTTTGTTTATCACGATATGGGTACTTTTTTATAAAGTGAAATTAGAGATGAATATGACGCATCGTCAGATTCCTTTCAACAACAAATTACGACGTTTTCTCCTTAATCAATAGATTTGGGGCCAACTAAGACATAATCTAAGTGAATCTAAAGCTTTATCACTTTGAAAAAAGACTCGTCATATCTCATTGGAATGTGAAAAATTTATGTTTTCACTTTACAAGATGCAGGTATCTGTGAGGCTGAAGAAGCGACGAACTATGATATTCGTGGTGTTTGGCCAGCAACAAAACAAGGAGAAACAGCACAGATTTTTTGTGCAGAAAATTTACGTGCTGAACGTCTGTGGTAAGTTTTTGTCCTTGCATTTCAATCATGGTACATTTATATCATTTCACATGATCATCACCTGTATGATACATGATTACTTGTGAGGATACCTATCATGCAATACACTAAACACTTAATTACTTGTCTTTCCCGTAACTCTGCAGAGAAAAAAAGATGACAAGTTGACGTATTATATCGAGACAAAACTATCTCAGAATTTTTTTCCTGATATGCATACATTATATTGACATGGTATACATATATTACATTGAACTGATACACATACATCATATTGACTTGATATGCATATATTATATTGGCCTGATATGTATATATAATAGTGACATATGCATATGTTATATTGCAGCACGGTAAAAGGTTGGGATGCGGAACCTTTATGTCCGATAACACTTGATCAAACGAGCACCCCCAGAACCACCATTACAACTTCCCCAACCACCACCGTCCCCACTACCACTCTGCCCTCCTTAGAAGAGCTCTCAGCACTCACCGTGGATGATAGTGAGTAATAGGGCATGTCTAAAAATCTCAAATTTAACAAGGATTGCTTGATTGTTTGTTGTTTTCCGCCCCACTCAACAATTTGTCGGCTATATGGTGGCATCCAGTTTTTTATTGATAGAGGAGAGAACCCAGACACAATGTACTCGGGAAGAGACCACCGACCTTTCGAAAGTAAACTGGCAAACTTTCGTACATATATCAACGCGAGCACGAATCGATCTCGCGCCGACTAGAGGTGAGATACCTCGTGAGTTTGAGCTCTAACCACTCGGCCACGTAGGTCTCTTTAAACCAGGAAGTGAATTTCTATTTATTGAAGCAACGAACACTAGATATTTATCACATGCCGTAAAATTACATTTTCTGGTCTGAAAAGAAAACAAAGAAACGCGGGCATCTCCGAATTTAATTGATATTATGGCATTTTAGTTTTAGTTGCTGGTCATCAGCAGGTAATTTACACGACTTTAGCATTTTGATGGTTTCAAGAAAAAAAACCAGGAAGTGTAATTAGTCACCACAGTGTCAAAAAGATCCGTCCGTTTTTTTTAGACTCCGCAGATGAAATAGCTGAACAACTTTACAAACAAACACAAGATGTTTCTAGATTTACGGATAGAGATATAAATATGACAGTTTCTCTGCTGGAGGACCTGGAGAAACTACAAAGCACGTTCACAACAGAGACGAGAGAGACGAATATTGTAGGGATTATGAGCCACCTAATGAATGCTGCAGACAATCAGTTCAGTCTTGCTGAACGAGAATTCAAATCTGCAAGCAGGTACGGAGGATAATGCAGAGTATATCTCTTATATGTTCAATCAGTATGCATAAACATAAGCTGTGTGAAGCTTTGAATCTAAATTATGTCAGAATATTTCGAAACCTATTTTCATTCCTCAGAATACATTTTGCGTCCATTGATTATGATAAACTCTGTTCTGGTTGACGACGGTTATATAACTGTAATATATAGGATGGTTAATGAAGAATAAACACATGTATTTTAAAACATAAAATAGAGAAGAAAATTTAAAATTGAATTTTTCATAATCGTCATATATTTCAAGGTATGCAAGATAAAAAAAATCAACATTTGTGTGCATACAAATGAATTTTCCACTCATACATGGCAAAAATTATTTCTACAGATTACTTAGCTCCATTCAGAAATTATCCACATCAACCAGCTTAGCAAATGGAGATTTCAAAGAAATTGAGTCAAACATTGGACTTATTGCAGCGCCTATCAGCAAAGCTGGTTTCAACGGAATTGTCCTGGCTACCTTAGCTCACCCGAGCAGCGATCTAAACGATTCCAATGTAACCAAAAGTTCTTAAGTTTCTACTACAAACTTTTAAAGTGAAAGATCAAATAGTAATTGTATACGGTAGAACAATTGAGAATTACTAGTATCCGATCTGTAATTAGCTTAAAATATGATATACCTTACTTTTCCCTGCATTTTATATTGAATATGAAGTGCTTAACCTTATATATTACTTTTTATTTACTTGCATCATCTGATTCACAGCTAATTCTACGAAAGGACGGAAACATTCCCAGAGAATCTTCCTCCTGGATTCATCTTCCCCGACAGCTGATGGCAGAACTTCCGCCTTCTTCTCAGCCATCAAGAGTAACTTTGGCAGCCTTCAAAAACGACCGATTGTTTAGGGTACGTTTGGTTCTGTCGATGTGTGATAGTCATTTTGACATTTTCATTCAACAATACTCACATTGTCAATGTAGTTACCTTTGATATCTGCTGAAATTTGATTTCGATGCAGTCTAGAACGATGCGCGTATGAATCTTGATAGATTTAGTACGTGTATTTTAATGACTTTGAATTCGGATAAAAAATGAACTAGAATATGAATATAAAGAGATATATTTCACATTGGAAAAATCATGTAGGTCTAAACTGCCACTCGTCAAGCAGGCATGCATTTCATGAAGCGCTAAATTACTTGATAAAGCATTCTGAGTGAACCGTCTCGGTTCATACCCTAAAGAAATACATTTTCAAAATTGAATTATTTATTAAAATAATAAATTTATTTTGTTACCCCTGCAACTGTGTTATGAATAACAATTGTTGTCTTAGCATATTTCACAGCTTACCTGAGAGTAGCATCCCGTGATGGATATGTATTGGTATATATGAATTAAATAATACATGTATCCGCCTGATTTTCTAATACTTATATCACCTGATGAAAATCGGAATGAAGGGGTTCTTAGTACAGTGTCTTTCTATGAAGAATTTAATAGCGAAACACATATTTTCAAGACAAAATGAATGCATACTGAACAGTTTATTCGGATTTCTGATAGAAATACTGTGTCATTTCTGTGTACAAAAGAAACACGTTTAGTAACTTCCCATTCTGAAGGTGGAAACAGCTAACATGAACCCGGGTTTCTTGTTTTCTTCTCCAGGCTATACGGTCAACTTCTAAATCAAGTCCTGATGATGATGATGACATAATACATAAAAGTCAGTCGAACAGCATCATTCTGTCTGCACAAATCCCCAGTGTGGAGGTGGATGATCTAGGCACGCCCATAGAAATGCGATTCCAGCAGAACATCAAGGTATGCTACAGAACTATATCTAATGTACTGAAAGATACACCGCATGTACTTGTATTAATTGTTGTTTAATTATGCAATTGTTTTTATATAAAGGTCCGAAACGAGATAACGGATACGGCGGTAATATCAATACCCTTGCCTTCTCAATCACTCACCACTTTTTCTTTTCACAGAGATTTCTGAATTTTGTTTTTCTTTTTCTACTAGTTTGTTTTCTACGACCTCTTTTGTATATACTGTAGAATTTAACACACCTATTGACTCTCCGTGTGGCTTATATCTCTAATATGGCTTTTTGACATTTATCTGTTTATCTGTAATAAAATAATCTAATATTTGACTTACAAACTACCACCATTGGCATCGTAATATTATTTATCTATGCTTTAATATACAACTAAACATTTATCACAATGATATAGTACATTATATCCAAGGTTGTTATGATTTTCTATGTGTATTATCAAATTGATTTTGTAGCTAAGACGTTTTTACATGAATGTATGTATTGAATTTGAAATGACAGGGCATTACATGTTTCTAGACTGCAGAGAATGCCACGTGTGGATATTTCATTGAAACGGGGCCCAACAAAGGTCACTGGTCAAGTAAAGGGTGCAGTGTTAAAAACCACGTGCCCGGGGAGTACACAGAGTGCCAATGTGACCACCTGACCAACTTTGCCCTCTTAATGGTAGGGGTTTTTGTCATGAATAATCTATCACTATGCGTTATGTAATTCCGTTACGTCTCCATTATTCTACCTGTGTCTCGCAATTCTAACATACTATCCAAAATTTTCAATGGAAATATACGGAAATTGATATTTCACCAATCATTGACAGTTTTGTTTACGTACTGTGAGGCATTCTTTTTATTCATTAATCTTCTTCTTTTGGTCATTATCTGCAAATGTATAAAATTCATCACTTTACACGACGAATTGCCTTTAGAGCATTAGTTAAATAGAAGCTAATACAACCGATCCACGAATTTAAATGTCCATGAAACGACATCAAATCCCAGTCATGAAAGCTACCCACAATGAAAATAGATATTGTGACAGACTAAAATATATACTCCCCAGGACGTGTACGGTGTTGGAGGGGACATTAGCGACGCCAATAGGATAGCCCTGACATACCTGTCTTACCTGGGATGTGGCATTTCACTTCTAGGTCTAATACTGACCCTGATTACCTACTTCATGTTCAGGTACGGATTACGGTATATTTCATAGTGAATATGTAAATGTTCCTTTAGTCTCGACTTGTTTTCGTAATAAATATATTATAGTTATTTTTGATAAGCAAGTTTAGATTTGATAAAAATACGAATTATTCATCATTTCATCTCTTAGGTTCTAATCTTAGATATTATTTTTTACTTCAGAAAATTACGTAGTCATAATCCAGCTAAGATTTTGATCAATCTGTGTATTGCAATTACCGCCACTGACCTGATATTTCTGGCCGGTCAACAGGAGTATGCGCTAAGCAGTGTAATAGGCTGCAAGGTAACTCTGACTATTAAAAAGGGGTTGTTATGTACTATCTATAGGGCGTTATCATTAATGTCGAAATGACTAATAGAGGTTAAGACGAAGCAAAATAGACTGTAGATCAACCTTACACATGTGTTATGGCTAAAAAGGGAAGAATTGAATCTTAGCTTTAAAGCAACCGCCCCAAGAGAACCAAAGTCAAGAAGACAGCACGCAGTGTACTATTCACGATTTGAGATTTTAAATGTGTTTCTTTTGCAGATTGTGGCTGTCTCACTCCATTTTTTCCTACTGTCGGCCATGTGTTGGATGCTTGTGGAAGCTTATTATATGTACATTGCTCTCATCCAAGTTTTTAATTCATATATATCATATTTCATGTTAAAGAGTGTGGCTGTTGGATGGGGTGAGTATGTGATCACATCGATTACAATTCTTAACATTCAAATATTTCTTTGATACACTGTATTCAATGGATTCTCTGTTTATCTGAAATCTTTTTTAAGGTATACCTTTGGTTATTGTTGCTATAACTCTGGGAGTGAATACAACCGATAATTATGGGAACCAAAGAGGAGGAATGTAAGTTTTCTAATATAATTCTAATTTAAATTGAATCACCATACCTTCATTGGATTCCAAAATTACATAAAATTCCTTACAAAGATACATTGCTGATTTCAGTAAGTGCTCTACCAAGCCTTTAATTTCATTACTAACTAAACTGCTAACAGCTATTAAAGAGTCACTTCAGAGATACTGTTCACTAAATATTCCAGAAGTGGTGTCAATCAGATGTGGATTCTCAAAAACTCTACGGAACTTTTGGAAAATCTAAAGTCTCAGGATTTTTTCTAAAATTGACAGCATCAAATCGTATGATTTCTCCACACTTTACACAACACTTCCTCACGATAAATTAAAATCTAGACTTTTTCAGGTAATAGATAATTGCTTTTTTGAACAAAAAATGGGACTCGAAAATACAAATTTTTTGTGATTGGAAAACAAGGTACATATTTTGTTAGACACCACTCTGATAGCCCGCACAAGTACTCTGAAGCAGACATTAAGAGTATGCTTGGCTTTCTTGTAGATAACATTTACCTAGTGTTTGGAGACAAAGACTTCCACAATCCATTGGAATTCCAATGGGCACTAATTGTGCTCCCTTATTGGCAGACTTATTTTTATATTCATATGAAGCGGAATTTGTTCAGAAAGTGTTACAAGATAAAACAAAAACATGCCGTGTCATTTTTTAACCATACATATAGATATATTGATGACGTCTTATCAATCAACAATCATAATTTTCATAATTATGTCATTTGATATATCCTGATGGACTCGATATAAAGACACTACAGAATCTAACGTGTCTACTTCATATTTGGATATATTTCTGAATATTGACACTAATGGCAGACTGACAACTACATTATATGACAAGCGTGATAACTTCAACTTTGCAATCATTATTTTTCGATATCTATGTAGTAATATACCACTTTCGCCTGCTTATGGTGTGTATATCTCACAGTTGATTCGATACGCCAGAACATGCCATGGGTATGAGACTTTTTTAAAGCGAGGTCAACTACTGTCAAAAAAGTTGATGTTTCAGGGTTATAACAAATCTCGTTTGAAGTCATCATTTCACAAATTTTACGGTCGCTATAATGTCATTGTTTGCGATTACAAAGTGTCTCTGGGACATGGGTTGAATGATTTGTTTCATACCCTTTGTTAGACTGTCATTTTTCATACTAATTTGACTACGAGTAATCCCGTATACCTAATTTCGACAAAGGGCTCACGGCGGATATGACCGGTCAGCAGAGAATGCTTACTCCTCCACGGCACCTGATCCTACCTTCGCTTTGTCGGAGGTCCATGTTGCCTTATACTCGAACTTGTATATGTCTTGGGGATATATGATTACGATTAACACATTGTTAACTTCACCATTTGATATATTAAAACTATAAATCATTGAAATCAAACAAAACAGTTCAGAAAATTATACTATACACTCGCACTGTACATACTCAGAAAGTCAATCAAGCTTTTCTCTTTCCAGATGTTGGCTGAATCCGATTCCATTTTACGCCTCCTTTCTAGCACCTGTGGCTTTGATAATAATAATCAATTTCATTGTGTTCATCATGGTTCTCCGTCAACTTATGGGAGCCGCGACGAAAAATATTGACAAAAGTGATAGAACCAAAACCTCTTCGCGCCTGCGCGGAGCGGTGACTTTAGTGATTATGTTGGGACTCACTTGGGTGTTTGCCATTTTGGCCATCGATGGAGGGGCACCCGTTTTTCAGTATCTGTTTACGATATTCAACTCTCTACAGGGATTGTTCATCTTTGTATTTCACTGTTTGCTTAAAACGGACGCTCAGAAGGCATGGAAGAGGGCTTGTTGTGCTGGAGACAAAGATATGGACTCCAGAACGTCTAAAGGTGAACTTATTATCTTACTTTGCTCACAAACGCGGTAGATGTTTTCTCGTCATTCTCTGCTGGCTTTCTACATTCTGTTTGCTAGCTTTCTACATAATTTACAACATTTGAAATAAATTCCTCGAACTGTTATTTGAGAAAATTAAAAGAAATATTTGAATATTAAATTGAATTCTTTATACTGGAAATGTGGTAAAGTTCTGTTGTCTATGTACATAGATCAAAAACGCCCAGAGATTCCTATAGGTAAAGTTAAGTACTGAAAATATTAACCAAAGCACGAGTTGATGTTTCGATCACGGGGAAAGTAATGATGTGCAAAGGAAATTCAGTGGTGTGCAAAAGGCATTCAGTGGTGTGTAAAGAGAAATCGAGAGAGTATAGAGAAACGTCAGCTATGCAACGGGGAAATATGGAGTGTGCAACGGGGGTTTCTCACTCATTACAGGAGGAGGGCTGCAAAATTTAGGCCTATGCTTTGTGCTTACGGTCTTTGAGGAGGGAAGGATTTTTATCATGCCACACCTGCTGTGACACGATGCCTCGGTTTCTGTGATCTCATCCGAAGGGCTAATCTTGTAGTCGCCTTTTATATGGCGTACTGATGACCTACTCTAACCTGGATCCCCACGGGTGGGAAATATGGTTGTGTATCGTTGTCATGGTCCGCTATAACGATTATTTCTTCTATATAGTTTTTCTACAGAAACAAAAAAGTTCTATTACTGTTCTTGGTGAATTCGTTGCACCTTCCTGTGTCAGTGACCATATATATATATATATATATATATATATATATATATATATATGTATATATATATCAATATATACAATAGACCATCTCTTAATACTGAATATTTTTTTCTGATTTTTACCATAGTTAGATTGTGAAATGTTTTATTTTCCTCTCAATTACCCAGATTAATAAATTTTTGATGAAAATATTTTTAATTCTTTCGTTATATATGTACCTCAGCTTACGAATCATATGTGTGAAGGTAACGCTAAAGTTTGATTTAAAATAACGCTAAAAAATTAGCGTTTTGTAATCCTAGATAGGTGTGTTTTGTTTCTACATTCAGAATGCGAAACAACAAAGTCTACTAACATCTCGTATTTTTTACGCCAATTTGTGTCATCCAACACGCACTTTAATCACTCAAATTGTTTTTAACATTTCCACTATTTTTTCACCTATTATTAACTAATTATGTTTTAATACACATTTATGATTTATGTAGAACTATCAAATAAAAAGACATCTTATAGCAATTTTGATACGAATACATCAATGATCATTATATATATATATATATATATATATATATATATATATATATATAAAAATATATATAATTCGATTACTATTTCCGCAGGCTATTCCAGCAATGGGCAGGATAATATGTCGAAATCCACTGTCTCGTTCTCCGACATTAAATCTGATATCAAACAAAGAGGTATGTACATGAGTTGTTTATATGCCTACTTCATTGGTTTAATGATCACGTGATCTGCTATTCCTAGTTTAACGTCAAATGACTGTCGACGTAAGCGTCGGGTTCTGGTGTGTTTTGGAGATCTTACTAATTGTGGACTATAAATTTTAAAGCCAAAGCCAAAGTAAAATGCAATTTCAAGCTAAATCGACAGACATATCTTTTTGTGTGCCAGTTAATTATTTGTTCGTTGTCCTATTACACTTTTTTGTAACTAAAAGGGCCATTTCCAAAGCTTTTTTTGCGGCGGACTGTGTAAATTTTTCCATGGAAAAATACAACAAAATACTGACTCATAAAAGTAATGATTATTGTAAGAGTAGTGAATACCTAATGATTTGCTCGCAACGTATCAAGACTTCTTTTGAAATTTAAAGCAATCATTAACTTTGTTTCACAGAGAAATCAGCAAACGGCGTTTCTGGAAAACACCGTGTCTGAAGACACTCATCATATTCCGGATCACGTGATTGAGCGTAAATCAAACATCGGATCGCGGAGGATTTTGTTGATTGTGAGGAGGCATTGTCCTAGTACATGGATCTTGCTTACAAAATCAATGGACATTCATACAGATCCGACAGAGAATAATGACATCGTTCTTTGGTAGCCATGACGCGGTGTATATGTAGAAATTCAATGAATTTAACTAACACGTTATGTTTTATGTTTGTAATAACTGACAAAATGACCTGTAGAGAAGAATTTTAAATATACTTGCCCTTTAAAAACAAATGAAGAAACTTATGAAAGTGAATACTCATTTAATCTTTGTTCTTATAGGTATATACATGTATATATTAATGCAGTATTTCTACTCGGGCAATGATAATTAATGTTCATATATATATATATATATATATATATATATATATATATATATATCCATTGTTTAACATTTTCATGAATATAGTACTTTAAAACATCAATGTTATATCATGGATATTAAATTGTCAATTGCATATAAACTCGTAAATAAATTCTCCATCCATTTATCGTAAATTTATGAAATACTCTTCTTTGATGTTTCTTTGTCACCGACATTCCCAGGAATTCAAATTATGCAAATGATTAGAGAAAAAAGACAATTTTAATTTTAGTAACCCACATTTTTGTACGCCCGTATTTTATGCATTTTGAATTATTATCTGAGTTTTGGCCCGTTTTTTTTTATGCAATATTATGCTACACTGCTGTCGTCCGTCATTCTTTCTGTCCTATTAATTAAGCCTTCGCAACTCATCCTAAACCTTTGAAGAGATTTTACCTTTGTACACAGAGAGATCACAATGTGAAGATGTGCACATTACAAGAGGAACACTATACTATCTTAAAGGTGCTATGTCCCTTGCACGTCGTTTTTTCTATGCGAGTTATTTTGTTTTCGCAACTCCTCCTAATCCTTTGGGGGATTTCAATGGAACTTGGTACAGAGAAAGATGTAGATGTGAATATTACAAGGGGAATGCTGTCCCAAAATTTTTTGAAGGCGTTATTGCTCTTGAACTTATATTTTTGGTCTATAACGAATGCGAGCATATGTACCGATTCAGCGGCGTTCTATTTTTCATATCGTGAAATAATTTTATGTTGTAATTTTCTTTCCACGTACTTATCTCGCATAATTTAGCTTTATCTTCAGTTGACACATATGATTGTGGCATAACACCGGTATTGCGGCTTATTGTTTGCAAGGTTCTATAAGCACAACGCCGGCATTGCTGTTTTGAACTAGGCATTCAGCGTCTTTCTCAGCATTTTGATAAGTTTCGCTGTGAGTTCAGATAATATATTGAACAAAACACCCAGGCGTGTATGGGGAGTATAATACAAAAACGTCGGGGTTATGTAGACAATTTGATTCTTTGTTCGCGGAAGAGCCACCAAAATGCAGTATTGCAGCACTGGAATCTACAGCGATATGGTTTTGTTAATCGCATGGAAATCTGAGTGTGACGGAGTGGTAAGGTGCCTTGATACTGTCAATCAGCCTCTAGAGATATAATACTGAGATGATCTTAATTTAAAATCTCACATTTATGAAAGGGGCACACATTGATAAAATGAGATCCAAAGAAAGGTTGCCTGGGTTTTATGCCCTAGCATGGCAGAATTTCTGATCAAGATAAAATGATATCCATTGGTAATCTGATTTCCTGCTAGGATCTTATACTCAACAGGTAAACCAATGAAATAAGTGAGGTAGAATATTAATAATTCAAATTACTATGACTAGAACCTAAGTCAAGTGAGTTACAAGAGTATGCAAAAGTGCTTATCAACAATGATGTGGAAAAATAAAACTCCAAATGCACTGGATACAACATGCTAATCGGAACATAGAATACACTGTCCACGTCTTTCTTATGCCATAGTTCTGTAGACGGTTCATCTCATTCAGCAATCGTAGAAATCCAGTAGTATTGTTAAAGTGCATGTAAGTAAAACCTCGTTATCCATCTATGTTCAACTTGAAATCTGATTTAAAGCGAAAACATTAAGTCATTCTTATGTGATATGAATTTTGAAAGTTATCAATTTGTTATGTACAGAATACAGTAAAACATGTTTGAGAATTTGTTTTACATCTCTACGAGAATTTTTCACTGATATTGAGACGTCCCAGTTGTGTGTAAAATATCAGAATTTATACATGGAAAGGAAAAGATAGCAAACGGTAATCAGTCTCATAAATCCTATGAGTTCCTCATATATTCGTAGCCTTTGGTAATCAGGTCTTCCAACAGTCTGATGGAATACCCATGGGCAGGAATGGTGGTCCTTTGTTAGCCAACTTCTTTTTATATTCTTATGAAGCAGGATTCATTCAAAAGCTTCTACATTAGAAGAAAAATATCTTACTCTGGCCTTCAGTTCGACATTTAGATATATATTGAGGACGTTGTATCTATCCACAATGATCATTTTCATTCGTATATCGATAGATCTCGGTGAACTTGAAATAAGAGACACCATAGAGTCTTCCTCATCTGTTTGGTAGTTAAATATTTTATTGAAAATAGATCCTGACAGCAAACTAACATCTCAACTTTATGACAAACTTGATGATTTCAATTTCATCATCTTCAAATTCCCCTATCTATGTTGCAGTATTTCATGATCGTCTGCATATGGTGTTTATATCTCTCACCTGATTCGATAAGAAGAACTTGGTCTGCATATGATCAGTTTTTACATATAGACAGGCTACTAATAAACAACTTGATGTTACAGGGGTTAGTACAGTTAAGTCAGCATACTGCAAATTCTCTGGTCGTTATAACGATCTAGCTTGCCAGTACAACCTTTCATTATGTCAAATGTTGGCTGTCATGTTTCATACCAATTGTTACGCCGTTCTTGACACACTGATTCTGACCGGGGATTACTCCGCTTACCTGATCAAGATATGTGGGGCTCACAGCGGGTGACCTGTCGATAGGTGATGCTTAGAAATACCTAACAGCAAAACGACACTTTTCGGAAGACAATCACGAAGCACCATGTACATAAGAACACAACACGAATATGATGACAATACATGATTGGATTAGTAAACAAATAATTGAATGAATTGATAAATGTGAGTTCTATAGGCTGAAATGAATAAAATGTATTGATCTTCTGATGAAAGGATTGTCACCCTGTGATATTGGTGCGAATTACTGAGAGTTGTATCTTTATATGCTGTCAACTTTAAAACATTACTACTGAAGTGTTTTATTCGGTAGTGTTTTAAAGCATATCATTTTAATACCAGTGGATTGTCAATAGCGGAAGATATCTGGGAACGTCCCAATAAAGATTGGGATGTCAGAACCCTTTTTTATAAAAACGAAAAGAAACCCACAACATTAAGATTTTTTAAGCTTGGTTTATGTTTGAAAGTATTAAGTTTCTAGACAGCAAGGGACATTTTCGCACGAAATCACCGGTCAAATGTATGTAAAACATTAAAGATAGAAGTGCCCTATATTTGAATGATATTTGGAAAGGGATTACAAGTGTTAACGATGTATGGAATGATTTTAATATATATTGCCAGTGTAGCAGAGAGCATAATGGAAATAAGATAGGCATCAGAATAGGTGGTCCCATGATACCTAGCATATACGGGGGCGGATCTCAAATATCAATGAAATTCAGATTAAAACCTACAGCAAATATCCTGTAGGTCTGAGGAAACATGAATCACTCTAGATCAACGTAAATGTTTAAGGACAGATTTGGTTCTTCATTGCACAATGTCTAATCCCCCTTGTTGAATGGTATTCAGATATGGGACGTGGATTAAATCGAAATTAGATGTAGTCAAAAGTTACTAACTACATTTATATGAATTGAAAGAGACGCATGGTATTTCATTAGGCTGTAATACCTCAACTTTTATAACCCAATTTTATTGATGTACACCCCCCCACCCCACCCCCACCCCCGCAAAAAAAGAAAAAAACCAATTAAATTCATTCAAATTTTCATTACAATATACTAAAAAGTTTCTCAAATTGCGATGAAGAATTTATTATTATGAAAAATAATATGCGTTTTCTTTACAATTTCTGCATGTATGTGTCTTATTTATAAAGTTTAGAGGGACCTCCGTGGCCGAGTGGTTAGAGCATCGCGCTCAAAATCACAAGACCTCTCACGTTTTATCGGCGCGGGTTCAATTCTCACTCTCGCCGATATACGATGGACGCTTTTTAAGTTCGTAGAGTAGGGCGGTCCTTTTAAAACCGCTTGGAATATCAAAACTTTATTTATCTAAGACCTTCGAAATATGCCTCTTCTGCCTCAACACACATTTTACACCCATCTACCCATTTGCGGAACGCCGCCTGTACTCCTCTTCAGGAAAATGTTGCAGACACTGGTAGACCGCAATGCTAATACGACAATGAGATTCAAAACGATGCCCTGCCAGCATTTCCTTTAGTCTTGGGAACAACCAAAAGTCACAGGGGGACAGGTCAGGGCTGTATGGGGGATGATCTAAGACATCGAGCCCAGATTCTTTCAGATAGTCTTTTACCGTAGCGGAATTATGGGCCGGTGCGTTATCATGGAGTAATTTGATGCCGCGGATATCGGTGCGCGGTCTGCGTTTCTGATAGAAATCAACAAGTTGAGTAAGAACACTTTCTCTGTAAAACTTTCCAATGACAGAACTACCTTTCAGGACTGGAATTTGAAGGACTGGACCTTTCGAATCAAAGAATATCGCATACAACATACCATTTGATGTTTTGCAACGGCGCTCAATGACAGGCCAGTCGCCCTCAGATGAAACCCAAACCTTATTTTTAGCCTTAGAATCGGGTTGAAAATGATAGAGCCAGGTTTCATCACCTGTAACTACCTCTTCCAAACGACGTGGGTCTCATTTATCATATTTTTTTTATAACTTGCAATGCAAGTCTAACCCGACTTTGTTTCAGCTCGTCAGGGAGTATATGGGGCACCCAGCGCGCGCAGATCTTACGTAGCCCAAGTCGTTCACGTAAGATCTTCAAAACACTTGACGAATGAATGCCACTTAATTCTTCTACCTCTTGCACGGTATAACGTGCGTCTTCCTCAATTAACGTTTTTACAGTAGCAACGTTCTTTTCCGTCCAAACGGAAACCGGCCTACCCACTCGAGGATCATTTTCAATTGACTCCCGATCATCATTAAAACGACGTACCCACTTGCAAACTGTAGCATATTTTAAAGCACAATTCCCATAAACCTTTTTGCAAATTAGCATGAATTTCTGTTGACGGAAACCCGAGGTGTGCTCGAATCTTACAATATACCTTCTGTTTCCATCCATATTGAACGCTATATTTTACTATAGTGTATAAAACCACGTGTTGAAAATACCCAGCCAGCCTCAGAATTCGCAAGAATTAGAGAGAGCCTTGTTGACGGAATTGCAGAATATTCTTCAGAGGACCATCCGAAATATTGTCAATCAATGACGCGTCGCCTTCGCCCCGTCATCACTGCTAATGGATGTCACACCCGGTACTAGTTAGCAAAACCACATTTGTGACGCATTGACATTCATTTCAACTGTGGCCTCTTTGTGAATAAAATAATGTCAACAAATTGCTGTTGGAACTGCGCTGTCCAAAGAGTTCTTACTCCACTTTGGTGTCCCACAGGGTTCTGTCCTGGGACCTCGTCTATATTGTATGTTCTCCAAACCAATCGGAGAGATTTGCAGGAGGCATAATATGTGTTATCACTGCTATGCGGATGACACTTAGGTATACCTGATCATAAATCCGAAGGAAAACTGGGACAACATTGCAGATAGACTTGAAAGCTGTCTTTCGGATGTAGAAAACTGGATGAGAAACAACATACTAAAACTGAACCAAGAAAAGACAGAACTAATCATCTTTTCCCCAAAACGTAAGGCAAATGAATTTTCAGGATGTCAACTTGCCTTTGGGGGATCTGTCATCACTAATGCTTTCTGTGTCAAAAATCTTGGGGTACTTTTCGATAGTGAACTTAGCATGGATTCTCAAATTAATTCAGTGTCTAGATCCTGTTATTTCCATCTTCGTAACATCGGTAGGATAAGATCCCTCATAACTGAGGATGCATGCAGGACAATCGTAAGATCACTCGTTACATCTAAACTAGATTATGGCAATGCTCTTCTTTATGGTGTGAAGGCCACGTCCATGCAGAAATTGCAGAAAGTTCAAAACACCGCTGCCAGGCTAGTGACACGTTCAAGGAAATATGAGCATATTACACCGATTCTCATATCCCTTCACTGGCTACCTGTGGCATATCGAACAACTTATAAAATCCTTTTGTACGCCTTCAAAGCACTGCATCAAAAAGCCCCAGCATACATCCAGGAACTGGTTCAGGTATACCGCCCACAACGTACACTCCGGTCTGGAGATTCATTGTGCCTTCTAAAGCCACGCACTCACAGCAGGGTGTATGGTGATAGAAGGTTCGATGTGTCCTCGGCCACCCTGTGGAACTGCCTCCCGCTGAACCTTCGTTGTGAACAATCACTTGCTGTTTTTAAACAAAAGCTAAAAACACATCTTTTTAAACTTGCTTTTGAATTATAATGTATCCAGTTATTTTCTGTTTTAACAAAAATGATAATACAAAAAAAAAAAAAAAAAAAAAAAATATTACTAATACCTCCCATTTCGACTTTAGATAATTATTATTTTTGTGACCTTTCAATTTATATAATGTTCGTTTTTATATTGCCCTTGTTTTACATGTTAAGCGCTTTAGAGTAATTATATAATTAGATAAGGCGCTATATAAAAATAGTATAATAAAAATAATAATAATGTTCAAAATCAAAGAATAGTATTCAGTTAACATGGTTTGTAATTGCGTTTTTAAAGTCCGTCAGTATGTTTATATATATATATATATATATATATATATATATATATATATATATATAGAAATAAAACGGATATATATATATATATATATATATATATATATATATATAGAAATAAAACGGATATATATATATATATATATATATATATATATATATATATATAGAAATAAAACGGATATATATATATATATATATATATATATATAGAGAGAGAGAGAGAGAGAAATAAAACGGATATATATATATATATACTCTGCAAAAAAAGAAACGCATAATGGATTTTTTAAGATTTTAGTAGATGTATTTTGGATTATGATTTTACAATAAAAAATGTAGATATTCACTAGAATTGTTTCAATTGAAAAAAATTACAGTTCAAACCTTAGATATTGGTGAAAAAAAAGTCAGATCATCACAGTTAAGAACACTTCCTGTCACGTTTAAGTTAGTACCGTGTGTGACCACCTCGAGCTGCCAACACAGTTCTGCATCTCCTTGGCATAGAGTCAATCAATGTTCTTACGTTATTGCGTGGAATTGTTCACCATTCCTGTTGTAACATTTGACGGAGCTGATCGAGGGTCTGAGGCGGAGGTTGGCGCAGGCGCACACGTTTATCCAGTTGGTCCCATAAGTGTTCAATCGGATTCAAATCCGGTGATTTGGAAGGCCATGGTAGCACATTAATGTTGTTCTGCTGAAGGTAGTCAATTGTTAAGCGGGCTGTGTGAGGCCTAGCATTGTCATGTTGGAATAACTCCCTCTGTCGGTCAATTACGCGCATAAGGTGAGGTTGGAGAATTTCGTCTCTGTACCTTTGAGCCGTTAAATTGCCCGGGACATGTACCAGTTCTGTTTTACGGTCATTAGAGATCGCCGCCCACATCATGACGCTACCTCCATCGAAGCTATCCACTTCTTGGACACACGAGGAAGAGAAACGTTCATTCCTGCGCCGGTATACACGGATTCTTCCATCACGTTTCTGTAGCAGAAAACGGGACTCATCGCTGAACCAGATTCTACGCCAGTTGCGGAATGTCCAGCCCCTCAATCTGTTGCACCATCGGACTCTTTCTCGTCTGTGTAACGGTGTCAAAACTGCTCCAAAATACGGTCTTCTGGGTCTAATGCCATATTGTCGAAGTCGGTTGCGGACTGTCTGCGAGCTGATTCTTCTCAATCCAGGTATTCCGACTGCAGTAGCTGTTGCAGCAACGGTTCGATTCCGTAGATGAAAGACCCGGATGTAGCGATCTTGTCCAGGAGTCGTAATGCGAGGTCGCCCACTCCTCGGTCGGTCATTAGTAGAGCCAGTCTGCTGGAATATGTTCCACAGCCGAGAAATTGTGCTCTGATTTACGTTTTCAGTTCGTGCAATCTCACTTTGGGATACTCCGGCCTGGAGACGGCCAATGACGATATTTCGAGTAGCAGGGTCCAACCTTGGCATGGCAGCATTTTAACGTTATGATGAATTCAAGCTTCAAACTTCGTCCTTTTATACGCTTTAATGTAGTGGTTGAATTAAGCACAAAGTTCTCGTGAAAAACGTAAGCCAAATTCCATGGCGATAGAGGTGATGTGCAATTTTAGAGAGTCGCCGAGCTAATTTGGCAGAGAGCCAAATCAAATGAACAGACCTTTAAAGTTTCATACTTACCTGTAAAAAATCAATTACTCAATTGACCATTTCAGTTTACCTGGTAAAATACATAATTTGCATTTTTAAAATTTCAAAAGGGCTATGCGTTTCTTTTTTTGCAGAGTATATATATATATATATATATATATATATATATATATATAGAAATAAAACGGATATATATATATATATATATATATATATATAGAAATAAAACGGATATATATATATATATATATATATATATATAGAAATAAAACGGATATATATATATATATATATATATATATATATATATATATATATATATCCGTTTTATTTTGTGTTTGTTTTTGGGTTTTTTTTCTTTCGGATTTTTGTTTTCATCAAAGCTTTTGTTCCTACAACTATATACCTCTAGGGATGTTATCGCAAACCATTTAAAGGACATGTTTGTGACCCCATACTTCTGGTTGTAAATTTTTGCCCTAACCCTACCTTTTTCAGTGTCTGGATACACCAATGTATTGAATCATAAACGTATTGTATTATCATCTTTAGACAAATAAACAAAATCAAAGCAAGCACAACGTTTGAAACGGCCATTCAATCATGATACAATCATTTACTGTAATCACTACTTCATAATATTATTTAAAATCATGCAGTATCTTTTCCCCTCTTTTAGGTTGATTCACCCTTAAATACTACATGAATATTAACAACCCCGCTCCGGAGGAAAGGGGTGTATGATGCATTCTCTCTCTCTCTCTCTCTCTCTCTCTCTCTCTCTCTCTGGGTGATGGTAGTGGGGGTGTCTGTCTGTCCGAAACAATTTTTGTACACTCTTTGTGTTGGCATGCCTATAGTTGGATCCATTTTGGTAGAAATCTTGCCCGTCTGTCTTGTCTGTCTATGTGTGTGAGGGTTATCACTAGAAAACATCGACTGATAAATTTCCTGTTTCCCCTGAACTTTTTAACCTTACAATACATTTATTGCCTTGTAAATTATAATATCTGTAATGGAGGAAATAAAAGACGAATGTATCTAATTAACGTTAAGTATGAAATACTATATATTGTTTGTATCAGAAACGCTATATGCTAAGACCAATAACTTGAACTTTGTTACCATCAATAAATTCCCAAAAATTATGTTCTGTATGCCATGCATAATTTGTATTCCCATGCAAATACGCATTATGTAAATAAACTCCTTATAAGGAGGATTTTATTTTTCACTTTTATCCCCAAAACCCTTTTAATTTCTAAACCGCGTATCACGCGCCAAGAACGCTTAATTTGGGTATAGGAAAGACGTACATGGCCAGAGGGAAACGGACAAGGTAGGACAAGAGCCATTCCTGGCCCCCTCTTCAAAAATACAAATATTACATATAGTTATAGGGTATACCTAATCCTAACAGCAAATAATATTTTTCTGGTTATCCCCGTAATTTGGTTGCCTAGCAACTCATCAAATGTAACAAGCATAATTTGAATTTCAGGTCTATTTCAACAACATTTATTCATTAAAATAATGCAAAGGTTCCATATGTTTGGCCACCACACAATAAAATTAATTAGCTGAAAACATCCAAAGGGTTAAAAAACGTTAAGCTTTCTTGTAAATTCTGACGAAAAACGTTTGAAACTTTATTGTGCTTTTTTTGCATATTATTTACCCAGTAAAAACTTAAAGATAGGATAACAATTATGGAAACTATACATTTTTTATATAAGTTTCTCTTTCTGACACCAGCTAAGAAAATGATCTTGATTTTTTTAAATAATGACAACTGTGGAAAGTTATTTCATAAAATGTGATAAAAGAAATTTAAGAATGCGCATATTCTTGCTCTAATCGTCATAGGACACCATTATAGTCTTGTTATTTGTTTCCTTTAATGGGGATAAAACATCTTGCATTATTGATGTATGGTATAGCATTGCGTTTTAATTTGATTATTTAAACTTTAAAGCTTTTAGAAATGAACACTCCATATCATAAGGTTGATTGACTTATTGATAAGGCTGCGTGATTTTACCCCTATATATTTGCCCAACAAGAATATTCCTATCAAAACCAGTTGTTTGTATCAAGAAATGACGCAGGGGCATTATTCTGAGGGATCATTTTTCTACAATCCACACGGAGAAAAATGACCCCAAGACAATGATTTCTATAAGAAATTGGGTCATTTTTCTACGTATAATATTGACCTGGGGGTTAAATTGCTACATAGAAAAATGACCGCCGGTCAATATTCTACAAGGGTACTTTTAGTCGTTACACCGGCCATAAATGCCGGGCCAGGACAGACTATCAATATTGATATCCTTAGCCCATAATAAACAATTGGATGTTATATACTTGGGTTAGATATCATAGAATATAGATATTCTCTGTCATGAAACGGCAAATTATTCATCAAGCAGTGAATTTTTCATAACATGACAAAACAACAAAAATATTTGCGGCATTTTTTTTTCAAGTGGACATATGTGACTGCAGTACATCAAAAGTACACCAACTTACATTTTTCTACTGAGTGAAGGATTGCGTGGATCATCATTAAATGTATCCTGCAACAGGAAATCAAGCTTCTTCATCTCACGATATCGGGTCGTTTTGAGAATGTAAATGCAGATTTCGCTGCGTCGTTGTCATCGAAACTAAAACAGCTGTAGTCCTTGCACACTTTGGAAAACCCGCGATTCGAAAAACGGAACAAAAGATATTGACAGAAAAGTAATTACTAATCCGAACAATTATTACATGTTTAAATTTACATTCGGTTCATTTATTATACGTCAACGGATGTAGCATCCCCAACGTGCTTTTGGTAGATCTGTACAAAAGGTTGGGTGTTTTAGACCCACAAAAAAAAACCCAAAACAAATCCTTTCTGATCATACTTCTTTACCTTTTTGTGTCTCCCAAATCAATTTTGCCAATTGGGCAATATCCACAATTTCACACTCAATCACAGAGCAGGTTTCAAATCAATTTATCCTAAAATAAAAAAAAACTATCGATAATCATAACACAAACAAAACCTTGTTTAAAAGTAAATTCCCTTTACCTTTACAGGGTGAATTTATTTTTCTCTATTTCCAAATATCAACGTAGTGAAAACCACAATGCATTTAAACATTTAGAATAATAGCGCAAGAAAAGGTATATTTGCAAGAAACTGCTATATTCTTATTATATAGCAATGGCATAAACAATTCTTATTTAATTTAAAAACAGAGGATATATGGTTTTCAAAAATATATAAGAAAAATTGCATTTAGGTGGATGATACCATCGAGGGGAAAATAGCCTTGCAACAATATGTGGTATCATATTTCAATGGAGACATCTTTCACTTAAAATGACTATTTCAATTTAATACCTTTATCTACTTGACTGATTTTACATAGTTAGAAAATAGAGAAAATATTGAAAAACATGATCTATAAATCATATATCTTAAGCTTGTAGTTACAATGATTTAGAGACACTTCTTTTGCGTACTCCTGTTTTTACGTGTTATTGGTCACACTGACCGATACGGTAGAGAAAAAGGTTAAACGACTGCGGACTACAAGGGAGTGCTCATTATTTTAGGATTACGTTACTGATTCCTCCCACTTCCCGACTCATCAGCAACAGTTGTGGGTCGGACTCTAACAATCCCAGAAACACTCTGAAGAAAATGTGGTTTTCAGGAGAAGATGCTATCTTGAGGATGCGATGCTAAGTACAGAGTAAAGAGTCCAAATTAAGACGAAAAAAAACTTTCATTTGGATTAATAAACACGGCTAAGGAGAAATCCTTTGTTATTGGGATACCCCAGAATAACAAAAAACGAACACTACTTAGATGCTCCAGCAATGATTTGTCAATTTCCGTTCTGTGTTTTGTGTATTTCAGTGTTGTTTTGTGTTCCGATACAGGGAGGGATTTCTAATTCTTTGACAAGCACGGTGTGCAGGAGGACGAACAGTGGGTGCAAATGTGCGACGGTGTCGGGAGAACTTACGGTCACGTGCTCGGGAGGCGGGAAAGGGGAGTTCCCCTTAGATCTGCCCTCTCAGGCTACTAAGATGTGAGTATTGGTAACAGAGACAAGAACAGATACCGTGATGACAGGCAGAGTATCGATATCAAAAAAAAAAAAAAAAAAAATAAAAAAAATAAAAAAATAAAGCCACAATCGTTAAAAGATCTATTTCTGGTTTTGCGTGTCGGAAGTTTTAATGAAACTTTCTTTATATGAATATGGTCCAAGTTCTTTTATTGGATTGCATAGTAAGTAAGTAAATAGTATATTATAGGGGCTTGTTTTATACCTGTGATCAATTGTGTAGATAAGTACACTCAATGATCAATAAGACATCGTCTCATCGAACCGTTATGTCACTTTAAAATAGCATACATTAATTTTAAGAGCAATGACGTCACAATTATAAGATGCATACAAATATTTAGCAGTTTGTAGTGGAGAGTTTTTTCAATATAAATTTAGTGAAATGAAATTAGCCCAGTGCTTTCAACGAGTTTGATAACCAATATCAAATTATCCGAATTCTTAATGTTCTTAATCCTTAAATAATACTGATGGTCACACACAAAACTAACATAAATTGTGTTTGTTAGAATATTTTGCAAGGTTTAATTTCATATCAACTGTCAGTCATAGGATTTCTAGATATTGAATGTAACTCTGCATGAATGTCCGATCAACAATTATAATGTACTACAGATCTGAAGATAAGTTATATTATCCTATATCGACGATTAGCTTAACCATCGTTATACAATGCAGAAAGCACCTTTCTGACCGTACGGACATACATGTACATTGTTTAACATTTTTTTTAAAAATCGATTTCCCACGAGACAGAAATAAATTCACCAAAGGGAAAGAAAATCGAGTGTTAACTGTACCAGAAAAACCGGCTGGTGAACTTGATCATTCTCAGATGATAAAGAAGATTTGAACATTTTTTGTCCATGATTATATTTCCATGCTGTTTGTTAGTGTTTATGTGTTCAAGATACATGTATAGGAATTCCTAAGAATAGAACTGTCCAGGTTGATAATGAGTCCCTATAAACTAATCTATGTATGAAGAGATTTACAGACCAAAGCTTGCCCATATACCTCTGTATCTTAATCACCCGTGACGTCTTCAAGGTAACACTTAAAAAAGGAATTAAATTTGCTCTGGTCGTGAAATCCCTGCAGTCCGTAAGACAGGCGAACAATAGTGCCTTTATTTTAAGGGATGGAGTGCCGAGTGAAAATGACAAACAATAAAAGAGAAAAAGAAAACATAAACGATGAATAAGAACATATCTATAATTACTTTCTACGTAAGCCTCGGTGTTTTGTTTTGTATAGAATAGGTGATGGGACACGGTGCTGTTTATAGCGCTGTTGATATGGAACGTTGATATTAAGAACCTTATTTATGTCAGTCTCTTGTAAACATAGAACGTTTTCAATAACTTGAACGTCTTGAATAACAATATCATAATAGACTAATAAGAAATTTAATATAAAGCATTTTCCCGTGATAATTGAATAATAATGAGCAACGCCGCTTGTTCATGTGCGTCTATACGTTTCTTTTGACGCCAGCGAATAAATGATATGTACGTCATTAGTATCTGTGGATTTGACAGTCATCGCACAACGTATGAAGTCCTCGAGGATCATCGTTCCTTTGATTTATCGAATTCAAACTCGATGTAATCGTTGACTTAAACTAAGACGATTGCTTGTTTTATCATTGTTCAAGCACATTGGCGTGCGGGGTTACATTGCATGTTAGGTAAACCACCAACTGAATAACAAATGAAACGTGTGGTTCCTTGCAATGGCTGAACTATACAAATTATTCTATCTGTCTGTTGAAAGTCCCCACGATGTATATATATATATATATATATATATATATATATATATATGTGTGTGTGTGTGTGTGTGTGTGTGTGTGTGTGTGTGTGTGTTACGTGATATTAAATAAAGTGTAAATTAAAGCTTCAGACAGTCTATTTGCTTTTCCGCGGTGTTATGTTCCCAGATAATATCAAACAGTTATATTAGATGCACTTCGCAGTTGCTGATCATCTGAGAATTCGGTATAAATTTGTCACATTGTGGTCACAGGGAATAGTGCTTTTTGCTTTCCATTAGTATTTAGATGATGTAATACAATTTTTCACCTTTTACCTATCCTATTCCAGTTTAAAGATTGTGGAATTTTTTATCAACAGTCTGTATGCATACTGAGCACACTGGCACGCATCATCCTCTGTCAAAGTGGAAAAAGGGAAGAAAAAAAAATTGTCCGATTTTCAAAACGAACAGTGGTTTGGGGGATGTTAGAGTCTTCCATTGTACCCGCCTTGAAGAAGAATCCCTAGACTTCATTTTCTTTAATATATCACTAAATAGTTTCCATAACTCCCAAGCTTACACTCTTCTCATTTACTACTATTGTTCAAATAGTGTTGTACGATGGGTTTCACGTAACAAACTAATAAATATTGGTCAATGTCAACCCCTCCTCCATTCTACATATCTGATGCATAGTATCATTATGAACAAAACTAAATCGTCTGACCATGCTCTATTCCGGTCTTAATAGATTCTATTCACGCGTTAGCAATTACAATTCTAAACTGAGACTGACCTGATTACGACGTGTCTGGCGACAAAGTATGAAGGCGCGGCAATACGAAAAGCAGCCGGCGTAGACGCGATTTCTGGCATCTGTGCCAGAGACTAACAATGGCATCACCAATACGTGGGACGACAGTTTCCAGGTCCTAACGAAATCACATTAAAAAGCATATATAGCAAGTCTGCAAAAGATTAGGTGCACGAAATTGAAGGTTTGTTTATGTCTCCCGACGGCCTCGCACACGGCATAAATGAAACTGTTTGATTTGAGTACGTCACTACTATTGCGATTTCTTGAATGACAGACCATAAAAATACACCATATCTACACCTCAGAGTATAAATCAGTACTTATTTAAACGAAATCTAGCGAAAAGAAAAGATATCACATTACAACCATGTGCGACATTGTAAGTGGGCGTGCTTTAGAATTTTAATCAGCTGTTTCACATTTGTATCTGATTTATTAGGAAACATTGTTCACTGAAAATTTTTATGCGCAATGTTTCGCACACACTTTTCATTTCTTTAGTATTTGAATGAAATGTAGAAATTCTCCACACACACACACACCCCATTAAAAACAATTGATACGTTTATGTCTGTTACAGGGTATTTAGCTATACATATATTTTATTTGAGTATAAAAAGCGATACACATTTATATATGTATGTATATAGCTTTTCACACTCAAAGATTTAAAAAAAAAAAGAAACAAAAAAAAAAAACAACAACAAAAAAACAAACAAACAAAAAGAAAGAAAGAAAAAAAAAATTCAAAGAAAATGGCTATCACGAATATTCAAGCCATTTGAATTTTCCTATCAAGCTATTAAGATTAAACAAATATGGACCTGATAAATATATTGTACAGATTTGCATTACATATTTACGACCAAATACTTCTTGGTTTACCGATGACTTACATTCCGCCAAAAGAGATCGGCGGAGGGCTGAACGGGTGATGAGACGAACAAAACTATCTGTACACAAGGAAATTTTCCGTGAGAAATGTACGCAGGTTACTAAACTCTTGCGGCACTGTAAAACGCAATACTATACAAACAAAATTCAGGAAATAGGCAGTGACTCGAAACAACTTTTCAAGCTTACTAACAGTCTCATGGGGAAAACAAATATATCAGTATTGCCTGAGCATGACAACGAATTGGATCTTGCATCCAAATTTGGCGAATTCTTCATTGGGAAGATTCAGAAAATTAGAGATAATCTATGTTCTTCGAGCATGTTATCGTCTATGGATGATGCTGTTCGAGCTGACATCAAGTTTAGTGGTCTTCCTCTGGAAATGTTTGAGCCAGTGTCAGTTTCTGAAGTGCGTGATATCATCAGTAATGCACCAACGAAGTCCTGCGAATTAGACCCGATACCAACGAAAATTTTGAAACAATGTTTAGAGTGTGTTTTACCAACCGTTGCTGCAATTATCAACAAATCCTTTTCAGAAGCAAAAGTACCAGTGGATTTCAAAAAAGCCATAGTACGGCCATTAATCAAACGCCAGGGACTTGACAAGGAAGAATTAAAAAAATTACCGACCTGTTTCGAACTTACCCTTCCTCTCTAAAGTATTGGAAAAAGTAGTGGCAGCTCGACTCGAAAAACACTTAAATGCTTACCAGCTTCATGACCAAGTGCAATCTGCATACCGAAATTGTCACTCGACTGAAACTGCCCTTTTGCGGGTGCACCATGATATTACCTCTGCATTGGATAGAAATTCATGTGTTGCTCTCGTGATGCTTGATCTCTCGGCTGCATTTGATGTTATAGACCATAACATACTCATCGGGCGACTTGAATACGCGTTTGGTATCACAGGGTCGGCTTTATCATGGATGAGGTCTTATCTGTCAGGTAGAAGTCAACAAATTGCTGTTGGAACTGCGCTGTCCAAAGAGTTCTTACTCCACTTTGGTGTCCCACAGGGTTCTGTCCTGGGACCTCGTCTATATTGTATGTTCTCCAAACCAATCGGAGAGATTTGCAGGAGGCATAATATGTGTTATCACTGCTATGCGGATGACACTCAGGTATACCTGATCATAAATCCAAAGGAAAACTGGGACAACATTGCAGATAGACTTGAAAGCTGTCTTTCGGATGTAGAAAACTGGATGAGAAACAACATACTAAAACTGAACCAAGAAAAGACAGAACTAATCATCTTTTCCCCAAAACGTAAGGCAAATGAATTTTCAGGATGTCAACTTGCCTTTGGGGGATCTGTCATCACTAATGCTTTCTGTGTCAAAAATCTTGGGGTACTTTTCGATAGTGAACTTAGCATGGATTCTCAAATTAATTCAGTGTCTAGATCCTGTTATTTCCATCTTCGTAACATCGGTAGGATAAGATCCCTCATAACTGAGGATGCATGCAGGACAATCGTAAGATCACTCGTTACATCTAAACTAGATTATGGCAATGCTCTTCTTTATGGTGTGAAGGCCACGTCCATGCAGAAATTGCAGAAAGTTCAAAATACCGCTGCCAGGCTAGTGACACGTTCAAGGAAATATGAGCATATTACACCGATTCTCATATCCCTTCACTGGCTACCTGTGGCATATCGAACAACTTATAAAATCCTTTTGTACGCCTTCAAAGCACTGCATCAAAAAGCCCCAGCATACATCCAGGAACTGGTTCAGGTATACCGCCCACAACCTACACTCCGGTCTGGAGATTCATTGTGCCTTCTAAAGCCACGCACTCACAGCAGGGTGTATGGTGATAGAAGGTTTGATGTGTCCTCGGCCACCCTGTGGAACTGCCTTCCGCTGAACCTTCGTTGTGAACAATCACTTGCTGTTTTTAAACAAAAGCTATAAACACATCTTTGTAAACTTGCTTTTGATTTATAATGTATCGAGTTATTTTCTGTTTTAACTAAAATGATAAAAAAAAAAAAAAAAAAAAAAATATTACTAATACCTCCCATTTCGACTTTAGATGATTATTATTTCTGTGACCTTTCAATTTATATAATGTTCGTTTTTATATTGCCCTTGTTTTACATGTTAAGCGCTTTAGAGTAATTATATAATTAGATAAGGCGCTATATAAAAATAGTATAATAAATAACATATTTTATTGATGTTCATAACATTGGCGGATTTAGAGGGGATACTCTCCCCCTCCCCTTTTTAAATCACAAATACACAAAATAATGTACAACTAATGATTTGGAACCCAACATGGTTGAGTATTTTGGAAAATATAAATCAAAACAGATGGCAAACACGGGTCCCTAGTCATAGGAACAGGTGCCTAGGAGGTGTAAGCATCCTATGTCGACAACTCATACTACCGTGAGACATACATCCCGATCAGGTAAACGGAGCAATCCGTAATCGGAATTAGCGTGCCAAGAACAGCCTAACAATTGGTATGAAACACATCAAACAGCATTTGACCTAATGGGAAATTGTACTGGTAAACTCGATCGTTACAACGACCATAAAATTTGCGAAATGCTGACATTAGACGAGATTGTACAAACCCATGTAACATCAACTTCTTTGTCAGTAGCATGTCTCGCTTTAAAAACTGATCATATGCAGAACAAGCTCTTGCGTATCGAATCAGTTGGGAGGTATGAGAACCATCTGCAGGTGTTGTTATTGACCAAAGAACTTCGCTATTATCTTAAACAGAAGGCATCAACTTGTTTATTTCGCCCGAAAACTCAGATGTTGTTCGGAGGCGGATATATAGACTACAGTTCAATATAATTGTTAACTAATTCAGTCGTTATCTAAAGACACAATCCAATACTGCGAGATCAATCATACACGTACTATTCGGATCTGTGTGGACACACACACACACACACACACACACACACACACACACACACACACACACACACACATATATATATATATATATATATATATATATATATATATTGCAGAATTGTGTGGAAGTAATAATAAGGATGTGTGCTTAAAGGTGACTTAGTCTCTTAAAAAAACAAATGACAATTCAAGCAAAGGTGGGCGGTAAGGTTAAAGCAAACATTGTACAATGGAAATAGATACCAACTATTTCATCCGAACAACATTGATTTTAATAATAAAACATAGGAACTGGGATGAATGTTCTCACAAATATTTATCGTACATTCTAAAACCTCCCAGCCACATAACAAAACTACTGATTCATAATAAACATGTTCAATATCATCATATATTCTCACAATGGATTGATATAACCACGCAGGTCTGCTGACAAATGATGCCGTTGTTTACTTTCGCCTCATGTTTATTCATTGCTATTATTATATTTGTTTGTTTTATTGCATATATTGAATCAGAAAGAACATATTTTACATATGTATGCATGTATACCTAAATCTGAGAAACGGTCAAGCATCATTCCTTGTTCATTGCAATGCTGTCTTATAGTATTAGCTTGAAAGTGTAATTATTAGTACAGGTTGTATAAACCATATAGAATTTATGACTTTGTACCAAATTTGAACTCTATATACGGGTAAGCCAAATAAAGGACAAAAAAGTATTCATCGTAATTAAGAAGAGGGTTTTCACTTAATATCAATTTTGTTTCTTTATAAAACCAAAACTATAGACTTTTTTCTTTCTTTCATTATTAGCACTTTACAAAATTACCAGGTGCCTACCCTTATCAAATCGGATTTATATGGGGCGGTGAATTTAAGAGAACTGTAAGTATATGAATTGAGTTTATGAATTGTAAATGTCTTTTCTAAATGTTCAGTCGCAGTTATGTTACTAGAACCTTTACGTTTTAGTTAAATTTATGAATCGTTGATATGTTTCTAGGTATTCATTTGCTATTGCGTTAATTACTAGAACCTTGAAGTTTAATTTCGTCTCCGTCTACCACCACCCATCATCTGAAAAAAAAAAATAGAACTACAAACTTTTGCACGTCTATATGTTTTAAGCATTTGATAATTTTGTTATAGTTCATGAAGATACTTAAGTGTATCACTCCATCGCAAATAAGTATGCACAGAAATACTTTTCCTCTGAAATATTATAATTTTTCGTTCAATCAATGCATGAGAATGTGAATATAAACATACGGTGAGGTGTAAGTAACTTTTTGAAGAGGCGCGAAAAACCCATCAATGTGACATAGGGGATTCAATACTTTAATCAGTTTGTCCGGTGTTTTTTTTGGGTTTTTTTTTGGTTTTTTTTTATTCTTTTCGTGTTGCCAAGCATGGCTCAATTCAAACGCAGTGTCAAGATAAGATATTATCTTTAACGTGAGATAAATCATTTCAAGCGGTATTCCAAGTTCTAAGTTAAAGCTTCTGGATATTTCCCCGAGGATGTTTGTTTTACTTCCCGTCGATAATTATTCACTCATATTTAGACTTCATCAGCTGACGATGAAGTACATCATCTTTGTTTAGCGCTCATGGGTGTGGCAATGAGGGTTCTTGAATGTGCTAACGCCTACCGTGAAATAGGACCTCTGTCGTTATGGTCACATTGGAAATACCAATGATTCTCACTTCTAAATGCCAAGCGTTTGGAGAAGGAACAATCACTATCTATGTCAACATCTTAAATTTGACGCGGGCATGACAATAGCGGGGATCGAACTCTTGACGAGGGGAACGTTCTACCACTGAACTATCGCTACCGGAGTGCATATTATAAAAATATGTATTCTTGTAAGTCTCATAACAATCGTATTTAGTCCTAATTTTAAAACGAAATAATAAGCATCAGGATATGCAGTACAACGCTTCATGCCGACATACTTCATGGACGCAAACCTGCTGCAGTTTACATGTATTTTCAAAGTTGCAGATTGTTTTTTTTTAATTTGTATTCCACTTTCAGCTATGTTGGAAATCTCAGCCGTTAAAATAGACTTACTACATACCATCTGTTGTTTAGAACTGTAATGGATTTACGATGAAATGACAATCATTACCAGTTGCGGAAAATGGGCCTCCGTGGCCGAGTGGTTAAAGCATTGCGCTCAAAATCACAAGGCCTCTCACCTCAAGTTGGCGCGGGTTCGAATCCCGCTCGCGCCGATATATGTGAGAAAGTTTGCCAGTTTTCTTTCGGAAGGTCGGTGGTCTCTTCCCGGATACATTGTATCTGGGTTCTCTCCTCCACTAATAAAAACTGAACGCCACCAGATAACTGAAAAATTGTTGAGTGTGGCGGAAAAGAAGAAACAATCAAACAACAGTTGTATAAAAGTAAAATTTATTGGAAATATAGACATACATATAAACAATGTGTGTTACATTAATTGTTTTGATATTCCTTGCAGGTATCTACAGTTTTGAAATTCAAACAAAATGCATTTTTTTTTCAGGAACATCATCAACTGCACGATCCAAACGATGAGTAATTGGGCTGTAACGCGACTACCTAAACTACAGAAAATGTATGTACAACTAAAATAGGCAATTCAAAGCTATATAAGCTACAGAAAATGTATGTACAACTAAACTAGGCAATTCAAAGCTATATAAGCTACAGAAAATGTATCTACAACTAAACTAGACAATACAATCTATATTACCTACACAAAATGTATCTACAACTAAACTAGACAATACAATCTATATTACCTACACAAAATGTATGTACAACTAAACTAGACACTAGAATTTATATAAACTACAGAAAATGTACGTACAACTAAAACAGGCAATACAAAGCTATACCAGCGACACAAAATGTATATACAACTAAACTAGACAATACAAAGCTGTATAAGCAACAATAAATGTATGTACAACTAAATGACTTGTCAGTGAAAGGGTTAAGATAACGAATTCAATCTCGTATTACCTATAGACAATACATATCAGATAATCGGGCAAACACGGACCCCTGGACATACCAGAGGTAGCATCAGGTGTCTAATAGGAATAAGCTAACGAAAATGTTTGTAACACTAAACTACACAGTACACATCTATATAAGGTATACACAATGTATGTACAACTAAACAAGGCAATACACATCTATATAAACTACCAAAATGTATGTACAACTAAATAAGACAATAAATATTTATTTCAGCTACACAATATGTATCCATAACTAAATAATACACACCTGTTTCAGCTACAGAAAATATATGTACAAGTAAACTAGAAAATACACATTTATATAAGCTACAGAAAATGAATGTACAACTAAACTATACATCTCACATCTATACATCTATAAGCTGCAGAAAAATGTAAAATTTAATGTTTAAGTAATTCACACTTGTATGTTAAAGTATGTCAGCAACAGACATTTGGTTATCAAAATGTAATAAGAATATTTGTCTCTCCAAGAATAAATAAAGAAAACATTTGACCGAAAACCTGCCTAAAATGTTTTGAACATTCAAACAGATTTCCAGTTTTGAATTGATGTTCGTTTTTTTTTAATCTTTTTTTTATCGTCATAGAAATCTATCGAAAAACTCGTTGTCTTCTGTGGGAAAGGACATTTTCTACCACATGATACAGCTTCATGAGATGTGAGTACATTATGAGTCTCCAAGTAGCCGTCATGATGGACAACGTACTTTTCTGAAACATTTAACATCAGGCAAATAATCATGCATCTTACTGTAGAAAACAAAAACAATTCTAGAGACTGCTAGAACAACGTACCTGAATGTTGTGTTCAGTTTTGATTTTTAAGTTTTTAATCGTTTTTTTTTTATTTTTATTTCTTTATTTTTTTGTTCTTTAATTTACGCCGAAGTCCAATGATTCATCCTATCGAAGTCGTGAATTGTATAAATGTAATAAAAATGTTTCAGACTTGAAATTTGATAAGGAATGGGCATAAACATTATGAATGTAAAACTATTTAGAAAGAGACAAGAAAAATAAAAATCAACAGGTTGGTTACTTGGCTGAATATTTTTTAACATCCCAATCGAGAAATTTCACTCAAATGGAGACGTCACCATTGCCAGTGAAGGGCTGCATAATGTAGACCTATTCCCGGTGATTACGGCCTTCGAGCAGGGAAGGATCTTTATCGTGCCACATCTTCACTGATACGGGGTATTGATTATTGTGATCTCCCCTGAATAACTGCCCCATCTAGTCCACTCTATCGACAAGCCAGGGGAACTAAGGGCCTACTATTCTAACCCGGATCTTCAAGGGTAAATATTCACGAACGAATTCAAAGCTGTACACTGATTATTAGCTGAAGCCTTATTTTCTTAACATTTTATGGAATACATGTATAAAAAACACATATCTACAAACCATGTGTAACATGTGTATTTCTCTTTCCCATTTCATCATCATTTCGCTTTACATCTGATGGAATATGTAACACAAACTTTATTTGAAATAATATACCGTTCTGGAGTATTTAGACATTTTATTTATATACCTGTCTTACAGTGATCTCAGTTTCAACAACATCAGCTATATTACCGTAGAAGCGTTTTACGCCCTTCATAATTTAAAAAGCATGTAAGTATTGTGTATTTTATTACCAAATTTCTTTGAATGAAGTCATAGGATAACAGTGTGCCATTCAGTCGACTGGCAGCTCACTGAAAGATCTAGGACGGCGACTGAATGACAGAAATTTTCCATTTAGTCACATTCAGTTTACTAAATAGCATAGTTATGATGTGATTGCGATTAGCATATATTCATAACGTATGTAGCTTACAGACATTGGTTATTCCTTTTCCCAAGACAAATATATTGATATTATACGAGTTTATACCATATCTCTCCATAAATCAATCATGCGTAATCAACAGTTTATTACAGATTGTGACACCGATTTTGATAATCAGGCTGTACATAAAATGATTCGATGTTTCAGAAATCTTGAAGGGAATCCTCTTCAGTGCCACTGTGAAATGAAGAGGTTTAAAGATTGGGCATTCTTAAGAACTGGTCAGGTGACCTTGCTGGAGGCTAAATGTGCCAACAAAAAGAACCTGCCTCTCTTTGATATCACAGATTTTGGTACATGTAAAGGTGAGAAAAAGATACGAGTAGCGCATAGGATACTAACATGATGAGAGGCGAGTTGAAGATATTGATTACAAATGAAATGATTGATACAGACACAGGCAATGTTCGGTATTACCCGAAATCTTAAATAAAATAAATATACACGATATTTAATGAGAAGTAACTGATTAAATATGTAAAAGTGAAAGTAGCACTAAGTTTATCTTCATATCAAATATAATGTTGTAGATTCCACTTTGTTCCGGAGACACAGCTGTAACTTGTGTAGCGGAGCGTTGTCTCAAAATGACTGTGTGGATCAGACCTGTACAACAGAACAGGTAATAACTCTGAGAACGGTATACTCTATTATCTCTGTATCATTATGGTCTTTGAAGATGACCAATACGCCATCACAATTTTTCAATCGGCGTTACTTCCCCGATAAAGAATTCTTTGTCCATTAGAAATTAACTACCTGTGTGATTAGTGCTGTAGATGACGTAAAAAAACTGACATTCACGTTAAAGAATCCTCACCGTTACGGTCCTGGGCGCTAACCATAGGTCTAAATTGATGGTGTGTCACCTACAACTAGTGACGTCTCTATATGAGTGAGAAATTCTTACATATCGTGTCATCTGACACAAACCCCAGCTATCCATCGGGGGTAACCTGTAACAATTAACCTTTTTAACACACTAGAATAGCCAAATATAACTTGACTCAAAAGTAAACTACGAGGTGATATACACCATGTCATTTCTTTCTATCATTTTTGTAGACCTGCTTCTCTCAGATTGACTTTTCAAATAGTAAGGTGTTCATCAACAAAGGATGCACTACAGACCATGATTGTGTTCATCGAGAAAAACAAAATGTCCACAGCTGTTACAATACAGAGGGTCCGCGAACATGTTATTTCTGTTGCCTTGGTGACAAGTGCAATGATGCAAAATTTGGTCGTAAGTTTTTCTCTATAAATCTTCAAGGTTATACTATCATAATTAGACCTCACGTCTGTCCAACTGTATGATCGTCTGTCTGTCAAATTAAGGTCAGTGTTTAGTTTTCGACATATTCTGGTGCATGCAACCCACAATCGTTGATATCTTTGGATGGTTCTGCATTTCAATGTTCTTATACTGCATTTGGTCTACACCCTACTTCAATGACTTTGGTCATGAATTCATAACTACATCCTTCGTCTGTAGCACTTGCTCATTTTGTCTTGGTTTGGGTTTGTATCTTAATACTACTCTTAAGGTTATACATGTCGTAGTCTTTGGGTTTTACCATAGGAATAAAAACATGTGCATTATATCAAGCTATAGAAGTTACACACGCTATACAAATTATGCAAATTAATTCTATCGGATTAAAAGGTAATCAAGCTATTTAATCACGCATTATTTTAGTCAGAGTGCGAACGCCCCATTTCAAAACATTCATGACTACGTGACCTAACAAGCGGGATTTCGAAAGTAAACAATTATATAACTACGTAAAAGCGTGGACAGTCTTCAGGCTGTTGCGGGGGAGGGGGGGGGGGGGGGCACAAAATCGGACAGAAAACAGGGTAGAGAGAACGACTTTGAACAATGGAAGGGTAGTTAAATTTCATGTTTAAAAGATCGATTGATTATTTATTGCTTTCCGCCACACTCAACAATTTTTCAGTTATCTGGTGGCGTCCAGTTTTTGTTGGTGGAGGAGAGAACCCAGATACAATGTACCTGGGAAGAGACCACCGACCTTCCGCAAGTAAACTGGCAAACTTGCTCACATAACGCCGCGGCCGAGATTCGAACACGCGCCGACAGAGGTGAGAGGCGTTGTGATTTTGAGCCCGATGCTCTAACCACTCGGCCACGGAGGCCCCCATGTTTAAAAGAAAATCACTATTCAGTACAACATAATGTATAGGAAACCCTGATTTCCCATGATTTTTCTAATAATATACTTCTAGTGCGCTGTTCAAATCCACCATAAACGGCAGTCCTTCATAAGTACGCATAACAAAAAGCACCGTTTCCCCCTTACATTGAGTAATCCAGTACTCCTTTAATACCTATATATAATTTCTAGAGATTGGCAGATTTTATTATTATACACGGTCTGGTTTTCAACATCGAACAGAATACCGTTTAGTACAGCACATATAACTCTAAGGACCGGTCGCGGTATCTCAGTGGTTAAAGCGTTCGCTTCGTAACCGGGAGGTGGTGAGTTCGAGCCCCGCTCGTGCCATGGTAGCGTCAAACCTAAGACAAAAATAGGTAGTGATTGCTCCTTCGCCAAACGCTCGGCATTTAGAAGTGAGAATCACGGGTCTTTAGGATATGACCTTAAAAATGGAGTTCCCATGTCACGGTAGGCGTTGTCACGTTAAAGAACCCTCACTGCTACGGCCCTGAGCACTAAGCATAGGTCTAAATTCTTGGTACTTCACCTACGGCTGGTGACGTCTCAATAAAATTGAAAAATTTTTGACGGGACGTAAAACAAACAAACAAACAAAAAAACATATACCTCTAAGGATCTGCTTTCAACTGTAGTATTTTGTTAGGATATAACACATTCGTAGCATTGTTGTTTGGAATTTCATCCTTATTTAGTAATTTTGCTAGGATTTATTACTATACAATAGAAATTTTCTTAGAATTCGCTATCTTCAATAGGAAATTTGCTACAACCTCCTTCCTTTTATAGCCTTTTAAGCTCACCTGAGGTGAGAGTTCATGTGAGCTTTTCTGATCACTCTTTGTCAGTCGTCCATCTATAAACTTTCACATTTTCGATTTTCCCCCAGAACTACTGGACCAATTTCAACCAAGCATGGCAAACAGCAACCTTGGGGTAAGGGGATTTACATTTCGTCAAATAAAGGTCAACGCTTTCTCAAAGGGGAGATAAAAAAACCGAAATATTTTCTTCTCCAGAACCACTGAGTCAATTTAAATATATTCATTGTTACAAATTACCCTTTGGTGAGGGGAATTCATGATTGTTCAAATGAAGGGTCATGCCTCCTTCAAATGGGAGATAATCATCAAAATGCAATAAGGCGAAGCCATTTAAAAATCTTCTCAAGAACCGTTGGGTCATTAAAGAACAGTTTCCGTAGACGCTTTCTGACAGAGTGCATATTAAAGCTTTTTTAATCATGGTCCCCGTGGGTAGGGTGGGGCCACAATAGAGGATCAAAGTTTTATATGCAAAAATATAGGAATAATTTTTGAAGTCTTCTTCTCCAGAACCATTAAGCCAATTTCAATCACACATGGTACAAATCATCCATAGGTAAAGGAGATTTAATTTGGTTCAAATGAAGCGCTATATTCCCTTAAAAGGGGAGATAATCACAAAATGGAAAAATAGAGTGGCATCAGTTAAAATCTTCTCAAGAACCACGGGGCCAGAAAAGTTCCAATTTACATCGAATTTTTCTGAGATAGCGCAGATTCAAAGTTCTTAAAATCATACCACGGGGATAGGATGGATTCATATTAAGGGATTAAAGTTTTACATGCGAATATATTGGGGAAAATTTTAATATGGGCCAATGTGAATCAGGTGAGCGATGTGGTCCATGGGCTTCTTGTCGTTCTGATACAGATCTTTCTACATATCAAAGGCCAAAGTGTCACAGTTGTGTTTTCCTTTTCTTACATGTTCTTCTTTAAGACCATCATCAATATGTTTTGAATAATAAAATAGCATGCAGTGCAGCTAAATACAATATGTTGTTCATTTCTAGGAAGGACAAAAGAAGTGCATTTTTACATTCCTGTGACGATGGTAGAGCCGAAAGATCCTTATCTTTCTCAGGGCTATAACAACACTGTAACATCGTCTCTGGACAACGTGAGTTGTGGACCCTTAATCTATAACTGTAATCATAGTGTTATTTAGCGAACTCAGATACGCTAAAAAAGCTTCGCTTCGTAACCAGCTGTTCATCAGTTCGATACTTCCTCTTGCCATGACCGCGTCAAACCTAAGACGTAAACATATGTAGTTATTGCTCCTTCGCCAAACGCTTGGCACTTAGAAGTGAAAATCACGTTTCATTCGGATATGACGTTTCGCGACAGGCGTAGTTAAAGCTCTCCGAGATAAATTACAAAATGCGCGTCACACTCTATGACGTCACACTATAAAATACGTTAAAGTATTTTCGACAGGTTGAGAAAACACTGAATTGATTGATTGATTATATATTGTTTAACGTCCCGCTCGGAGATATTCACTGACATGGAAACATCACCATTGCCGGTGAAAGGCTGCAAAATTTAGGCCTATGCTTGGCACTTATGGCCTTTGAGCAGGGGGGATCTTTAACGTGCCACACCTGCTGTGATACGGGACCTCGGTTTTTGCGGTCTCATCCGATGGACCGCCCCATTAAGTCGCCTCTTACAACAAGCAAGGGGTACTGAGGATCTATTCTAACAACCCGGATCCCCACTGGGTAGAAAACACAGGAAATTGCATTTTTGATGGCTTACCCAACTATGTTTTCAAATATCCGAAAATTCAATAATTTACAGCTTATAAAATTATAAAGATTTCTGGTGCACGAAAACATATACTTGCATGCAAACTGTCGCTGATATTAAATCCGAAACAGGAAAATATATAGAAAAGTGCCTGATCGCGATACCCATGGCAATGTGAGATGACATCAGCTGATTAAATGTGACGTATACTTATTTTGTTTTTAGTTGCTTTGACAACCTATAAATGTTGTTGTACTTTACATACGTATTCAATTTCGTTTTAGATGAGGTATAGAGTTCTAGCAAATTTTCACTCAAGCAATTGCTCATTTTCCGGCAGTGACGTCTCAGTACAGCATGTAGGGTAGGTACACAGCTACTCATATCACAAGGGTGTCTTAATCATGTTCAAAATTATATGATGGTCCAAAAAATACGGTACGTTATTCAATGAGTGAAAAAATAAGATGAGATAAATGGTATCAATTCAATATTTACAGGCCACCTCATTTCACGATTTATTTCAATGCCATCTGCACGACATTGAGAGATTACGAGAATGAAGAGATAAAGAACACGTTGGAGAATCTTCTCCGGATCCTTTCCTCAAATTCAGGATTTCGACAGACTGTGCTCAGAACTGACATCTTCTACAATGGTACGTGTTTAAATGATTTTGTCTTTGTATTTCAGATCTTAAGTCGACACCTTCAGCATAGGTACATTTTAGTGACCTTTGGCGTCTTACAACAAGTCGCAAGTCGACATCTTCTACATAGTTATATATTTAGTGAATTTTGGCGTCTTATAGCATGTCTCTTTGATCTATTCTTCCTCTTTCCAAATTAAAGAGATAATGAAAACGTGATCAAGGAAAATGTATGTTCCTCTAAGTTTGTTTGTTTGTTTATTTGTTGTTTTTCATCACACTCAACAATTTTTAAGTTATCTGGTGGCATCCAGTTTTTGTAGGTGGAGGAGAGAACCCACATACAGTTACCCGGGAAGAGACCACCGACCTTCCGAAAGTAAACTGGCAAACTCACATATATCGGCGCCAACTAGAGGAGAGAGGCCTTGTTATTTTGAGTGAATATGGCGCGGTTATATCAGTTATATCTCCTCATCAACACATATAGACCAAATAAGACATACCCTAAATCTAAAGCTTTATCACTTGAAAACGACATGTCAAATCCCATTGGAATGTGAAAAATGTATGTTCTCACTTTACAAGATGCAGGTATCTGTGAGGCTGAAGAAGCGACGAACTATGATATTCGTGGTGTTTGGCCAGCAACAAAACAAGGAGAGGCAGCACAGATTTTTTGTGCTGAAAATGTACTTGCTGAACGCCTGTGGTAATTTTTTTTCAATCGTTGTGCCTTTGAAAGTGGTACATTTATATCAGTTCACCTGATCATCAGCAGCTGTACACTACGTGACTAAGTGAAGGGATACTTGTCGTATAATACACTTAAACATTCATTACGTGTCTTTCATGTAACTCTGCAGGGAAAAAAAGTTTACAATTTAATATACAGTATCCAAACATATGTACTTTACAGGTATTAACCTGATATACCTGTATTATGTTAACCCAATGTGCATATATTATATTGACCTGATATGCATACATTACATTCATTTGTACCTTTTACGTCATATATTTTTCTGAAATGCATATATTACATAGACTTGATATCGATATATTATTTTGATCTGCTATGAATGTATTATATTGACCTGATACACATATATCATATTGACATAGGTATATGTCATATTGCAGCACGGTAAACGGTTGGGTTACGGAACCTTTATGCTCCAAAACACTCGGTCAAACGAGTACCGTTAGAACCACTACCACTCTGCCATCCTTAGAAGAGCTCTCGACACTCATCGTAGATGATAGTGAGTAATAGGGCATGTCTACAATCCCCCAAGATTAAATCAGGAAGTGAATTTCTCTATAATGAGTCAAGAAACACAAGATATCTATCACATGCCGTAAAATTACATCTTCTTCTAGTCCGAAAAGAAAACAAAGAAACACAGGCATCTCCGAATTTAATTGATATTATGGCATTTTAGTTTTAAATCAATATTTACCTGGTCATCAGCAGGTAATTTGCACGACTTTAGCATTTTGATGGTTTCAAAAAAAAAAACAAAACAGGACATATAATTAGTCACCACAGTGTCAAAAAGATCCGTCCGGTTTTTTTTTAGACTCCGCAGATGAAATAGCTGAACAACTTTACAAACAAACACAAGATGTTTCTAGATTTACGGATAGAGATATAAATATGACAGTTTCTCTGCTGGAGGACCTGGAGAAACTACAAAGCACGTTCACAACAGAGACGAGAGAGACGAATATTGTAGGGATTATGAGTCACCTAATGAATGCTGCAGACAATCAGTTCAGTCTTGCTGAACGAGAATTCAAATCTGCAAGCAGGTACGGAAGATACTCCAGAACATTTCTCTTATATGTTCAATCAGTATGCATAAAAGAAAGTTGTTTGAAACTTTGAATCTGAAGATATGTCAGAATATTTCTAAACCTATTTTCATTTCTCACGATACACTTTGCGTCTATTGATTATGATTAGCTCTGTTCTGGTTGACTGCAATTAGATTATCAGCATAGGCAATGCGGAATAAGTAGACATACTTTAAAACACAATATAGAAAATATTTTTATAAATGAATTTCTCATAAAACTCTTGTGTATATCAAATTATATAAGATTAAAAAACATTTCAGTGCACACAAACGATTTTTCCATAACCAAGTTCTTGTAAAGAAATACATGGAAAATATTATTTTTTTTTAGATTACTTAGCTCTATTCAGAAATTATCCACATTAACCAGCTTAGCAAATGGAGATTTCAAAGAAATTGAGTCAAACATTGGACTTATTGCAGCGCCTATCAACAAAGCTGGTTTCAACGGAATTGTCCTGGCTACCTTAGCTCACCCGAGCAGCGATCTAAACGATTCCAATGTAACCAAAAGTTCTTAAGTTTCTACTACAAACTTTTAAAGGGAAAGATCAAATAGTAATTGTATACGGTAGAACAATTGCGAATTAACAGTACGCGATCTGTGATTAGCTTAAAATATAATATACCTTACTTTCCACTGCATTGTATATTGAATATGAAGTGCATAACCTTATATATTACATTTATTTAATGCATTATCTCATTCACAGCTAATTTTACGAAAGGACGGAAACATTCCCAGAGAATCTTCCTCCTGGATCCATCTTCCCCGACAGCTGATGGGTGAACTCCCGCCTTCCTCTCAGCCATCAAGAGTAACTTTGGCAGCCTTCAAAAACGACCGATTGTTTAGGGTATCTTTGGTTCTGTCGATGAGTGATAGTGTGATATTTTCATTCAGCAATACTTGGATTTCCAATATATTGATATTTGTTGAAATTTGATATCTGTACAGTGGTGAACAATGCGCATATGTATCTTGATAAATATTGCATGTCTATGTTAACGTCTGGGAATTTAGAAAAGCGTGAAATAGAATGTAAATGTAAAAAAGATAAATTTCACATTTGAAAATACATGTAGGTATGAACTGCAACGCTTCATCGTGGCATTCTTTCCATGAAGTGCAAAAGCATTTTGTGAAATATTATCGATGATGCGTCTTGTTCATACCCTCAACACATACATTTTCAAAAATGTAGTATTATTCTTAATTAAAACACGAAATTTATTTTCTTTCCCCTAAACGGTTTTATGAATAGGAACTGTTACCTTTGCATATTTCACAACATATGCGAGGGCAGCATATCGTAATGAGTATTAATATGTATATGTAAATTTAGTAATACAAGTATCAGACTGACTTCATAGTACTTATATCTCTTGAGGAAAATCGCTGTATTTGTATCAAGGATTTAAGAGTGAAACATATTTTCAAGACAAAATGAATGAATGCATACTGGAAAGTTCATTCTGATTTTTGTAAGAAATGCCATCGTATGTTATTCCTGTGTACAAAAGCAAAAACAAAAAATAAAACCGTTTAGTTATAGTTGCCTCCCCCTATCCTGAAGGTGAAAACAGATAACATGAACCCGGTTGATATTTTCTCCAGGCTATACGGTCAACTTCTAAATCAAATCCTGATGATGATGATGACATAATACATAAACGTCAGTCGAACAGCATCATTCTGTCTGCACAAATCCCCAGTGTGGAGGTGGATGATCTAGGCACGCCCATAGAAATGCGATTCCAGCAGAACATCAAGGTATGCTACAGAACTATATCTAATTTACTGAAAGATACACCGCATGTACTTGTATTAATTGTTGTTTAATTATGCAATTGTTTTTATATAAAGGTCCGAAACGAGATAACGGATTCGGCGGTAATATCAATACTCTTACCTTCTCAATTACTCACCACTTTAAAACGCACAATCATCATTTCAGTTAGTTAACCGCCGTAAAATGGCCGAAATACTGCCAAATCGGCTTAAAATCCCAAACAAATAATCACTCAATCTTTTCACAGAGTTTTTCTAATTGTTTCTTAAAGTTTGTTTCTATTTTTCTACTATTTTGTTTTCTACCACCTCTTTTGTATATACTGTAGAATTTAACACACCTGTGTGGCTTGTATCTCTTATTTGGCTTTTTGACTCTCACCTGCAATAACATGATTTAATATCTGACTAACGAACAACCACCATTGGCATCGTTATCTTATTTATATGTGCTTTGATATACAACTATTCACTCTTCACATTGTACAGCATATTTAATGCTGTTCTGATTTCTTTTGCGTATTATCAAATGGATGATGTAGCTAAGAAGTTTTTTACCTGTCTATATGCATGGACTCTAAAATGACCAACCAATGTTTCTAGACTGAGGAGAATGTCACATGTGGATATTTCATTGAAACGGGGCCCAACAAAGGTCACTGGTCAAGTAAAGGTTGCAGGGTCAAAGATCACGTGCCCGGGGAATACACAGTGTGTCAATGTGATCATCTGACCAACTTTGCCCTTTTGATGGTAGGAATTACTGCTATGAATAGTTTATCAGTACGCGTTATGTAATTTCAGTTAAGTCTCCATTTTTCTACCTGTGTCTGGCAATTCTAAAATAATCTTCAAAATCTTCAATAGAAATATAAGTAAAGTACACTTTTATGTACGCATTGTGCGGCATCCTTTTTATTCATTTATTTTCGGGGGGCTGGGTGTCATTATCTGCAAATGCATAAAATGCGTCACTCTATATGACGAATTGCCTTTATATAATTAGTTAAATAGAAGCAAGTGAACTTCTCCTATTCACGAATTAAAATATCCATGAAACACCAAAATCAAATCCCGATTATGAAAGCCAGCTACATTGGAAATAGATATTGTGACAGACTAAAATATATACTCCCCAGGACGTGTACGGTGTAGGAGGGGACATTAGCGACGCCAATAGGATAGCCCTGACATACCTGTCTTACCTGGGATGTGGAATTTCACTTCTAGGCCTAATACTGACCCTGATTACCTACTTCATGTTCAGGTACTGATTACGGCATATTTCATAGTGGATATGTAAATGCTCTTTTAGTCTTGTTTTTATAACAATTACATTCATATTTGATACGTGTGACAGTTAAATAAACATTAAGATTTTCATAAAATACCCTGGATGTTGATCATTTCATCTCTTGTATTCTAATCGTAGATCTTTTTACTTCAGAAAATTACGAAGTCATAATCCAGCTAAGATTTTGATCAATCTGTGTATTGCAATTACCGCCACTGACCTGATATTTCTGGCCGGTCAACAGGAGTATGCGTTAAGCAGTGTAATAGGCTGCAAGGTAACTCTGACTATTAAAAAGGGGATGTTATGTAGTATCTATAGGGCGTTATCATTAATGTCGAAATGACTAATAGAGGTTAAGACGAAGCAAAATAGACTGTAGATCAACCTTACACATGTGTTATGGCTAAAAAGGGAAGAATTAAATCTTAGCTTTGAAGCAACCGCCCCAAGAGAACCAAAGTCAAGAAGACAGCACGCAGTGTACTATTCACGATTTGAGATTTTAAATGTGTTTCTTTTGCAGATTGTTGCTGCCTCACTCCATTTTTTCCTACTGTCGGCCATGTGTTGGATGCTTGTGGAAGCTTATTATATGTACATTGCTCTCATCCAAGTTTTTAATTCATATATATCATATTTCATGTTAAAGAGTGTGGCTGTTGGATGGGGTGAGTATGTGATCACATAGATTACAATTCTTAACATTCAAATATTTCTTTGATACACTGTATTCAATAGCTTCTCTGTTTATCTGAAATCTTTTTAAGGTATACCTTTGGTTATTGTTGCTATAACTCTGGGAGTGAATACAACCGATAATTATGGGAACCAAAGAGGAGGAATGTAAGTTTTCTAATTTAGAATTATAAATCACTTAAATATATCAAAAGAGTTAAGAAAGTTATACTATACAGTCACAAAATACTATACAGTCAGCAAAACTTTTCTCTTTCCAGATGTTGGCTGAATCCGATTCCATTTTATGCCTCCTTTCTAGCACCTGTGGCTTTGATAATAATAATCAATTTCATCGTGTTCATCATGGTTCTCCGTCAACTTATGGGAGCCGCGACGAAAAATATTGACAAAAGTGATAGAACCAAAACCTCTTCGCGCCTGCGCGGAGCGGTGACTTTAGTGTTTATGTTGGGACTCACTTGGGTATTTGCCATTTTGGCCATTGATGGAGGGGCACCCATTTTTCAGTATCTGTTTACGATATTCAACTCTCTACAGGGATTGTTCATCTTTGTATTTCATTGTTTGCTTAAAACGGACGCTCAGAAGGCATGGAAGAGGGCTTGTTGTGCTGGAGACAAAGATATGGACTCCAGAACGTCCAAAGGTGAACTTATGGTCTTGATTTGCTGTGCTACAAGCTATTCAACGAACTCAATAGATATTTTCTTTTTAATGTCTGCTAGCTTTCTGCATTCTGTTTGTTAGCTTTCTACATAATCTCCAACATTTGAAATCAATTCCACGACTAGTATTTGAGAAAATTAAAACTTTTGAATTTGAACATTTAAATTGATTTCTCGTAATGGAAATGTGGTAGAGTGTTATTGTCTATGTATATAGATAAAAAACACCTTGAGATGCCTGTAGGTAAATTTCAGTACTGATTACATTAAACCAAGCACGAGTTGATGTTTCCATCATGGGGAAACCATGATGTGCAAAGGAAATTCGATGGTGTGCAAAAGGAAATCAATGGTGTGCGTAGGAAATTCAATGGAATACAAGGAGAAATAAGGGATGTGTAAGGAAAAGTCAGCTATACAAAGGGAAAGTATGGGCTGTGCAAAGGTGAAATACGGGGTTAATTGGTTGTACATTGTTTAACGTCTCTCTGAAGGGCTGCAAAATTTAGAATTATGCTCTGTGGGAACGGTCATTGAGGAGGGAGGGGTCTTTATTGTGGTCCACCTACTGTGACACGTGACCTCCGTTTTTTTTTTCGGTCTCATACGAAGGACGGCCCTATTTAGTGCTTCTGTACGACAAGCAAGGGGTACGGAGGGTCTATTTTAACCGAGATCCCTAGAGGATGGGAGCGACTGGTGTGTGTATCATTGTGATGGTCCTCTATCACGTTCGTTATTTCTAATTATACAATGTAAATATAATTATAGAATAAAAAAGTTGTATTTTTCTTGGTGAATTTCGATGCAATTTCCCGTTTCAGTGGCCTCATCTTTGTAATAGCTGCTATCAGACTATTTCTAATACGCACTGTAAAAATCGTTAACGTGAGGATGCTCTCTGATTTTTATAATAGTTAGATTGTTTAAATGGTGATTGTCTTCTCAGTTACTCAGTTTAATTCATTTTTGATGAATATATCTCTCATTCTTTCATCAGATATTTACTAAAGCTTACGAATCATGTAACATATGTAGTGCGTAAAGCAAACGCTGATGTTTGTTTTACAATAAAGATAAAAAAGTTATCGCTTTGCTATTCGAAAACAAAATCCTATAGAAGATGTTTTAAGTCTGCATTCAGAATGCGAAACACTAAATTCCATTAAAACAGTTTCTGTCAATCAGCCAGCACTTTAATTACTCCATTTATTATTAACATTTGTACTGTTTTTAACTTTGTTTAAATAAACATCAATGTAGAACTATTAGATAAAGACACATGGTATTGCAATTCTGATATGAGTACATCAATGATCAATATATATATATATATATATATATATATATATATATATATATATATATAAAGCACTAAGGATGACTAAACGACACGAACAATCAAAATTGTCAAATTTTCGGGACACCCAGTTCCTTCTTGAGGACAAACTACAGATATATTACATTAAGAAAACATAAAAGAAAAACTAGCACTAAATCTAAACCTACAAATGAAACTAAACTAAACTTTCAAAAAACTACATTTTGGAGTTGATTAGAGAACAGTTTAATGATAAGGTTTATATGTCCGGTCAGTCGGGTGTACTGAGTATGACTGTTCGATTCACACCTAATACGGCTAATTAGGCTAATTAAAAATCGATGTTCGAACTAATAATTAGAGAATTAGAACAAAGGGTGTTAACTCGTACGGGATTGGGGTTGATTAAGCTGATTATGGAAAAGAACATGAATTTTAAAATATGGAATTTAAAATTTAAAAAAGGGAGGGGAAAAAATAGAAGGTTTAAAAGGGAATCAAAGATAGAAACAAACACTAAAAAAACACTAAAAAAAGGCTGACAGTGTTACAACTTTTATGGAGAAACAGGTGATTGTTTATGAGGCGTTCATCTTAAGGAAGTCATTTTGTTTGTTCAAGCCATTTGGACTGAATGATTTGAGTCTGTGCATCCAGAACTTTTCCTTGCTCTTCCTCTCTGAGTCCGTCCAATGGGGGTTATGGTCAATAACAACGACTGTCATGTCCTCCCATTTGTGACCAGCTAGAATAAAATGTTCCCCGACGGGTTCTTTTAGTTTTTTGGTCTTGATGGTAGAACGGTGGTTGTTGATTCTGAGGTCACCTGTTTCACCTACATATTGCTTTGAACAAACTTAGCAACTGATGAGATAAATGCAGTTGTCTGTGCGGCAAGATATATATATATATATATATATATATATATATATATATATATATATAATTCGATTACTATTTCCGCAGGCTATTCCAGCAATGGGCAGGACAATATGTCGAATACCACTGTCTCGTTCTGCGACATTAAAAGTAACATCAAACAAAGAGGTATGTATATATGTTGTTTATATATCTACGTATTGGTTTATCAATCAATTGATCTAGTTTAACGTCAAATGACTGTTGACATCTTGATCATGATAAGTGTTATAAATTCCAAAGCCAACCCAATGTAAAATGCCATAGCCTGCCAAAGAGACAGATATATCTATTTATCTGGCAGTGAAATATCTGTGCGTTGTCTGTTTACATTTTTGGTAATTAAAAGACCCATTTTGTTTTGCGACGGAACGTTTACCATGCAAAAATGAAACAAAATATTGACTTGTAAGAGTTACGTTTGCTATAAGAGTTATGCAGACCTGCAACCTCCTTGCAATGTACCAAGATGCTGTTCTTATCAACAGAAGATTTTCAGATTCTTTTGTAACGCATTTAAAGCAACCGTTAATTTTCGAAATTATATTTGACAGAGAAATCAGCGAACGACATTCGAGGACGCCCATCATATTCCGGATCACGTGACTGAGCGTAAGTCAAACATCGGATCGCGGATGATTTCATTCATTGTGAAGAGGCATAGTTGTCATATTAAGTGAATCCCTGCTTACAAGATCAATGGACATCATGCAGTTCTGACAGAGAATACTGACAGCGTTCTTTAAAAGTCGTGATGCTGTGTACATATGTAGACATTCAATGAATTGAACTAACACGTTATTTTTTTTGTTGTAATAACTAAAATTATAACCTGTAGAGAAACAAATGATGGATATGTATTTAATCTTTGTTCTTAAAGGCATATACATTTACGTATGAATACTGTATTTATACTCAGGCAATGATAATTAATGTTCATTTCTTAATATTTACATTTGCGAATGTTTTGCCTTATATGACACTACTAACGATATAAACATTCAAATTTCCATACGATGAAATCATTCACGTGATCAGATGTTTTCCCTCTTGCGGATGGCTGCCGCTTCAAACGTAGTTTAGTAAATTATAGGTTATACAAGGTACATTCACCTGCCTTGAGATAATAACAGAAACAAAATATATTAAACACATCATAACATTTACATAGAGTTTATTTTGAAAAAGAGAAGAATTTTATTAAGGAAAAAAAATGAAACATGAGAAAGTTATGACAAACGGGATGATTTTAATTTCTCTGCCGTCAACGTCCCTTATCTAAGTAGCAATATTCCATCACCACCTGTATATGGTGTTTATATCGCCCAACTGATTCGATACGCAAGAGCTTGTTCTGCATATGATCAGTTTTTAAGTTGGGACAGGCTACTGACAAAGCCGTTGATGTTACAGGGGGTTGTACAATATCGACTAAAGTCACAATTTCGCAAATTTTATGGTCGTTATAACGATCTAGGTTGCCGATACAACTTTCCATTAGGTCGAATGCTGTCTGGCGTGTTCCATACGAATTGTTAGGCCGTTCTTGGCCCACTGATTCTGACTACGGATTATTCCGCTTACCTGATTGGAATATAGGGCTCACGGCGGGTGTGACGGTCGACAGGGGATGTTACTCATCTTTGGCACCTGATCCCACCTCTGGTATGTCCAGGGATCCGTGTTAGCCCATCTCGTTGATTTGTATCTGTTATAGGAATTACAAGATTAAACACGGTTAGTTATCTTCACCTTTACATTGTGTTCAAGTCAGGATACCGCTGCGAGTCTTCATTTAAATCAGTTCATGTTTATCTTCTCTTACACCTACGTGATGTTAAAAATACAACACAATTGCACTTCGTCTAAACCTGTCAGTATAATGGTACAGCGACGATTCTTAACAATGAATACATCATTGTTCCCTTCCAAAACTTGCAAAAAACCTCACCTAGAGCTTAACAAGAACTTGTTCCATCTATCCTCCGTTAGTCATCTTATATACTCTGAATTCCTGGCGAAATCTGCGTTCAATAATAGCGTTTTCAATTCCAAGTAAGGTAGACCACTCCCACCGAATCACGCGATGTTGTTTACTTCGCTTTTCTAGTCTTCAATTCATTTGACTTGACGGTCTAATTCACGTTTATTTTACTCTTGTTTTATATGTTTTATTCCTTCTAACATAAATATTTATATTCTATATTCCCCTAAATATGTCCCCAATTATTTATTGGGTAAAACGTTAACGAACTATATGTTGTGTTGTATGATCGTTTGCCTACACAAGTATGGCAGCTTAATAAGAACAACACAAATCGAAACAGAAATATAAGTATAAGAAATAAGATATCATTGTGTAGTGTTATGCGATTTAGCATGAAGTTGGTACGTGATATCAAATCTACTAAAACGTCTGTATGTTTTGTTATTTCTCTGACGCTGACATTCCCAAGAATTCAAGTTGTACAGACGTATTAGAGAACGAACGATTACTCTAACTTGATTTCAGTAAACCAAATTTTTCATATCGAGGAATAGTTTCATGTAGAAGTTTTGTTTCCACGTACTTTCCTTGTATGATCAGGCTTTATCTTGTATTGACACTTATGTTTGTGGCATATGACACCGGTAATGCGGCTTATTGTTTGCAAGGTTCTATAACTCGGGCATTACCGTTTTGGACTACACATTCAGCGTCTTTGGCAAAATTTCAACAAGCCTCGCTCTGAGTTAAGAGAATATGTTGAACAGAGCATCCAGGCATTTATGGGGAGTATAATACAAAAACGTCGGGGTGATTTAGACTGTTAGATTCTTTGTACACGGAGGAGCCACCGTAACTGAGTAAAGCAACACTTTAATTAGTATTACAATATGTATTACAACACTTCAGACAGACAACTTTCTAACTTTCTACCTAATGACAGGTTGTATTTGTAAATTGGGTCATGATAACAAAAATAGAATTTGTGAAATGTTGATTTTAGATAAAACCTTTGCAATTCCTGTAAACTATTTGTCAGATGCATGCCTTGATTTGAAAATTCATCTTCCACAAAATATGCTCTCGCGTACCTAGTTGAGATACCTACAACCATACACAGGTGACAATGACAGGGGATGTTTACTACTCCCCGGCACCTGATCCCACCAGGGATGACCAGGGATCCGTGTTTGCCCATCTCTGATATATATTTTCTATAGGCATTACGAGTTAAATATTGTTAGTTATCTTGTCCTTTTCATGTACATAAATATAGACAGCTGTCGAAGGAACAATTGAAGTTATAGCGTTCGTCAAAAAGCCCATTTTGCCGTTAATGTCCATCTTTAATAAGATATCTAAACATTACGTAAATATAAAAAAAACTCCGAGTTCAATGGAATATATAGAATCGACATATGAATCGAAGAGGGAATTATTAATAGATAAAACTTCTGCGATGTATCAAAATGTGGGGATGAAGGCCATAGCAAGACAAATGTTCTTCTCATGTAGAAACGTTCGGTCCAATTCTAACTCACAGGGATACAACAGAGGTCAACCGAGAACAGAGCGTAATTCGTGCCCATGAGAATTCCAACAGATTGTTGGAAGACTTAATCACAAAAGATTAAATGAAAAGTTTATCCACATAATAAGAATTGTGATTATCGTAGTAATTTCTCGGATATGTTTTTATTGAGTTCTACTCCACCGAAGAAACAGTTGTCCACGATGCTTTAATTAAGGCCAGTCTACAATTTGTCATGAATACTGTTGTCACGGGGACTTACAACAAGAATAACTAACTATTATGAAGGTTAAGATATGTTTATTTTATTTCAACATTATGATGACAATGAGTAGTAATATAGTGTTAATTCCAGTAAAGGAATATGTATAACTGCCAAGTAATGCACCTTTAACGTTACTGTTCCCGAAATGGAAGTCCAAGAATTAACCATTCTTCATACAAATTCATACACATGTACACACAAATACTACTTCCTAGGGACTCATTCTACAACTTTTAGTAGAATGCTCACGCATCCTAGAAATACCTCACTCAGCAAACAACACTGTTCACAAGACAATCACATGACAGCACGTACACAAGAACACAACATAACACGAATATGATGATGATATATGAATGGTTTATCAAGCAAATAATTAACTGAATGAATGGATGTGAATTCAATAGGTTGAAATGAGTAAAATATATTCAACATTAAAGACTTGTCACCCTGACATTGTTGCGAAGTGCAGAAAATCATACCTCCCAATGCTGTCAACCTTAAAAAAATGTGATTTCAAATTAATTTAAATGAAATGCCTTCGGAAGTCATCCCGTTTGTTATAAAATTGAGTTGTCTGTTTGCCTTTAATTCAAACAATATTCAAGTATGACGCAGATGTGGAAGATTCTGTGGTATGTTTTATTTCGAGTTCACTGGAATATAATGAATCGACATATCATTACAAAGACCTCATACTTAGTTTGAAATTTATGCATGAAGAAGATGTGAAAGATTCTGTGGTATCTTATTTAGAGTTCAGTGGAATATATCGAATCGACATATGAATGGAAATCATTAAAACGTCGTCGATATATATATAAATGTCAAGTTGAAGGCCACAGCAAGAGATTTTTCCTCTCACATCAATTCGATATATCCCCGTGGGGATCCGGGTTGTTAGAATAGATCCTCAATACCCCTTGCTTGTCGTAAGAGGCGACTAAATGGGGCGGTCCTTCGGATCAGACCGCAAAAACCAAGGTCCCGTGTCACAGCAGGTGTGGCACGTAAAACATCCCACACTGCTCAGAGGTCATAAGCGCCGATCATAGGCCTAAATTTGCAGCCCTTCACCGGCAATGATGACGTCTCCATATGAGTGAAAGACTTTCGAGCGGGACGTTAAACAATATTTACTCAATCAATCAATCAGTTCGATATATCCCAGTGAATTCAAAATAAAATACACCACGCAAATCTTGCACACATCCTTTGCATTTAAGTACAGTTCCACAAAGTCGACCGTCAGGGATTGGGGTAATAATTATATATATATAAACATTGTTTATCAGAACTCATTCTGTGAAATTATTTTTTATATATCGCACCTTCACAGAGCTGTGTTACTAAAGATAGAACACCCATATTTTGATCATAAATGACTCACAAAAATTCTATATATTCTTAAAGATTTTTTTCAAATGACAATATCACACATTTTTAAAATGCTTATATAAAATGAAGAAGGAAGTTACTATCTACCCATTTCTGTCGTCATAATGAGTATTTATGATATTTTACCATGGTAACCGATACTGTAGTTTACCAATAGATTTTTTAATAGAAAAATATTCCAACTTCCAGACAATTTTTTTCGTAACAGCAACACTTTTAAATTAAATAAATAAAGGACATGCTGATGAATGATTTTCATTAAATTTTTTTGAACGTTTTGATTGTGCTCAGAAAAAGTCCAGTGAAAATTGTCAAAAATGGCTGGAAAATAATACATTTTCATGTTTTAAAGATTAACTTACAATTAATTTTGGCTGGATAGTTCGAAGTGAGTGGGTAATTAATACATTAAAGGGAAAATGCTTTGTGGAATATTTTTACATTTTCTTATCCATGGTGAACTCAACACAAAGTCCGTTGTAGGTTTCTCAAGTGACAAGAGATTGACTTTACAGTCCCGAGTATAAAGAGAATGAATGTCCGTGCACCTTTTAAGCGTATTTCTTCAGTAATACAAAATTATGAATACGTTCAAATTTCAGAAATATGATGACTCAAACTTCACTATTAACTTATGCCACTTGATTTGCATATATTATCCTTTGTTAGAGTGGAACAAAAATCTTGAGTGTGATGTTTTTACAGTTGTGTATGTATGGCTGTTAAAACAAACCAAGACATCGAATACAGAAACTGCAGGAATTTGGCTTGTTAAGGTGTAAAAGTTACAATAAAATGACCCTAGATAATTATATGAAAATACTGTAGAAAAGGGATCGTTTTTAATGTATGTTGCTGTCAAGGGGTTTTCTTTTATTGTAAGAAAGTTCTTGGATCAGTATTGACTCCGGTATAAATAAAACACAGACGATTGTAAACGATAATAGTTCTGTATTCAATAGGATTTCACATTTATGATGTATAATATCGATGAAGAATGATGATCAGCCTGATGGCCTACAATATATATGAAAAACTTAAGTACATCCACACACACACTTTTAAACAGTTATTTAATTGATATATTAATTAATTTACGTTAAATATAAAATATTTAAAGTCTTAAAATAGCTTACCATGTCAACAGAATACTATGCCTCTAATATAAATTAGAAATTGGCAAGATGAGGATATTTATTCGACATCGTCTGTTGTATTGAAGGCTTTCTCATGGAATGATTTGTGTAGTAAAACGCATGCAATTAGTTAAAAAGAATTTAGCGCCAGACATGCGCATAGATTGCAAAGACTTGAAAAACCAGTCTAACACACCCATACTAAAAATGCTCTCGCCCAATATGACGTAAATAGGTCATGAACTCTCACACCATGAATGAAATGAATGACGCATGCGCAGTGAATATACTACAATACTATGAATACACAATTTAATAAATAAATATCCTGTGACATTGCTATTAAAAAATAGAATTTAACTCATTTATGGCACAATGTTGTAGCCTTATTACAGGTTGCATTCAGATTTAACAAAAATATAACTGTGTTTTATATAATCATGTAAATGCTAGTTTATGTAATGTTAATTGAAAATGAATCCTTATATATTCCATCACTACATTTCATAATCTGTAAGATTGTTTTTAACAGTTAAAACCTGTAAGGTTAGATCCTCTACAAACTATACTCTGCAAAAAAAGAAACGCATAGCCCTTTTGAAATTTTAAAAATGCAAATTATGTATTTTACCAGGTAAACTGAAATGGTCAATTGAGTAATTGATTTTTTACAGGTAAGTATGAAACTTTAAAGGTCTGTTCATTTGATTTGGCTCTCTGCCAAATTAGCTCGGCGACTCTCTAAAATTGCACATCACCTTTATCGCCATGGAATTTGGCTTACGTTTTTCACGAGAACTTTGTGCTTAATTCAACCACTACATTAAAGCGTATAAAAGGACGAAGTTTGAAGCTTGAATTCATCATAACGTTAAAATGCTGCCATGCCAAGGTTGGACCCTGCTACTCGAAATATCGTCATTGGCCGTCTCCAGGCCGGAGTATCCCAAAGTGAGATTGCACGAACTGAAAACGTAAATCAGAGCACAATTGCTCGGCTGTGGAACAGATTCCAGCAGACTGGCTCTACTAATGACCGACCGAGGAGTGGGCGACCTCGCATTACGACTCCTGGACAAGATCGCTACATCCGGGTCTTTCATCTACGGAATCGAACCGTTGCTGCAACAGCTACTGCAGTCGGAATACCTGGATTGAGAAGAATCAGCTCGCAGACAGTCCGCAACCGACTTCGACAATATGGCATTAGACCCAGAAGACCGTATTTTGGAGCAGTTTTGACACCGTTACACAAACGAGAAAGAGTCCGATGGTGCAACAGATTGAGGGGCTGGACATTCCACAACTGGCGTAGAATCTGGTTCAGCGATGAGTCCCGTTTTCTGCCACAGAAACGTGATGGAAGAATCCGTGTATACCGACGCAGGAATGAACGTTTCTCTTCCTCGTGTGTCCAAGAAGTGGATAGCTTCGGTGGAGGTAGCGTCATGATGTGGGGGGCGATCTCTAATGACCGTAAAACAGAACTGGTACATGTCCCGGGCAATTTAACGGCTCAAAGGTACAGAGACGAAATTCTGCAACCTCACCTTATGCGCGTAATTGACCGACAGAGGGGGTTATTCCAACATGACAATGCTAGGCCTCACACAGCCCGCTTAACAATTGACTACCTTCAGCAGAACAACATTAATGTGCTACCATGGCCTTCCAAATCACCGGATTTGAATCCGACTGAACACTTATGGGACCAACTGGATAAACGTGTGCGCCTGCGCCAACCTCCGCCTCAGACCCTCGATCAGCTCTGTCAAATGTTACAACAGGAATGGCGAACAATTCCACGCAATAACGTAAGAACATTGATTGACTCTATGCCAAGGAGATGCAGAACTGTGTTGGCAGCTCGAGGTGGTCATACACGGTACTAACTTAAACGTGACAGGAAGTGTTCTTAACTGTGATGATCTGACTTTTTTTCCACCAATATCTAAGGTTTGGACTGTATTTTTTTTCAATTGAAACAATTTTAGTGAATATCTACATTTTTTATTGTAAAATCATTATCCAAAATACATCTACTAAAATCTTAAAAAATCCATTATGCGTTTCTTTTTTTGCAGAGTATATATATGTACACAGAATTAGGGATATAAATTGAAAATTTTATTTTAAAATTATATTTTCAAAAGACCCCAAACAAGGCATAAAGGAACAAATGGTCAAATACATTTGTAACAAACATATTTATGAAGCAGGGGCAAAGTTAGAAAACTTTCAAAGGTCTTGACCCAAGCTTGTACCTTTTCCACCCAGAAAAGTGTGGGCGAAGATTTAAATCCAAATTGCAAAATATAGACCAATATTTGATCTATCCTATGATATGTTACATAATAAAATGTACATGTATTTTTACATGTGAATACAACGGTTAAACCCATTGGTATCTATTTTCCCCCATAATTTGTTTCCCTTTGGACTTTAAGTACCTGGAGACTTGTAGCTGAAGTAACTTGAAAATATATCGTGCAATAATGCTTTCATGTTTATTTGTCATGATTTCTTCATAAATTTTCAATATTGTGTTCAGATTCATATTCAGACTGTCTTGTTGTTCAACAATAAAATTGTGGACTCCTTGACTTTCCTTTTGTAATATCATCTCACACGTTCACTTGCTTTAATAGAGTTAGGTTTTTTAAAATTGTCAATCCAATTTGATGTATGCAAGTTTGCCACCTCAAATTCTTATAACAGAATAAGATAGACATCATTTTTTAAGGACACAAAAAAATCCCTTTATCTCTCTCCCCTTTAGATATATTTCTTTAGTTTTTGAGATAGAATATACATTTTTTACCATACAACTTACTTACAGTACACCCTTCAGAGCTTAGTATTCATATTACATATTAATATTTAAGGGGTATTTGAAAACGAGAAATGTTTAAATGTAACCTATATGATATTGAGAAAGTATTTCAAAATATTTTGAATCAGTGACAGGTAGGTTTAGGTACAAGTTGGGGAATCGACAGTATCAGGTTTTGTGTTGGGATTTCTAAATATGAGTGACCATTGTTTTCCATTTTAAGGGTGTTTTGACTTCGGTCTCATCAGAAGGGGTCATTTAGTACTGCATTACTTACAAAAGAGGTTTCCAATGCAATCTTTTGTGTAATGATGTTATGACACTTCATGATGCTGGTTTGAAAACTTAAGAGAAATATACATTAGCTAAATATGACTTGTATAAAAATATATTGATTACAAAGTTGTACACTCAAGGGCCCAAGCAGAGAAAATGACTGAACTGAAACAGACTCGGTTATAATCTTATCGATTATGGAGATGATAATTAACATTGATTACTTCAACTTTGCAATCATCAACTTTCCATATCTGTGTAGTAAAATACCACTTTCGCATGCTTATGGTGTGTATATCTCACAGTTTATTTGATACGCGAGAGCATGTCATGCGTATGAGAGGTCGACTACTGACCAAAAAATAAAATGACGTTGCAGGGTTATAACGAATTTCTTTTGATGTCATCATTTCGTAAATTTTACGGTCGCTATAATGACCTTGTTTGCGATTACAAAGTGTCTCTGGGACATATGTTGAATGACTTGTTTCATACCCTTTGTTAGATTGTCATTTTTCATACTAACTTTGACTACGGATAATCCAGTTTAGCTAATTTCGACTAAGGGCTCACGACGGGTGTGACCGGTCAGCAGAGGATGCTTACTCCTCCATGGCACCTGATCCTACCTTCGCTTTGTCGGAGGTCCGTGTTGCCCTACACTCGAACTTGTATATGTCTTGGGGATTTATGATTATGATTTACACATTGTTTACTTTGCCATTCGATAATTGATTAACACTAATTGTTTGACAGAAACATAGCAAAACAGAATTCTTTTAAAAAATACAGACCCTTACTATATTTTTATATGACTGTGTATGTTTTGTTTGTTTGTTTGTCTGTTTTATTTATAGTCGCCTGAGCAATTTTTCAGCTATCCGGCGACTGTAACTGTGTATGTAAATATATCTTAAATTATGATTTGTCAAGAGCTGGATATAGTTATCACTACAACAAATAATATTCTGTGTCTATGAAATAATTGCAAACAAAAACAAACAAACAACAACAACAACGACAAAAGATACAAAACAGAAAAAAAAAATTCTGTGTATGTGGAATAATATATTACGGTGACGTAGTTTGCAAAATTTGAGATCATTTCGTGAACTTGGACTTATCATGTGAATTTGATTTTGCCTGATTTTTACGTGGAACCATACTTAAATATTTTATTGAACATGGATAATGAACGGCCAACTAACAACTCATTTTTATGACAAACGGAATGAATTAGCTTTTCCATCGATACGCGTAGTTACCCAATACAACTGTCATTAAGTTAAATGATGTCTGACGTGTTTCATACCAATTGTTAGACTGTTCTTTACACACTGATTCTGACTATGGATTACTCCGTTTACGTGATCAAGAGAAAGAATTCTAGGTGGTTTTTTCTGGTCGACACGGGGTGCTTACTCCTCCCCAGCACCCGATCCCACCAGGGGTCCGCATTTGCCCAACTCGTTATTTGGTATTCCTGATAGGAGTTATGAGATGATAACAGTTTGTTTTCTTAGTCGTTACATGTAAGCTACCCAATTCGTTATTCACTTCTGGTTTACTAAACACAGGAGGATGTATGGCACACAGTTCTTTTGCTTTAGCGTCTCTAATATGACATTTTGATATTCCTATATACTTTGTATCCATTATAACGAAGTGTCTAATTCTTCCTTTCCATGCTTAGCCCATTGTTTGGTATCTTCAGCGGAATTCATAAAAGAGATGAGAAAGATCAAAGCTCTCTGAATTTCGGAACTTTTACAATAAGTCGTCTTTTGCAATTATATCGACATTATCGGTAATGATATGTCCAGCTGAACTATAGTAAAGAGAATAACATCACGAGAATGTAGGAGGATTCTGTATAAGATGGTCTACTCCTCGGCACTGTAGAATTTGCTTGTAGTTAGAAGCTTGGACACTAAAAAACTGGACGCCACCAGATAACTGAAAAATTGTTGAGTGTGGCGGAAAACAACAATCAATCAATCAATAGACACTTGAATGCAAGTTCGTAGGAAATACAGAATTTCTTGAAACACAATTGAAATATAATGGAAAACAAATCTGAACTTTTATGACCAAGAATTTTATTTTATTCCTTAGTTAATTTTATGGCGTTCGAAACCTAATGGTCATGACAAACCTAAGACGTAAACATAGGCAGTGATTGCTCCTTCGCCAAGCGCTCGACATTTAGACGTGAGAATCTCAGCTCTTTCGGATATGACTTTCGAAACGGAGGTCCCGTGTCACAGCAGGCGTTGGCATGTTAAAACACTCTAACTGCTAAGACCCTGAGCGCTAATTATAGGTGTAACTTTGTGGTACTTCACCTACAGCTGGTGACGCCTTAATATTGAGTGAAATATTCTTGACGGGACATAAAACAAACAATTAATCGATTAAACGTTCGAGGCTTAAGGAATGACGGTTACTGAACATTTTAAAGCCTAATGAGGCACAGAGTTTTAAGATCTCATCCAAAAGACCTACAATTTTCGAATTTATATGCCGAGTGTTTCGCAAAGGACTAGTCTACCTAATTTTACGTCTTAGGTTTGAAACGGTCATGGCATGTACTGTGCTCAAACATGAATAAAATTTAACTCATATTTAGATGCCATCATCAGTAGTTCCACATTTACACTTGTGCAACATTGATGGTTCTTTATCATTTCAATTCTTCCCGTATTAGAAGACGTCGATTTTTAAGGTCTCATTCAATAGACACTTGACTCTAGTACTAAAAGCAACTTTTTTCTCCAGAACCAGTGAACCATTCTAATCAAACATAGTACAAAACATTCTTGGATGAAAGGAATTCAATTTTGTTTAAATGACCCCCCCCCCCCCCCATTTCGAAGCGGAGGCAATTACTAAAATGCAAAAATAGGGTTCGGTCATTTAAAAGTCTTCTTAAAAACCACCAGACCAGTAAAGTTTCAATTTATATGAAAGCTTCACGACACAGTAAAATCCAATTTAAATGGATGTTTCTTGACATAGTGCAGATTCGAGTTTGTTAAAATTATGCCCCAAAAATAGTTTGGCGCCACAATAGGGTATAAGATTTCTTATGCGAAATTATAGAGAAAAAAACTTTTAAAATTTTCTCAAGAAGCACCAAGCCATAAACGTTCAAATTTACACGACAAATTGCTGACATAGTGCACATTCATGTTTGGTACAATCATGGCTCCCAAGGGTAGATTAAGGCCATATTAAGGGATCAAATTGTTACCTGATATATAGAGAAAATATCTAATATGGGCCAAGGTGACTCAGGTGAGTGATGTAGCCCATGGACCTCCTGTTAATTTTACGTTTTAAATTTCGGGGATATGCGGGATGGTGAAATTCAAGCCTATGATTCCCGGTCAAGGAACAACTGTTCAAAGCAGCAACCATTAATGAAAGACATGTCGAAATTTTAATTATTATGATACGAAAATCACAAGAAATTAAAGTAAAATTTATTCAGTAAGGTTGTCAGTAAAACCAATAGTACAAATTATCAGAATTGCAATTCAGTTTTTGTAAATGAAAGAATGGTACCGTCATGATTTTGACGTGAAAATATTCGATTTCGTTTGCACTAACATTTCCACATTTTCAGCCTTGTTTAACGGTAAATACGTAAGAAGATTGACGTCTTCGTTATCTGAATGATATTCATTATCGACGTATGCACCACCACGGGAAATTTTATGTCTATTTTGTTGGGAATCACTTGCTTTCGAAGCATTCGAAGAAAACAGTCTAGTTTTTAAAGGATATCTAGAGTCTTCCTTTGAGTTTCTGCATAGTGAATTACTATTGTTTAAATTGGCTTGCTCCCATTGTTTGTCGTCTGCTTCGTCGGGCGAGGAATGGCTCCTAACCGTGCTCTTCATGTTGTTGTAGTAGTAAATAAGACTACGTTGATATTTTGATTTTCTGTGGCCCAGGCAACAACATAGAGTTTCCTTGAAGGCTTCTCTATATCGCTTGGACATTACGTTGTATAAGAACGGGTTAACGGTAGAACCCACGAAATATAACACCCCTAAAAGGAGAAAATGGCACACATAGCAATATATCAAAGAAGTTTTAGCCTTAACTACATCTTGTATAATTTGTGACGGTATTTTACTTTGTAAACTCTTGTTTAAAAAACGGGAATTATTCCCTTGGAATTTGTAGTTTCAAAGAGCTATCATTACATTGCAACAAATGTTCATTTGCAGAGCTGGTCTTTTAGATAATTTTCAGATTCATATCAAATGATTTGCCTGACCTGATATAAAGAAGAGGTGACTCTGCACTTCTAGTTCCAGCGGCGTCCAGACAGATGTGTGGTAGATAGTGTAAAGTCGTTGTGTGTGGAATGGAGCCCAACAGAAGAAGAAAGCAAACACCACAGCCACTATATAACGAAAGTAAGAAAACGTTTAGCCGAAGTCACAACTAAACGTTCCTGTTCATTCTCTCTGGCTTTTGTCTGTCTGTCGTTCTGTCTCGCGTACAATGTTTTCTTTTGTCCTCTTCCCAAGATTTGGCATTTGTCATTATATATTGTCTGTTCTCAGGTACATATTATGTGATTTGGCATTTGTCATTATACATTGTCTGTTCTCAGGTGCATATTATATGATTTGGCATTTGTCATTAAATATTGTCTGTTCCCATGTGCACACTTTGTGATTTGGCATTTGTCATTATACATTGTCTGTTCTCAGGTGTATATTTTGGGATTTGGCATTTGTCATTATACATTGTCTGTACATTTTACCTGTAGGTAACGTTTTACTTGAATCCTAGTTGTCTGTGTTCCCTTTACTGCTATTTATTGTCTATTGTAATAAATGACCTATTTTAATCTTTAAAGGATGTGATTGTTTTTTTTTATTCTGAGTAGACTAACTGGCATAAAGCAGATCGTAGCAAAATGTTGAGCCACAATTTGTGTTCCGAACACCCAGCATGAGGTAGATGGTGCAAATAAATGGTGTAACTCATGGGCCTCTTCTTTGTTTTCATACAATCAAATCTTTATCTAACTTTTCTTATAATGTCGATATGATAAAATCTTTTTCAACGGAAGTGTCCATTAAATTCCCACTCGTTAAGCATTGGTGTGATACATCGTACACATATAAATCAAACTGCTAATACTAGGACAAATGAACTCGATTGTAATCATTCAGTCTTTGTTATCGTTCTGATCAAAACTCACCTAACATGCGCACAACCCTTCTGGAATGCGATGAATGGTGTCCACCGGTGGATTCTTCCGAATTTGCTCTGTTTAATGCAGATTGTCGTAATGTAATTGCGATTAACACATACAAAATGATAATAGCAGTCATGGGGACAATGAAAAACAGGAATGTTGATATTTGGAACATAATTGTCATTTCAAAGATCCACTTCGTTGGGATATTGCACACGAGGGATTCCTGCAGAGGATACCCTGTCGAAGGACTCTTGGCGTAGAACAAGGTCCGGGTGTGGATTGGGTAAGGTAGGGCGATCAGGAATGAAACAGTCCAGATACCAACAATAATTTTAACAGATCGCCTGAGATCCGCTATTTTGTGTGACATCAGCGGATGGCAAATGGCAATGTAACGTTCTACCGTAAAGGCTGTGATAGTTAGCACTGAAGCATATGACGTCATTTCCGTTAATAAAGCTTTTCCAATGCAACACACCTCACCAAATCTAAATGGATAGGCCTGCCAGATGGTGTAAGCCTCAAATGGTAAACCTGAAACATACAAGATAGAGGTCTGTCACTAACAAGATATACATATTTGATTTTTATGTTACAATAGTTGGACAGGGCTTATTACAACCCTCTCTTGAAGTCAGCCATGTATATTTGAATGATTGATTATATATTGTTTAATTTCCCACTCGAGAATTTTTCACGTATCTGGAGACGTCACCATTGCCGGTGAAAGACTGCAAAATTTAGACCTATGCTCGGTACTTGTGGCCCCTGAGCAGGAAGGGATCTTTATCGTGCCACACAGGCTTTGACACAGGGCCTCGGATGCGAAAGACCGCCCCATTTAGTCGCCTCTTACGACAAGCAAGGGGTACTGAGGATCTATTCTAACAACGCGGATCCCCAAGGGGTGTATATTTGAGTTGGACATGTATAGAAGATTGTTGATATCAACGTACTGGTATATATTTTATATATTGCCCCGCTTTTCATTCACTGATTACGTCACCGATGTGCATTTCAAAAAGTCCCACTCTTTGTAAGGGCATATTCAATTTTGTTGAAACGAACTGTTAATAATATATTTATTTTCATTCATATATTACAGTGAAATCGAAACAGAAGACCGAGCAGTGTCTTCAATATCGGTTTTGTATTTTGATGTTTGCTGAACTACACATCACAAATTAACTACTCAACTTTATGACAAACGGGATGGCTTCGGTTTCTCCATCGTCAGCTCTCCATATTTATATAGGAATATTCTGTTATCACATGTGCATAATCTTTATATCCCTCATCTGATTTGCTACACAAGAGCATCTTCTACGTATGTGTTTTAACTGAGGTAGGCTAGTGACAAAATTAATAACGGGATTCAACAGTCGTTTTAGAGCAAGGATTTCACAAATTCTATGGTCGATATAATGAGTCCGTCATTATATTACGTTGAATGCTGTCTGATGTGTTCATACCAATGGCAAACTTTTCTTTAGATGCAAATTTTGATTACGGATAATTCAATTCCCATTTATTTCACCAAAATAAAGCGCTCATGGCGGGTGTGACCAGTCTACAGGACACGGATACTCCTACGAATCTGATTTCATCGCTGGTGTTTCTAAGGTTCGTGTTCGCCCTCTTCTTAATTTTGATATTTTATGGGATTTATGAGACAGATCACTGTTCATTATCTTCACGTTTCATTTATTATATTTTTCATTAACATAAAACATCTTTCTCCGCTGATTTTCTGTCGATCATCATTTTGTCAACAGTGTATTATTTTCGACATTAAAATGACAGTTTATGCACATGCTTGACGACATAACAGACACATGGTTATCTCGAACAAAATACTGCTATATTGTTTGTTTGTTTTCCGCCACACTCAACAATTTTTCAGTTATCTGGTGGCGTCCAGTTTTTGTAGGTGGAGGAGAGAATCCAGATACAATGTACCCGGGAAGAGACCACCGACCTTCCGAAAGTAAACTGGTAAGCATTCTTACATATATCAGCGCGAGCGGGATTCGAACCCGCGCTGACTAGAGATGAGAGGCCTTGTGATTTTGAGCCCCCCCCCCCCCAAATACTGCTATAATAGTACGTAGAAATCTTATTTTGTAGTTCAGAGATTAGATAGCATCTGGGAAGGCTGTTTTCATTTGTAAAGTGGATTATGAAATTTAATGTTGTAAAGAATATTAGACGTGCTAAATCGTTGACTTTCTTTTTCGCCTGTAATCTTAATCCAGGATTCATGTTTCGCCCCTCAGTTAATGCACAACAAACTTCATAAAACATTTGAAAAGGATGATGACTCAAAAGTTTGTTTTCGTAGAAATAAGCATTAACACACACGCGAGAATTCCAGGTTTATCTCTCTTTCATGGTAATACACAATATTTAAGTTCCCTTTTGTTATTGTGATTATGGGAACAAAACGATGAAAATAAAACTTAAGATGACGACAAAGAATCCACGAAAGACACCAAAGGGCTGGTGATACACTACCACATACAGCCTGATGATTAACAAAGCTGGCGGGACACTACCACATACAGCCTGATAATTAACAAAGCTGGCGTGACACTACCACATACAGTCTGATGATTAACAAAGCTGGCGTGACACTACCACATACAGCCTGATAATTAACAAAGCTGGCGTGACACTACCACATACAGCCTGATGATTGACAAAGCTGGCGAGACACTACCACATACAGTCTGATGATTGACAAAGCTGGCGTGACACTACCACATACAGTCTGATGATTAACAAAGCTGGCGTGACACTACCACATACAGTCTGATGATTAACAAAGCTGGCGAGACACTACCACATACAGTCTGATGATTAACAAAGCTGGTGAGACACTACCACATACAGACTGATGATTGACAAAGCTGGCGAGACACTATCACATACAGTCTGATGATTAACAAAGCTGGTGAGACACTACCACATACAGCCTGATGATTAACAAAGCTGGTATGACACTACCACATACAGTCTGATGATTAACAAAGCTAGCGAGACACTACCACATACAGTCTGATGATTAACAAAGCTGGCGAGACACTACCACATACAGTCTGATGATTAACAAAGCTGGCGTGACACTACCACATACAGCCTGATAATTAACAAAGCTGGCGTGACACTACCACATACAGTCTGATGATTGACAAAGCTGGCGTGACACTACCACATACAGTCTGATGATTAACAAAGCTGGCGTGACACTACCACATACAGTCTGATGATTAACAAAGCTGGCGAGACACTACCACATACAGTCTGATGATTAACAAAGCTGGTGAGACACTACCACATACAGACTGATGATTGACAAAGCTGGCGAGACACTATCACATACAGTCTGATGATTAACAAAGCTGGTGAGACACTACCACATACAGCCTGATGATTAACAAAGCTGGTATGACACTACCACATACAGTCTGATGATTAACAAAGCTAGCGAGACACTACCACATACAGTCTGATGATTAACAAAGCTGGCGAGACACTACCACATACAGCCTGATGATTAACAAAGCTGGCGAGACACTACCACATACAGTCTGATGATTAACAAAGCTGGCGAGACACCACCACATACAGCCTGATGATTAACAAAGCTGGCGAGACACTACCACATACAGCCTGATGATTAACAAAGCTGGCGAGACACTACCACATACAGCCTGATGATTAACAAAGCTGGCGAGACACTACCACATACAGTCTGATGATTAACAAAGCTGGCGTGACACTACCACATACAGCCTGATAATTAACAAAGCTGGCGAGACACCACCACATACAGACTGATGATTAACAAAGCTGGCGAGACACCACCACATACAGACTGATGATTAACAAAGCTGGCGAGACACTACCACATACAGCCTGATGATTAACAAAGCTGGCGAGACACCACCACATACAGCCTGATAGGACTGTTGCTTTACAACATCAACGTACGCCGATGTATGAAAACCGTTTTTACAAGTTACGAGCATGCTGGAAAATGAAGATGTAGTTGCAATACACCGATTTTGTGCATGTATCAAATTGTCAACGCATTGCTGATAGGTTTCTCATACACTGAATGTGCGCGTGTTAATATAATATTAGTAATATGTAAGTTCAGTAATTTACAAGTTCAATAATATACAAGTAGTGCAAATTATATAAATGTTCTTCATAATGATGTTAACGTACATCGGCAACCCTCTGAAAATTTATAACGTGTGTCTAACCTATTGGATAACGTACTTTTTTTCTCTAAAACTTATAAAGAAAAATGAGGGGGGGGGGGTGTCTGGACATACTCAACGTTTGTCTGGTGACGTTAAAACACTCTATTTAAAGTATTTAAATTGTGTTAAAAACGCACAAAATATTCATAACTTACAGAAAAGTTATTCATAAACGTTCTGGGGTTCAACTATAAATACTTTGCAAAAATCCGATTCCTGTTCTAACCGCGTCCGTTTTTTTAATAATACATGGGGTTAAAAAAGCCGTCTTTTTATATCTTACGTGAATTATTCTTTTAAAAAAACTCTCCAACAGGTCTTTACAAGTTCAATAACCGTTTACTGACTGACTTTACTGATTCTTATATATATATATATATATATATATATATATATATATATATATTCTGGATTTACTTACATGTAGGATGACTCGAACATTATGTGGTTCTATAGCGTTATATCATTTTAACCAGATACATCGAGTTATGCCGCTTTCTGTATTGTGTGACTCGCAATACTGTGGTAAATTCAATGTGCGGGACAGATGCCCCAGTAATTATCAGGTGGATTGAGGACAAAGAGGGTTTTTCTTTTGTATGCGATCTGTGCTGGTAATATTGCAGTATTTATGTTGTCATAATCGATGGTCATAATTTTGCGGAAGGTGGGCTTTAATCCAGACGATATGTTTTTTACAGTGACAAGTTCGGTCTGAAAGATGAATCGTGGTTTCAACCTTATGAATGTAGAGATTACGCAACAAGCAGGGATTACAGTTAATAGGATAGTTCCTTACCCTGCAGCTAAAATTACTGAAATACATTAATGGTCAAGTTGAAAAAGAAATCGTGTCTATATGTATGATCATAATTCTTGTTCTTTCAGAAAATGGAAATATGGATCGGTTTTTATTTTGAATCATACGAAGAGGTTATGATATTTGATTTATTGAGTGAATGTAAGAGAGTGATTGATGATCTGTGGAGTCTTTTATGTCCAAACCTTAACATGATCTGAATGCTGGAGAATATTAATCAATGAGGATAGGGTAAGGGCCTCAAAGGTTAATGACTGAGCGGAATTACATGTGATATCTTTGTCATTCTTTAGACATCCATGCTTGGTTACAGTCAAAATGCACCAAAGGGATGAAATTTCTACTGCTGCTGATCACGATGATAGTGACGATGATTATGATGATGGTGATGATGATGATGGTGGTGGTAGTGATGGTGATGACTAGTTTTCCCACACTCCCACCCACCCTGTATACGAGTGATATTGTTTGGTTCATGGGAAGTCATTAATACATCCATAGTAAACGCCAGAGGACAGTATGATAAATGTTGGAACAGTTTCTGATCCCATAAACTACTGATTACTATGGATGCAGTTTCCATCAAGCAGCCATGGACATCGTTCATATAAAAGACCTTGTATGCACGATGTCACACTTGACTCACTTTTACCTTACGTCAACAGACGATGAGGTCCACATCATATTAGCACAAAGCTTTACTCTCTTCCATTGAGAGGTTTGAATACGTTGTTTGAAGAAACCAAAAACTATTCCATGTGTGGATTTTTCCACATCAGTATGTAGACGGAATTCTATGATTTTGGATGTAGCCCATCACAGGCTCTTTAAACCACTGCCGTTGTTGGACGTTATTACTTCCGAATCACGCCTCATTTCCTTAAACTCAAATTTACTAAGAAAGGTACTGATGCCGTCAACATAAGCAGCATTCTTCGTCATAAAATGTTCAGTCTTGCATTCAACAATAGTTCAAGTTGAAGTTGAAGTTTACACCTTGTATGTCCTACAAACACACTTACACTATTACATCCAAACTTTCTAACTACGAACAAACTTTTCAATGCCTAAATATAGATCATCTTTTACTCAATCCACGACCGTGTTTTTGTTCTTCGTTTTCTTTTAACTATATATAGTCCAGTTGGACATGTCATTACTGGTAATGTTGATATCGTTAAAAATTTAAGACCTAAATTCAGATAACCTTGGTCTTTCAGTTGGCGACAGAACTTTATCTCTATTATGAATTATGTCGGAGATTATGCAGATGATAGGATAAATCTGAAAAAGAAGAATCTGATACTTTGTTAGAATTCAAGAAATGTATAAGAAGATTATTAAAATCCCGTATCAGACATATCAAAACAAAAAGGCGTACCATCTATCGTTCTGTGTTTAGTACACCAGAAGTGATAAAAGAGTTCGATAGGTTCTATGAGTAATATGTTTTGGTTACAGCTGACAAAGCATGTAACATTGTATTTGTTTATAAGACTCATTATTAAAACTCCATTGTAAACGAACTTGGCATTAGTTCCACATTTAGTAATCGCACTTACGCTCCAACTGCTCTTCCAAAAGATAAACTTCTTCAAAATCATGTTTCAGTTTTAAACACATTTAATATCTCAGTCACTGGATGGATATGAGTTACAATACCTATATTAGATTCCTAAACTCCACAAAACCTTTACAAACAAATGTACATTGCTGGATTCAGTAAATGTTCTACCAAGCTCTTATCTCTGCTCCTAACGAAAATATTAACAGCTGTTAAGGAAAACCTTCAAACGCACTGTGTCACTACATATACCAGAAGTGGTGTAAATTCATTATGGATTCTTAAAATCTCTAAAGATCTTTTAGTAAATTTGAAATCACACAACATTTCTCATTTCAACAACGTTAAAAAGTATATCATTACAACACTTTACATGACCTTACCTCATGATAAATTACATACTAGACTTTTTGAAATCGTAGACAGCTACTTCTTCAAGACAAAGTGTCATTGAAAATATTTATATCTGATCACACACACACACACACACACACACACACACACACACACACACACACACACACACACAATTAAACACCACTCTGACTCTATGTACAAGTACTCTGAAGTTGATACTAAAAAGATGCTAGAGTTTCTCATTGACAATATAGTCGTAGCCTTTGATGATCAAGTCTTCCAACAGTGTGTTGGAACTCCCATGAACACATATTGTGCTCCTTTGCTAGTTAACCTGTCGACATATTCTTATGAAGCAGAATCCATTAAAAAGATTCTACATGAGAAGAAAAAACTTCTTGTTGTGGCCTTCAATTCGACATTTAGATGCATCGATAACGATTCATCTATTTACAATGATCATTTTCATTCGTATGTCGATTCGATATATCTCAGTGAACTTCAAATAAAAGACACTACAGAATATTCCACATCTGTTTGGTACCTAGATATTTTATTGAAAAAAATGCTGGTGGCAAACTAACAACTCAACTTTATGACAAACGGAATAATTTCAATTTAACATCTTCTTCCTTTATCTATGTAGCAATATTTTCTTATCACGTTATATGTCCCAACTCATTCGATATGAAAGACCTTGTTCCGCATATGATCAGTTTTTAAACCGAGGCAGGATGCTGACAAACAATTGATGTTACAGGGGTTTGTACAGGCTCGTCTAAAGTCAGTGTTTCGCAAAGTCTATGTCATTATAACGATCTAGTTTGCCAGTACAACCTTCGATCAGATCAAATGTTGTCTGACGTGTTTCAAACAATTGTACATGTTAGACCGTTCTTGACACACCGATTCTGACTGCGGATTACTCCATTTACTTCACTGATCAGGGCATTGGGCTCACGAAGGGTGTGACAAGTCAACTGCTACGCTTGACCTACTTTTGACTGAATTATGCGCCTTAATGAATTGCAAGAATCAATTTTCCGGATTTTTCGATGAAGATCATCAAATTTCATGATTTTTGGCTTGTGGCTTGTTTTGGGGAGTTACAGATGAAGTTCGAGTTTCGTTATGATTGACTGAATTATCCTACAAGTAGGGAACTTTGTACACTCAGAATGCTGTGGGCTTTTTTCTATTATTATTGATTTTTCTTACAAATTTTGTTCACGCGATTTCTTGAACATGCATCTACCGATTTCCGTCAAATTTGTAGGGATGATAGACATTAAATTAAACCCGATATATTTTTTTCCAGATTTTGATTACGTCAATTATTACGTAAGGTATTGACGTTGGCACGTTAAAGAACTCACACTGCTACGGCCGTGAGCGCTAAGCATAAGTCTAAATTTGTGGTACTTCACCTAAAGCTGGTGACGTCTCAATATGAGTGAAAAATTCTCGCCGGGACGTAAAACAAACAAATAAACAAACATAAAAAATAATTTGAAAAAATATATAAAACAGAAGTTGTAGATAATGACGAAACCTATTCAACAATTTCAAGCTTTAATAAAGGGTTGATAGGGGTCAAAAGTATTTTCTAAATATCTCAAAAAGTAAAAGGAATTTGTTAAGCAATATTGAAGCAATGTTGTTTGGTCTAACGTTTAGTAACTGTTGATGTCAGCAAAATGATTATTGATTACGTAATAAGGGATTTTTAGGGATTAATATAAGAAACGTTGATGCTTTCTATGTCTTATACGAAAAATATTTTGCAAAGCATTAAAGGATATAAATTAGTTAGAATATGATTGTAGACAATATGGCATCTCAAATTTTGTCTTGAAATCCCTTTTAAGGAATTCAAGGAATGGCTCTTAAAACTGTATATCTTATTTATCTTGAAAACTAAAAACATTTTGTTAAACATTATAGAACAAACATTGTAGATAATGACAAGACCTATTCGACCATTTTAACGTTTAGCGACCAGCCCTATAAATAGAGGGTTGAAAGGGGTCAAATTGTATTTCCTCACTATCTCAAAAACTAAAACGATGTTGATAGGCATCATTGAGGCAAAGTTGTTGTTTTAACGTTTTACAACTGCTGGTGTCAGCAAAATTATCACCGATTACGTGATAAGGGAGTTTTAGGGAATTAATATACGAAACTCTGATGTTTTCTATATCTGAAACGGAAAAATTTTGTAAAGCCTTATATGGTATGAATTAGTCAAAATGTGATTTTAGACAATAGGCCATCTCCAAATTTCATCTTACTTTTCCTTTTAAGGAATTCAGGGAATATCCCTTAAACATGAATATGCTACATATCTTGAAAACTAAAAACATGTTGTTAAATATTATATTACAAAAGGTGTAGATAATGTTCAGACCTATTTAACGGTATCAAGTTTTAAGGGTCAGTCCCTTAAAAAGGGGGCCGAAAGGAATTAAACCTTAACATACATTTTCCTATATTTTGTTAAGAAAGCAAGTGTTGTCTGGGTTATTTAGCTTGATATTTAGCATAGGCAAATACAGAATCCAGGAGTCAAAACAGAGAAAAAAGTAATATACAAAGTGACAGAAGATAGGCAATGTCGCCAGGATAAATAATTACACCCTAACTGCCAAACAAGAGGCCCACGGGCCTTAACGCTCACCTGAGTACCATAGCCTATACACTGGCTAATAATTATTTTCTTCTCTTTTTCAACTCCCGTTTTCTTTTTCAAAATAGAGGATTGAAACTTTCGGGAATGATAGATGGCGACCTCGGTGTTAAAAGTTATAAATAATTTCAGGAGATATTTGACGATATTTAGTCAACATTATTGACTGCATAATAAATTATTAATTAGGAATAACGGGAAATTTTAATTAAATCATATCGCAATTGAACGGAAGATCTATTCGTTGCTTGCAACGAGATCGTGTCTAGTTATTATTATTGTTGTTACTATCATCATCATCATCATCATCATCATTATTATTATTATTATTTATTAACGTCAGAGTACTCTTCCTGATTAATAATTTTTCATACGTTGGTATGGCTTGAAACTTTGTAGTGGATAGGCCTTTGATTTCACAAAGTTTAATTTTCGCTATTGTCATTTTTTTTAATATGGAAACTATCTGTTTACAGAGTTTTCTCACCACACCGCTATCAATGGACATAACTACCTCATTGCGTCACCACTATAGTGCAACTGACGCCAGACATACGATGGTAGCTTAATGAAATGTATTCACTAGATATTAATCAACAGGGAATATAAAGATTTATACGAACGGTGTCACGATAACATCTCTTTGCTCGTAATACATCCTTCAATATACATTGTAATAGATAAACAAAGTATTGTAGAAAAGCAAAAGTACATGTTTTCGCATTAAGGTTTACGAGAAAAAACAATTTAATCCTTTTTGCGCCTTTGATGGAGGACAACAGGCAAAGTTGATGTATCTAGAGAGAACATCGTAAACAAGTAGGTGAGAGGCATGCCTATGAAACAATTAAGGCTCAATTAAGATACCTAAAATACGATGGATTGATTTATTTACAATTTCTCTAAAGTGTTATTACCACTGTTATGGGTATAGAAACAATAACAAAATAACCGAGAACCCTAGCCTGAAAACCTGCCAGCTCTAACATGTACACAATGCCGCTGAAAAAAAATGATAATTATATCAAATCGGGCGTGGAATAAAAACAGGGAAAAAATAATTATTACGGGAAATGTATCTGTATTTTTGTAAACGTATTTATGCAATTTCTCAAATTTCTATAATGCTAATAAAATAATGAATACTTAAAGTACATATTTCCCCGGTGTCATGGAAATAAAGTGTCGCAATTATGTAGCTTTTGTTTTGTAAGCCATGTTGCATTCGATATTGAATTAATGGTAACATTTATATACCTTGGAGTGAAGCGTTCCTTTCATTAAGATGTCAATTGTAATTCTAATTCACAGAAGAGACGGGGCAGAAGATTTAAAAAATATCAAAATGAAATCAAAGCACCAACGTAGTTACTGAAAACATTATTTATCATCTCCATGGAAGCAAAAAACAAATCTCTTACTTCTGTTCCATACCAAACTACTAAATGTCGACATGTTGTGAAACTTAAAACAAATTCACAGGAAATGAATCAAGACAACACAAGGAACCTATAGAACCCACTGTGTGTGTGATACAGTCCGTTAAGTATCAAATCACCAAATGCATATATTAATTTACATGGATTTTCATTTCTTTGTTTTGAAATACAGAAGTACTCTTCCAAGGCATTTAGAACCAGTTGATCATACAATTAAAATTTCATAGCTTTTATTTTACACCTTTGTCGATTTCCAAATCTAATGGAGTTGAATTTTATGAATGTAAAGCATACCCTGATGCGTACACGAACAGAAGGCTGCTTTGCAAAATAAAATAAAATACAATAAATAAATAAATGAATAAATCAATAAATAACATTACATGAATACAGCATAGTGCTTGTCCTGTAATACCTACTCTAACCTTGTAGGGATAAGTTGTAGAGCTTAGAGTGGTTACAAGGACTAACACACACCGACCTAGTCAATACAGAAATGTCATGCATAATATACTACTTAGAGCGAGGTTTTAATTTGATAATAGCTTCAGGAAACACAATATTCTTCAAAGAGTAAGACCAAAATTGACATTATTGCCGTCAGCAAGGTAATTTTGATCTAATCCTTTTCAATGGATATGATTTTCACCGGTAATCAAAGTATTCTGACATTAAAAAAATCTACTTTTGATTAATGATGTGTTGAGCACACATACACTTAATGTCGAACTTGCGTGAAAAGTAATCTATGGTTGTGCTTTGAGACAGACACAAATTCAAATAAACATATTGCTTTTGTCAATAACTGGGTTTTTTTTTAATTATTATTATTTTTGTTTGTTTGTTTGGTAAGGTTTTTTTTGTTTTTGTTTTTGTGTTTGTTTGTTTTTTGGGTTTTTTTTAATACATAAAACTAAAACTCAGTGTACATGCAAACGGGATATTCTGATTATGCGAGTAAATAACAATTACGATTTCACCTCACTGGGTTGTTTACAAACAATAAGATTGTCTTTTATCTCGCGACGAGGACTCGTTTCTGCATTTAAGTGCTGACTGAGAGGTATTAACCTGAGAATATACGACAACAAACGCGGTGAACATGATGTAATGGCGTAGCTAAATCCATAATCTTACAACTGATAGCTGTATGGGCGCAAATATTGACAGGTAGGAACGACAGGTAAATAAAAACAGGAGGGTTTTTTTTATCAATAGGTTAAGATTTGGTCAAGTTTGTGGATAGGTGACCGTTTTTTACGTGCATAAATTCGGAAATAAGTAACTTTGATAGATAAAGCAGTCGTAAAAACGAAGACTGAAATAAGAGCTATCGTATAATGTTGTTTTGAATAGACGAGATGGTCATTAATTAGCGGATAATCACCCTTGGTAATTATACAAACTATCCAAAAGTATGGCGTGTTCATGTACGTCATTTTGCCGTGGCGATATTGCCATTATTAAACTAAAACAACAGAGAAACCCCCAGACTAGAAAACAAACCCTTCGTCTTCGTACTTTCAGATTGCCGTGCTAGATATAATTACATTATGAACATTAATTACTACAAAGGTCTATTACTGCTTTGCTATAGGCAATATTGCAATCTTAATGTCTGCACGACTAACCTTGAAATCTACATTGCGTTATAATTACCGGCTATAAGACAAATAGAGATGTTGCTTAGAATCCGGGAAAGACAGGATCTGTTATAAAGGGCACTAATACGGTATTATCTGTCAATTAAAATCCAGACGTCTGGCAGTCATGTGAAGGGCTAGATTTCTTCCTCAACCGAATTCTGGTGTCTTACACAGATCTGTCCTTTGATCATTTGGCGCCGAAAGGATATTAATATAAAATATATTGGATATTTACTAATTTTTACTCGGCGATATCAGTTATTGAGCGTCCCAGGTAATGTTGCGCACGTTTTAGATCACTAGTGATGTTCAAATTACCAATTACTTTCCGGTGGATAAATTTCTGAATCCTGATGATATATAATAAAAGTTTAAGAATACATAAATCATTAGACTTCCATCACAGTCCATGATTTCTAAATTCGGCGGCATACTTAACAACGCATCCCCAGTTTTATACGCTTTATCATTATGGTATTGAACAGGCAAACAATCACGTATTTTAAAAAAAAAAAAGTCTCTCGCACGTCACAATCATGCACGTGTAATGGAGGAACTACATTTCCTGTAAATTGTGTTGGATTACTTCTGCGCTCTGCGTTTAGTCGACCAATTTACTCAGTTCAGTTTATTTCACTTAAACCACAGAAATGCACATGAGGCACATAAAATATATATACATAAACACAATGATATATGCGTTAAACAGAGGAGAAATCACAGACGGTATTATTGATTTTGAAAATGAACATGCATAACTTTTTGAGAGGTGTAGTTAGCCTCTGAAAGACATAAGTTCACAATTTTGTTCAGAGTTTGCGAGAACAATATTCCCTAGACTACAAAAAAAAAAATCTGTTTCTCTCATGATCATAATCGCAAGTGCACCTTAAATACGGAAAATGAACGTGATGTGTTTTCGAGAAATTAATCTAAAGTAAGATATACCTATCCTATGTTTAATATTCTATGTTTCATTTTGTCTGGATAGAAAATTGTGACACATGTTCGTATATTTTCTGAAACGTTTACATCTTCTTTAAGGAGGAAAAAAACTATGTATATGTATATAGTTTACCATTAATGCATATATATTCCTTTTAAATCTAATTGTCTAGCAGGGTACATAAGTAGCTCATTAGCGTACCTGACGACTGGTGATCTGTAGATCGCGGGTTCCCGCCTAGCATGGGGTTTTATTATTTTCTGATTACTTTCTACTAAAATGCAGTAAAAATGTAGGTAATTTTGAAATTTTCAGTTATTATTATTCAATCATTAGATATCTCCTTTACTTTCCATTCATATAAGATTTCTCCGTTGTGTTATTCCTCGATAACAAATGTGATTTAGGGGACTTATACACAGGTGCATATATAAATATTTCAGGAAAAAAAGAGAAAGTAATGAAAAGTACCCTTAAATTCATGACAGAACATACAAATTCTCTCTCTCTCTCTCTCTCTCTCTCTCTCTCAATATATATATATATATATATATATATATATATATATATATATATATATATATTCTTTAAACATTTGAAGCCCCGTGGGGATCCGGGTTGTTAAAATAAATCCTCAGTATCCCTTGCTTGTCGTAAGAAGCGACTAAATAAGGTAAAAACCGAGGCCCCGTGTCACAGCAGGTGTGGCACGTTAAAGATCCCTCCCTGCTCAAAGGCCATAAGCGCCGGGCATAAGCCTAAATTTGTAGCCCTTCACCGTCAATGGTGACGTCTCCATACGAGTGAAAAATTCTCGAGCGGGACGTAAAACAATATATAATCATTAAAAATTTGATAACTCGTGCATTGATTTAACAAACTGTTCAGTTGTTGCCTCCCTTGGAATGAACACTGCAATAAATGGAAATTAAAAGGTCATGCACTTTCTACCAATCATAATGCAGAAGATCCACGTGTACATTTCCAAAATCAACTTTCAACGGTGACCACTATCTTCCCAGGAAACCGGTGACGTAAACTCTCCAGATCTAACCTAACATTTCTACCACTCAAAATAGACCAAGAAAAAAACTTGACAATTCAACAGCTAGCCCTCGTGTTCAACATCATGTCATACACTTTTGTTGCACGATTCAGTAAAACATTGAAAAGTCAACGACATTAGTAGGGCATTGAACATCACATAGTGGGCGATAAAGTCATGTAACTAATTACTTCAACACTGGTTAAATATGACTTGCAATCTAACTAACCTTTTCTTTTAATTTCGTAGACTTTCTGAATTCAGAAACACAACTGTAAGGCATATCGTTTAGGGTATCCATTGTACCGGATAATTTTGGTATGATTTAATTTGAGATACAAGATGATATGGACACCCATCCTAGATGATTCTTTGTTTTAACTACATGTATGAACAAGTGAAGATAACGAGCATTGATTGACCTTATAAATCCTATAAAGAAGACATAATTCAGAATAGGGCAAACCTGGATCCCTGGAAAATACCAAAGGTGGGATCAGGTGCCTAGGAGGAGTAAGCATTCTCTGTTGACAGTCACACCAGCCGTAAGCCTAACATGTCTTGATCGGGCAAAATAAAATTTCCTCCATTTGTTTTTCTTTCGTTCTTTTTTTAATAGTTTCGGAGAAAAAATGTATTCATTATAAGGGTATCAGTGCCTTCTCATTCTTCATCTAAGTATAGAGACTTTTTATATATATAAAATTGCCTAATACTGGTCATAAAAGATAATTTTCAATGGCCGATATTGAATTAAAGATGTTCGATACACGGAAAATCTGCCCTGATTAAGTGTAATTAAGTAGTTTGTCTGTGGCCGTGAAGATAATTCCTCGGGCGCTTTCTCGATCAGATTTCTATGAATTAAGTACTCCTGTATATCACGGACAATCAAGACGGAGCCTGATTTCCTGGATGATGATTCGATGAAAGTCTAATCCGTCACTAAGACTTCTTCTACAAGTTATTTTTTCCCCACTAGCTCCTTAACGATGTAGATGATAATCGGCTTTAGGATCATAATTAATGTACCGCTCAAGTGGTCTACATTTGCATATAGAAATGATGTTATTAAAGTGACCGAGACAATCGGAACCCTAAGTGGACATGATTTTTCTTTTATACAGAAAAAAATAACAATCTTATATACATGACTTATTTTTATGTCGATAAGAGTAAATCTCGGATTACATCTGTCAAGCGTAAAATGATAAAAATGAATGGTACTGTGGGCTATTTGCATGTAGTTTGAGTCCATTCGATAATTTTCAATCAAATAGAAACGTCATCAAGAATCGTTGCCAGCCTTAGTTGAAGTGCCACAAATTTTGACCTATGCATGGTTCTTCTCGGGTCCGTAACAGTGAGGGTTTCTTATGGTGTCAATGCCTACATTGACCTCCATTTTAAGGTCATAGTTCATAGACCCGTGACTTCCCTTCTAATGGCGGACGCATGACAATGAAACGACCACTACCAAGTCGAACTCGGGACCTCCGTCTCGATTCACGACCGGAAGGACGCGGATTTTAAACCCGATCCCGGAGCCTTGTCAAACCTTATGACGTTTAACATAACAGCAAATGTCCTTTCACTAAGCGACCGAGTCACGGGTCATTCGGTTGTGACCTTGAAAACGAAGATCATAATTAATAAGATCATCCCGCGATTGCTAAGAGCCGAGAGAGGTATAGACTGCCCCTTTTTAGCTGTTTCCGTGTGTATATTTAATGTCTTTAATTTATTATTTACATGCATAACTCAACATTAATTCGTTATGAAAAATTATTTGATTGAAAATTTCGGTAAGCCAGTCTGAATAATTATCAAATTCTATATTTCTCTTGAACTTCCGCTGTACATAAACTAGTCACATTTTATTAATCCTTTGAAATTTTAAAGATCGCGCATCTCAGAACAATATGCATGAAATGGTACTCACATGAAACTAAGATGAGGATATCCGAAATAGCTAAACTACACAGATAGTAGTCGGTGGTAGTTTGCATGTATTTGTTCCGGACTATTACAATGGCTGTGCATACGTTTCCGACAACGCCGGTCACAAAGATGAAGCTGTAGATGACCAGGAGGCACACGACGGACAACATGTCCTTCCGTTTGGGTCCCATGATTTTCAGCAGGTACTCTTCGTCCGTCAGGTTCTGAGTGGACATATTTATCCCGCCCGTCGTCCGGCCGAGGTCTGTGATTTCCCACGGTGCATGGGACGAGGACCAGTTTCCCGTATCACTGAAATTCATCTCGATGACTTCACAATGAGAAGACAATCAGGTGTTTGTCAATCAATTGTTTAATGTTTGCGTTCTTAACTGCACAGTGTTTTTTATTGTAAATTGTCGATCTCGTTTTGATCTGTCTTTACGTGCAGTCGCTTTGCGCCGTTTGTGCAGCGAAGTTCGTATTTCCGTTCATGACCGAATTGTATTTAATGGACCTTCACCTGTAAAGAGAGAAGCAAATCGTCCAACCAAAATATGTTCAGCGTAAAAATACATTGTTTCCAATGAAAACAAGTGTTTGCTACTTTAATGGTTTCAAGAAGGCCAGTCATTTGCTGTTAACAGCTGTTGAATATCTTGGTGTTTCATCGATAGATGAAAGCCGTCATATAAAATTGTTCTACGTTACAAATATGTGTGTCGCCTGTGTTAAGACGTTTAAATGGATTCCGTGAAAAATGTTACTTACATCACATTTTATATATAATAGATATCGAGATAACATCAATATGTTTTGGTTCTGAAAATCATTTATTTCCAATGAAAAGTTTTTCGACCTAGAAAAAAAAGGAAAATTATAAAGAAAAATATTTCAATTTCTGAAGATATTTCTAAAGGTTCATGGTAATGTCGTCTTGAATACAAACGTATGCTTCTTTTTAAGTATCTGGGGGATGGATCTGTACTGCATAAACTGTAAGAAAGGACTTTCCTTGCACGACAAATGTCAGAAAGTCACCATGTCTGAAAACGCGCACCTGTTGGTACCATGAGTAAGAAATCGAAAGAAGGGACCCTTTCAAAAAGACTCTTAGATAAAACAGCCGCTAAAGACATAGATCCCAATTCAAAGATCTCTTTACATTAGTATAACACTTATAAAACTGAAAGTAAAACAGTACAATAGCATTCTACACTAACCGCTTTCTAATTCACTCAATTCCGACAGACTGAACTACTGAACAACACAGTGCAAATAACGCTCAAATGATTGCACCCCACGAATCGTAATGGATTTTCCACATACTTGCATTGTGCATCAGAAAGCGTGTAAATTGATTCATGATTCTCTATTTAGTTCACAGCATCTGCAAGACATTATTTAAACAACCCAATCGGATAAAAACGTTTCATTTATTTTTCAGGTTTTTCTAATTCTATAGTCAGTCATAGAAATAATTTCATAAATATCGGTTACTAGGGAAACAAAGCAAAAAATATGCATCACGGGGGTCTTTTGATCTAGATTTTGAGAAAACATTTTGACACATTTACTTTTTAAAAAATATACATGGTTTTGTATCATATTACAAAAGTCTCATGTTTGCTGTTTGATAAATTATAAAAATTCGTACATGTATACGATTTAAACGGACGAAGGGCATGTTTAGTATGTTTCATGTCTAGGTAAATGTTTACAACTTAATTACGACACAGATAAACTTTCAGGACTATGTATCAGTGATTCGTGGAATTAAAGGATTATTTTCATGTATTTTGATTTTAAACAGGTGAGAGGTCTTACAGAATGGACTGGTTTATTTGTTTACTTCCCAACAAATTGGCTTATTATGTGTTTAGAAGAACGCCCTCGTATACATGTGTAGCATTGAAACATGTTAAGATAAAAACTGCGTTTCATAAATATGTAATAAAAAGTGTCCATGACCTTAACACTATCTGTACAGTGCATACATATTTTAAAATTTCACAATATTAAATAAATTTAGATATTTTTTTTGGTTAGATAGAAATGTTGCCACTGATGCTCGTAAATTTGTTTTATTACCTTGTTTGGACCACCATAAATTCAATACTTTTAACATTACACAATATTTAAGATAAATAAACTTCATGAAAGAAATATGAGAGAGCATTCCTGTTCATCTGATATCACCAGCGTGGTTTATTGTTAATTCTAAATGAGATTATAATTATAAAATCGTCATTGTCATCGTCATTATCATCAACACATTGTAAAATATGAAATGGCCCGTGCAGTTAAGACGTGTCACCATTTATGTTCCTAACATTACCAAAAACCATTTTTCATTCGAGAATTATAAGAAAACAGAGACATGACATGATCTTTGGTCCATTTGTTAACTTTCGAAAATTCTAAAATTCAAGACAAACAAGGACGATATTTGTTTTTCATTACCAAGGTAATCATATTCATATCTTTACCAACACGGAATGTAGTTCAAAAGGTAATGAGAGTGTTAGAAATTATCATAGAGGCATAGGTATATGGGCTATCTTCGTGTCAAGTTACCTCCATCATATATGCATGATATTTGGAGAGAATGAATTAACTTCAATCTGATTAAAAGACATTTTATACCATCCAGAAAAAAAATCTCAGAAAAAAATTCACGAAATATTTATGAATATATGCATTTCATAAAATTAGCGTAATTTTCATGATCAATATATGCATTAATCAGCGACATTTCCACACATTTCTGTATTGTCGTAATACACACAAACACGCAGATATATATATATATATATATATATATATATATATAGAGAGAGAGAGAGAGAGAGAGAGAGAGAGAGAGTATTGACCCACAATATTTCTCTCTTTTGGGAGTGCATTAATGATACTAGCTTTGAAACATTATCTCATAATCAATGGAAAAATGTAATTCTAACTGTTTTAAATTCTATTTTCCAATTGAAAAATCTCTTTGATTGTCGCAAAATGTAACTTTGTACATATATAATCATGTTTGTTTGTGCTTGATTACATTCAGTGGTGTAATGTTCTAGTTGTTAATTACTGAGAACTCTCCATTACTTAGGAGGAAATAAAGAATACCTCACACACACACAGATATATATATATATATATATATATATATATATATATATATATATATATATACAATTAGAAAACTCTGATTAAATTAGAAATTAATTTATTTAATTAAATTCAACAATGGAGTGTGATATTTTTTTTTTTGCCCATCAACGGAATTATTAAAACATTCGAATTGTGGCTTTATGAAACGATATCATTGCCAATATACGTGCATAATTATATATATATATATATATAACATAAAGAAAGTACCTCTTTAGGAATTCGTTTCACACAGAATCCCTCTCCTCATCCTTATCTTTAGCGTAAGTAAAGCTATTTGTTTTCGAAACAACAGTCACAGGTAGCCCGCGATATAAACCACTCCTACTGTGTTTTATTCTCAGATTTGTACACCAATTCCGTCACAGTATTATGCAGTTATTTTGTCCCCCATGACAGCTGGTCAGTCAGTATGAGTGTTTGATAATTTCGGACACAAACTATCGTTATTACCGTGCCGAGATGATACTATCCCGTATCTATAATGTTCATCTCTCCACTGTTTCATGGGTAATTAACTTAATCAGGACGCCTTTTGACTTCCAGGGCTTTAGCTTCGACCCTGTACTGGGCAACCTTAACTTGGTCAGCTGGGGTTGAACAAACGATACTTGCACGATAATGTGTTCAGACACAAAACTTGCGTGTTTCATCAACTTTTTTATCGTGATCATCTGAATCTATCATTTTTCTAACAGCACATCCGTGACCTATAGTAGACCCTTTCTGTCTAATTTCTCTTATACGCTACTTGTTTTCAACGGCAAGGAGATCAACTATTTAGCAACGATGGAGAACCTGACATTAACACAAGCTTTGAAATTTTCAGAGAGGTGCTAGTCTGTTTGATTTACATGGTTCTTCGACAACTCGGAGCATCCTGAAGGACTCATTTATTCCAAATGGATTTCATTTATTGCCAGTTTTATCACGGAACGACATGGCAAACTTCAATAACATCCAGACCTGTATCGTCTTTTACGAAAGGCGATTGGTTTCTGGTGCCTTTTAATCACGAATTTATTCGCATAATATACACTGCTCTGTCAAAGATTGCATGGTTGTTTGTTCAAATAAGGAACTCCCTGGGGTTTAATATCAATTATATTCAACGATAAATATATACCCAGAAAATCCATGATGTATATTATGTATATGTATCTCAGAAAATAGGGTTGTTCCAAAATTCCATGGGGTGTTTGAATCCATTACGTCTTTGACTGATAAAGGCTTTATTGGAAAGTTACCATTCTTTTATAAAGCAAATGTCAAGATATATATTTACGAAACAGAATTTTGAAATATTTGCGGCCTGTTCTCTGTATGTCAAATGCACTGAGTGTACCATTACAAGTTGTACAGTTAAGGAGGAACTAAGTAACTGATATCGCACATTTATGTTATTTTCAAAACTGACATACTACTAACACAGCTGCATTTTTTCTGCTTTTTTTCTTCAGTTATTGATATTTCTTAACCACCACGGCTCACATAAGTGATGTTGCTTTCTAAGTCAATTATAGGGCATCCCCCACCCCCACCCACCCACCCCAAAAAAAGAAGAAGAATTTTTTTTTTTACAAAAATGGAAATAAGCCATTCCTCGCATATCAAACTGATCAGAATGCAATTCGACTTCAAAGATTATAAGGAATTCAATGTTTTAGAATTGCATATTGACAACTAATATTTTATACAAACAAAAATCCCATTATTCACCATACCCCTATATAAACGAAAAGGGAGATGCTAAAGAAAAATAATGAGCAAAAAAAAAAAAAGGCGGCCTTACCACCGAGTCATTCTCGGTCATTAATTGAATTGATCATCTTCACCCTGAAAATGAATACTGAGATTAAATGAGAACTCTGATGAGAATCAAGGGAGAACACACTCATAAATAACACTCAAAGCCTCCTCTTCTACAGGAGTTATATTTTCTTCTTTGTCAACGAAAGAAGGCGGGTTTTTTGGGGTTTTTTTCTCGAAATTACGATATGAGTGTATCGTAATTAAAAGAAACTATTTCGAGTTAAATATCTAGTCTTTACGAAAAGAAATTTTGGAATTACAAATTCATTTTCTAGAGATATAACGGTCATTATTACCAATTGCTGATCTTATCATTACATACGAACGAATGTCGCGGTCAAAGATACCACGATACAATCATATTGTAATTTCAAGAAGAAAATAAAACCCTTCTTTACCTTTCCCACTAATGCGGGCACAGAAGAAAATATGGCTCCTGTAAAAGAGGAGACTGCGTATTTTACAGTCAGGTCAACTCCTGATGTTTTTGCGCATTAACTTTCATATTAACAAACCGGTTATATTGATATTGGCCCCTACAACAATAACGATTATACTGAGCCCCCCCCCCCCTCTCTCTCTCTCTCTCTCTCTCTCTCTCTCTCTCTCTCTCTCTCTCTCTCTCTCTCTCTCTCTTGTGGTGAAATGATTTCAACCTTTACTATGCAGCGATGGAAAATGTCAAATATATTGGCCTTGGCTTCATAGTTATAACGACAATGTCAATTAAAATTCATTACTGGAAAAATTAAACGTTTAATGAATTTTAATTGTTGAAGCATGATGTGAAGTATTAGTAATACGGAATATCGGAACTACTATTTCGTTTCCGATTCCGTCGTGGTTTTAATGTTTAGTATGACCAACTAAATCTCATTTTCTTCGTTAACTTGAGCCATCTTTCAGTGCACACTAGGCCTACATGTAACAGATATAATGAGCTCAGACAATAAGCTCGTTTTTGGTCGTGGAAAGGGGAGGAGAAAACGGAGATTAAAGTTGCTATTTATCTGAAAATTTTTACATAGGAAGAAATGAGATCTTTCAGTTAAAGCTGTAAGCTACCATTCAGTAACATTTCAGTCGACAGCATGACAGGCACATTTCAGTGACCATTCCGTTTGTATAATGCGCGGGAACATCAAAGCCCTCTGACTGGACGCCTTTTGGAAAACAGAATCTACGGGGCATTGGTCGAAAGAAGGCCGAAGGACTATGTCGCGTAAGTACTGCTTATTGCTATAATAAAAAAAAATCACATCTCATAGAAGTTTTGATATCAAAATAAAAGGTGTTCATAAATTTATATATTATTCGAAGTATAACTGTATAATAAGTATGGAAAACATTTTCTTTAACTTAATGAGAATTTCCTTTATATCACAAAATCAGGACATGACATCGTAATTTTCAATATACCCTGTAATAGATAACGGGGAATATAGATGGAAAAGGAATCCGCCCTCCCCCTCCCCAATTTCCTTTCGTTTGACGATCACCAGACATCGCTAATGCCGATATCATGCTATTTAGATCTATTGCAAAAAATAATATTATTTAGGGTATCATTAAAGAAATCGTACTTTTTATACGGAGCAAAATAAAATACATTGTAAGCAAGCAATAAATGTGTACAAAGAATCTCGTCACATTGATTAAATGTGCGAATCAATATTGAATGATATAATGAAACAATTATATCAAGGTTTTTTTCTTTTTTGTTTATTTGTTGTTTTTTGGTGTTTTTTAAAACAAAAATAGCAACACTATCAGCCGGTTTTGGTAATGTTTGGGTGGTTGTTTATAAAGTGGTGAAATTAATTCAAATATAAAGTAAAAATTACATTTTAATTGCCATATATTTAACCTTTCCTATATCTATTTGTTTATTTAGTCAGAGTCGGTTTTCTTTTGATGTTTATTTGTTTATTCCGTCGGGCATTGTTTTTTCTTTGATATTGACGGAGTCAGACTTTGATTATTTAGCAAATGCGACCGGACATCTCCGCGTCCGTACTGTGTATTATATGTGTACGAGAATCTGTAAATTTGTCGAAGATAAGAATTCCCTACAATAATGGTATTGAACGGTGTTGAAGCAATGCTGCATGGGATATTTACTTATTTAAAATTTAAGGAAATCACCTTGCTATCAACTGTTGTACGATACGATCCTCATTATTACACTACAAGTTAGGTTTCTTTATTTGGAGGAGGGGGTGATTTTTTTTTAAAAATTAAACATTATAAATAGATGATACACACACACACACACACACACACACACACACACACACACCATCTGTTTGGTGGTGATATATAGCTATACAGATATTCATTTAATATTCTCTTTTTTTATAGAAAACTTCAAGATTTACTGAAGATGATTCTGCAAACATTGGATGATGGCTGATTACTGGGCATGTCTAAAATGAAATCGAATGAGGAAGTGATACCTACCTACGTTTCGTCAGAAGAGTTTGAATACAGAATACGATGAAAATGAAGTCATTGACTGAAAAACTGTTTCAGCTATGTTTAATAAAAGTGAAAAATATTTTGCTCCAATCAAAAACGAATGAATAAATATTGCTTAAAGTTTCACTCTGTGTAATGGTTTTGATTTGTCATGCAGCAGAGTTAGATAATCTATGAAAGTTATTTATATGAGCAGTGATACCAAGAAATCGTTTACTGGGATTTTCTTGAACATTCACGAAATGAATGCTAAAGTATTGTGTGTGACCGAAAATTGAAAGTTACATGAATGTAGGGAAACAATGATAAAAATAAAATTCTGGATAGTCATTTAAATGTATCTAGAGGAGAACAAACTGCTTAATGAAATAAACCATATATCATTGAAACAACAAAACAGTTAGTGGAAGAGACAAAATTAGACTTGGAAATATCACCATAATGTAGAAAGATTTCTGTCTAGATATATGGCTTAATGATGATAGAAGTATAAAAGTCTAGTTATTAAAATTTCACTGAAACCTAACGGAATGGTTTCTTAAACCTGGCTTAATGGACTAAAACCTGACTGAATGGTCACAGAAAACGGATTGAAATCTCACTGAAACCTGACTGAATGGTCACAGAAAACGGAATGAAATCTCACTTAAACCTGACTGAATGGTCATTGAAACCTGACTGAATGGCCACTGAAATGTTCCTGCCATTCAGTGAGCTGAATGATAACGGGATGGTAACTGAAAAGTACTTTATCAGTGATGGCTCAGTTAGAATTCAGTTACCTTTCATCTCACTGATAGGGAAGATTCCATCCTGTATTAGTTAACAAAATATGTAGTTAAACCGCGAATCGGGTGGGGGGGGGGGGGGATATCCTTCTGTACACGAGTTCAATTCATCGGTTCAATCTTGCATTTTCACTACCATTAATCACCACTATAAAAAGTGAGCAGCTAATAAAATGTTTGCATTTTAGAATAGCGAGCTTTGTATGAGACAAAAGTACGTCACATGTAAAGGAAAGTAAGCCCCACCCACCCACCTATTGATACGTGTCTGGAGATCAAATCGATGCACATGCTCAGAATGTGATTGTGTATGATACATTACACAGCGGTCAGATGATTGTTGTTCATATTAACTCAAGAGAATGTAACAAAGTGAGTAAATATTCACATAGCATACCAGACGCCCCGTGGGGATCCGGGTTCATAGAATAAGTCCTCAGTACCCCTTGCTTGTCGTAAGAGGCCACTAAATGGGGCGGTCCTTCGGATGAGCCAGCAAAAATCGAGGTACCGTGCCACAGCAGGTGTGGCACGATAAAGATCTCTCCCTGCTCAAAGGCCATAAGTGCCGAGCATAGGCCTAAATTTTGCAGTCCTTCACCGGCAATGGTGACGTCTACATACACGTGAAAGATTCTCGAGCGGGACGTTAAACAAGATGCATGCATCCATCCATCCATCCACATACCATACAGCAGAGGAACTACACCGTCGATGCTGCGAGCTACTATTAATTCGCTTTCCGCAACCAAACATCAAGAATTAAATCTAATAATTCTCGTTTTTGGTATTATGATATTCGCTTGCTACATTTCTGGAAAATAATCTTTAAATTGGTCAGACATTTTTGTATCAGAAATGAATCGACTTTAGCCATCACTTTTGTATAAAAGAGTTGCCCAAGTGAAACATAATTTTCGTAACTTCTTTTTCTGAGGAGTTCCAATTTTTCTTAGTTCCGATATCCCGTATCAGCACAAGATCAGATGGAAAATGGGACATGGAAAAAACAAGAAATAAACAAAAACAAAATAAATAAATCACACACACACACACACACACACACACACACACACACACACACACACACACACACACACACACACACAACAAAAACAAACAAAAACAGGAGAGTGATCGGGTATATACATATAACATAAATTTGTGATGATATATTAGTGCTTATCATATTTGGTAACATTATGCCGATTCTGCACTGTATTTTCTGTAGTAAATCAATGTATTAAAACTTTTACAAAGGTAAATTAATATATCAAGGGTTTCACAAAGGTAATCAATGTATCAGAGTTTTTACAATGGTAAATCGATGTATCAGAGTTTTTACAATGGTAAATCGATGTATCAGAGTTTTTACAATGGTAAATCGATGTATCAGAGTTTTTACAATGGTACATCAATGTATCAGAGTTTTTACAATGGTGAATCAATGTATCAGAGTTTTTACAATGGTACATCGATGTATGAGAGTTTTTACAATGGTAAATCAATGTATCAGAGTTTTTACAATGGTAAATCGATGTATCAGAGTTTTTACAATGGTAAATCGATGTATCAGAGTTTTTACAATGGTAAATCAATGTATCAGAGTTTTTACAATGGTAAATCAATGTATCAGAGTTTTTACAATGGTAAATCAATGTATCAGAGTTTTTACAATGGTAAATCGATGTATCAGAGTTTTTACAATGGTAAATCAATGTATCAGAGTTTTTACAATGGTACATCGATGTATCAGAGTTTTTACAATGGTAAATCAATGTATCAGAGTTTTTACAATGGTAAATCAATGTATCAGAGTTTTTACAATGGTAAATCAATGTATCAGAGTTTTTACAATGGTAAATCCATGTATGAAGATTTTTACTATAAGTAAGTTAATACATGAGAGTTTTTACCATAGTTAATTATACTCACTGTATCAAAGTTATACCTTTATAGTAAATCAATGTATCAAAGATTTACCACTATTATAAATCTTTTACCACAATGAATTATTGCATCAAGGTTATCACCATAGTAAAGTTATGTATCAAATATTCCTTGATCTACCTTTAAAATATTAAACAGTTACCCGCATCTGATAAGAAGAATATTTTATAGAATCAGATCTCTGGCTAAAAAGAACACCCCCCCCCCCCTTTGAAAAACACTATACTGTACATATACAATATCTAAGGATGAAAAAGTGCAGTATATGATAAATAGAATACCGTTTGCCAAAATTCATAGCATATTTCATATCAGCCCTTAGGGCCCCATATATATCAAACCTCTGACCTTTGGTCCTCGCGCTCATATGGGGCCATTCGGGCTGATATAACATATGATATGGATTTTTAGCATGCAGTATTCTCTATGTACGTGTATGTCACATGTTTTAGACAAGTAGTACATTTGGGGTGTATCCAACACACACTTGCCAAAACTACAAAAATAACACAACAGAATGTTCCTAACTAAACAATGCTAGATGGATCTAATTATCAGCCGTTATATCAGAAATAAGTCGATTAGCAATTTATTGTCCGATAATGACAAGATGTTCGTGCCTGAGCATGTCTAGCAGTGTTTTCATGTATTCGAGGAATCAAATCATCAATGTTTTCTGCCATTCTTCCGATGACATGAAATGAATTTCGGATTGCAAAAAAAGTATTTTTATTGTGAAACTTACTTTCAAAGACTTTCTACAACTCTTTCCTAATGGGATTTTCAAGTAAAAATGCGATGAAACTTCAGATTCTCCTTATTTGTTCCTCTCTGTGCTGGTTTATGACATTTTATTTCCTTTTGCGTTAAATGATCGACCGCATTAAAAACTACCAAGTCAATCTTTTAATCGCATTTTTCTCAATGAAGAGACTACCAGAGAGAGAGAGAGAGAGAGAGAGAGAGAGAGAGAGAGAGAGAGAGAGAGAGAGAGAAATTATTTTACTCGTCACTATTACATATACAGGACATATATATATATATATATATATATATATATATATATATATATATATATATATATAATTGGTAATGTATAGATATTCATTTTAAGTTACATACTGTACATGTACTATACTAATTTAAGCAGTTCGTTACACTAATTGATGAATGTTACAGATGCCTTCCGAATGGAAGCACTTCCCGTTTCTCTATTTATTCTCTGTTTATATTACACTGCATCTTGCAAGTGTTGGTTGTAAATTCCACAAAGTTTAATCCGCTACAGTGTATGCCACCTAGTATAATACTGAGATATATCATGCGATTCAACATATCAGAAATACATGCTCCCGATATCCCGATATATCATATGATTCAACATATCAGAAATATATACTCCCGATATTCCGATATATCATGTGATTCAATTTATCTGAAATACATGCTCCTGATATATCATATGATTCAATATATCAGAAAGATATACTCCCGATATCCCGATATATCATGTGATTCAATTTATCAGAAATACATGCTCCCGATATACCATGTGATTCAATATATCAGAAATACATACTCCCGATATTCCGACAATAAATGAGGGAGGTGCGCCTTATTAAATGTTTGTCAACTTTCTTGTTTTATCATAAAGTACGAAAAGTCAATCGTATCAAGCGAAATGACACTTCTGATAATGCCGAGAAAAATATTTACGTAATGTTGAGAAAACTTTTCTTAACTGCAACATTATTATTTCGAATTCCTTATTACCAGAAACAAGTGTCGAAAATGTACACAGAAACATCCCACAGTCTGAAAAACGACCGTGGTAAACACACATAAAAGTCTGAGAATAAATGTAAAAACAAACATGGAAAAAAGTTCTATATCAAACCAGGGAGACATTCTATCATAATCGTGCATTCATACCTTTGTGCGTTCGTTCGTACCTTTCCTTAAGAAATTGATATATCTTTGTATGATATTAAAAATGTATACTGACTCTCGATCGTTTTATCAATAAAAAGAAATTGCTATTGACTTCGGCTCTGTATTAGTCAATATCAAGTTTCTTTCATCATAAATCTTAAATTAACCTCCACAAAAGCCATCAGGGTTTTTTTTTCTTTCTTTCTTTTTCGATTGGTCTAACATTAGTTGGTCTCTCATTGTTTCACAGGTATAACCTGCATTACAAACCTTTCTGCAATGCCCTCTCTGATACCGGATCACTTATGAACAGACCACGTGTCTTGTGTAAGTCTAAGCATTTAACGGAAACGTACAAGTAAAATGTTCACCTGTTCGAACTCCACGCAGACTTTCAGGTTAAAAAAAAAATAGTGCATATGACCTTTGACATTTGTCATTTAAACGGAAGTGCATGGCGGCGCTTGTTTCGTATGTTCGTGTGATGTATCTAAAGAGTAAAGCGTTAACTTGAAGTCCCAAATCAGCGTATATCGACCCTATTTTTCTTACAGATCTGTTTGTAGTTGACAGAAACAAAGAAAAAGACAGCAATTGTAATCCCTTAATTTATCTTTATGGTCGCTTGAATGTCATTTTGGACATCCCCATCGAACATAAAAACGTCCTAAAATATTTTTGCGGCCACTAATTCGGTGTATTTATGGATTTTCTACTTTCCGTTATTAATAAGATTATTGATCATAGTATTAAGAGACAAGCATATGGGGCGGAAAAATCAGATGGTTAAAGGATATGATAAATCAAAAAATTAAAGTACAAATATTGAAAGGATCTCTCATATGTAGCATCTCTATGTAGGTTTGTCTGTCTACACCAGTACATTTCTATCGGTGCAAGTCTGACACAGCACTCCTAAACATTGATAATATTGTGCATTCTGTTGTCTTAATCTGAGGACACCTCAGACAGTAGAGGTCTATCAACATCCCGCGTGTTGTAGCACGGGGAAAAAGCATTAGTTTGAGTCCATCCAATGTGTCTTCATCTATACAATGATGGGTCTAGAAGGGATTTATGACCCCCCCCCCCCCCCCTCTTCCCGGATCTGAACACTCTCTGAATCCGTCCCTGCTCTATACGTATGAACCTGCTATATATGTATGCACATAAAACCAATGCTGTCTCAGTTTGAATGAAGTATTTTTGTAGGGACAGTCATTGGTGATCACAGAAACTCAAACTCTATGACCATAGGTACTCGATACCCCCGCAATCTGGAAATACATTGCGATCTAAGCTTGTTTTTCCCGCGTGACACATCATCTGGCACTCGAATTGTCATAGATGTAATTACATCGCACTCACAGATTCTATAAAAGATATGTGTCATACGAGTGGAGAGGATACTGATAACACTGGCATAAATCTAATGGCGACTTACGATTTGAAGATAAGTTCCGGCGAAAAACAGCAATTATACATTACACGGACTGCAAGAAATGTGCGTAACAACACTTGATTTACAACATGAACTGGTGAACATATGGAGCTTGTCAGTGAATAACCCGTCCCTCTATATAACATTCATAATAATCAGTAAATGATGACTGGTGAACTTTAGTATTAGTACCGGTATAAGATATAACATATACATTAAAATTAAATACATGTTTAATAGTGTTCAGTGACCCAGCTATGTCCCGGATGTATAGACGTTTGGGTATTATTATATCTAAATATAGTTTTATGCAGTGGCGTGTGTTTATGTGGATTTTATGGGCATTAGCAAAACTGAATGTGTTTGTAATACTACTTTACACAGACTATGTGAGTATCTTTTAAATTGAGCACATGTTTATGCAAAAATATGGGTTTCCTTGTCAAACAAATGTGGGTCGTTTAGGACTTGATCTATATCAGGGATCAAAAGTACCGAGTTATTTTTTTATTACAGTTTGCTGAAAACATGTAATACCTAACTGTAACGAAGTAATCCCCATTCTACAAAAGTAATAATATAATTACTTTTTTTAAAAATATTTAGTCCAATTTATGAAGACAATGCCAAAAACAGTACCAACTAAATGAAAAGTCGACTCTGTAATAATTCATTTCTAAGACTAGAAGCTCTTTGACTGGTGTAACTATTCGGGGCTCATAATGGCGTGGGATGCAAGAAAAGTTAACACGTCTGTTAAACGAAGGATCTGATTATTCTGAGGAGTGCATTTTTTTTTAAATTAATGTTTAATTAACAAAATCCTTCAGGAGATCTAGGGTATGTGTTAAATTGTAAATATACCTTCAAATTCTTCTTTCTTTGGCAACAAATGCCATATGTTTCCATGGAAGTAATTTTGTTTCTTTCAATCGTCTACCTAAAGTCCATTCTCATAAGATTCCAGAAAAGATGAAGATTATGCGCTCAGATCCTATCTCATTCGCCCACATTCTTTAAATGCATGTCATTGCAATAAAGCATGTTTCCCCCCTGCTAAATAGGGACATTGTGAGTGCTACATTGTAGGCAATCAGTTGACAGTTGTAGGTGGCAGAGAGTAAAGATTCGAGATTCGAGAATGTCTGAAATAAACAATATGCGTCCGACAGTAAAGTTTACCGTATTTAATGAGCTCTCTGTGAGAATAATGAGGCTTAACTAGTTCGGACTACAGTCGGTCTTTCACGTTTCATTAAAGATAAAATGTGAAAGAAGTTTAGCTTGTTATCTGGACTGACATTTTTTGCATTGGATCGTTATTACCATATCGACCTTCATCTTCAACAATCAGTGTATACGGTAAAGTATGCATTGTGTACCTTTTTCATCAATGCGCATCCTGATATATAAATGATGTATATTACTTACTGATTCTTATGTGACACATGTTTTAGCCCTTTGTTGTTGCATGTCTCTTCGAGATCTTTTTCACTTAATAGGAATGACGTCATCAGCTATAGCTACTACAAAGTTTGACTCGTGCATGACATTTAGGACTGTAGGAGTGGGAGTTCTTTAACACGCCAACGCCTACCGTAACACAGGGACCCCTGCTTCAAAGGTCATACCCAAAAGACCATTGACTTTCGCTTCTAATGTCAGACACTTCCGGGAGGTACAGTGACAACAGATACCTATGTCTTAATGTTTTAGGCTTACGTCAATGTTGGAAGAGACTGGGAATTTCACTTATATTCAGAAAAAAGAAATTCTATTATCTCTACAGTATTGTGATTCCCTTATTTTTGCTAATTACCAATTTTTGTTATTTTCGTGATGATTATGCCAGACATATGCAACTTTTCTCTTAAAAAAAAAAAAAATTAAAAAAAACCAAGATGTATATTACCATACTTGTTTTAGAGTTGGCATATTGCATATTTTGATAGTTCCTGGTTGTTACAAGTAAATATGTAAAAGCATCTCTTAAAACGACTAAAACGATACTGTATCAACGAAGGAGTGAAAATCGAACCCGGGACCCTTGCATTACTATATTCGTGATCTACCCACTGCCTTACCCATATACAAAATTATGTAGTATTACTACAATATAAAATTTAGACCTATTTCAGAAGTCATAGAAGAACCATTCACATCAAGGGAATGAGAAAATAATTTTAGAGAAAATGTCAAAAGCGTTGCATGTGTCCTTAAGCTTATGCAATCAACGGGGTACAACCCCCTCCCTTTCGAAGAACGTGAATTAGCTTCCCACAATATTACATAAACTGTACTGTGTCACGAATACTTTTTTTTTTTTTAGATGACTCAACACAATTTGGTTTCCAAAATCTGTCTATATGAATGTTGTCAGATGATTTATAGATGGATATTGTCAGCGAATCGTACAAACTTTAGCATATTATTTTGCCACATTAAAGCTTGTTTGTTTTATCTATTTACTTAAATTCACTTATATAAAGAAAAATTCTTTTCATATAGTGGGGGACCCAGGCTGTAAGTGGAAATATGCAATATCATCAAAAGGATGGAACTAAGTAGATTTAATCTCACGCCGTGGGCTACTGACTGAAGGTGAGGTTCGATACACTATTTTTCGCGCGAACTACAAATATCTTTATCATTATCAAATATCTTTATTACAAAAATTTTTATCTCTGAAGTTCTCGTACACGTATATATCTAATATGATGGGGGCCAGTTACTGAATCACTTCCTCTGCAGCTCATTTCAACAAACCACCTGCCTCTTTACGATGGATAAAGATCAGTGAAATGCGTCTTTTTAAACATTTCTGAAAAATATGACGGCACCCCGGTATCCCCCCTTTTTTTTTCTCCTGAAATAACATCTCTCACCACACCCTGCTCTGATATCACAGAAAATCGCTATTAATATACTATCCAGGTCTTATCGAGATTTTGGCTACGCGCATCGTGCGGAAGTGATAGTTCTGCATCCTAAATTTTAATCTAATGAAAACATCCATCGCCCTCAGAGTCTACCTCCTACAGGCGTGAGATGATTGCTAACCAGTACCTCGTTAATGCTACAAATTGATCGAATTAAGTCGCATCAAAACTATCGAGATAAGTTTCTTTTCTTGATATTGACACCGTCATGTAATACGTAATAAATAGAAATTATCTCCCTTTATTGAGTTGGTAACCTTTTCTTGCGCATTAATTGATGGGGGAAAACCAAGATTGTCACCTTCTAAACAACCGGTTATAAGTGTCTGGGAGCTCTCTTCAGTACTTTTATAATGCCCTAAAATAGTACTGATATTTGTTTCTCAGTTTGACAATCGGTAAATGACAAACAATGTAGATATATATAGATAGCCCTTTAACAATGTAAGGAAATTCCCTAACTATCACAGATTATAGGAGGAATTTCTATTTACTTAGCCTCAGGCTGGACACTTGAAAACGACTTTTGCAATTTTTTCTTCCTCGTTTTAAAGAATTCCAATTCATCGATACTTATTTATCAACATGACGCACTTTGAACAAATTTGTAAAGTGTGAAGAGTTCAAACCATTACAGAGTATCTCTGTACAGGGAAACTTTTGGGGAAAAAACACCGCCGATAATCTGATCAACTTGTCATAACCCAGTCTGTAATGTTACTAGTTTCACGTTTTACATTCTTATTCACATGTTGTACTGAAGTATTCGAAAACAGAGAAGCATGAATTGTTTGTACACGTGTCCTTAAACTCGATCCAGCATCTCGTTTTTCTATTTAATGACATATTTGGTTTCCATGGAATAAGAACAAAAAGATTTCCTGTCAACAATTCCTGCTGTAGAAAGGAAGAAGTGAAAAAAAGAACAATGTTATAGTCTTTACAGACTACACTAGGGGGATTGTGTATAACATTGTGTATTGGGAACGCTGATCATTGTTGCCACCATTTATATGATAATGCATCTGTAAATCAACGTATTTGAAGCTATACTCACTTTCAAAGAAGTGGAATCCACATGCATTATTATTATTATTATTTTTACGTAGCATGCTCTTTTTTCAATCAATTTCCTTTGGTATTGATTTAATATACTTTTATTTTCTTTCTTTTCTTTCTTTCTTTTTGACATCATAAAAAAATATTATATGTTGCCTGCCCAACATACTATTTCAATCATGACATCAAAGAGACATCACAATAAACACGTGAATTAATCACCTGGATATCAAAGCCTGTTCGTTCTTTTTGTTTGATGTTATGTATGAAATCATCAATTTCTAGTCGTTAACAACACCTGAACAGGAATTTGAACTTGGTATTTGTTTATAAAGGGACTTCCCCATGTGGTGGTATCTAATTCAACACAGATATCACCCAGTAGGAATAAACGAGCGATAAGTTGATTAGTCAAACTGAGTTAATTGATAGTTTTGCCACTTATGAAAAATACCAGTTATAATAAAGAGTTCCTGAATAATTTCATTTAGATATAAAATAAATAGGATCACACAATCCGTTATATTTTTCTGTTTCTTAATCACGACGAGAAAACGTATCGAGTTTCAATCTACGGATCAACTATTATCAAGAATTCAGAGCACATTGCTTGTGTATGTAATCAATTCTTTAAAAGTGTTGAACGTCATTGAGATTTTAATTATTAATTCTCTAAGTATCATATAATTTTCTTCAATGGCTCTACGAATGTGAGATTCATAAGAACAGAAATGCATCTTAATTTTTTTTTTTTTTTTTTTTTTTTTTAGAAAAACAAGATTATTTTGTTTTTCGATTGGGCATGCATGTACTGCTTATTTCAGTTGTTTAAAATATGAAATGAGACTTGTTTATTATCGAGTGACAAGGATTGAATTTTTTTTTTTTTAAATCAAAACAGATTCACTGCATATTCTCAAAAATAAAAAAAAGTATAAATGAAAGAAAAAAAATTAAAAAAGAAAAGAAAAAGAAAAAAAAATTAAAAAAGAAATTGATAAGATATTGTTTTTACTCACCTCTTGTCAGCTGGTCACCGCTTCTGTTGACGTGGACTGCTGGAAATGAAATCTGCGTCTGGTGAGCGTTTGTCTCTCGTCGCTTCCTTTCCTCACGGTTTTTGTCAATACTCTCAGCGTTTCCACTCTATTCACTTGTTCGTCTGCCGGAAAATAATTACTCCACCATACATCACGTCCATAAGCTGATGTAATGAAATTAATCCTTTTACAAAAGGAATGATTGGGTCGCCTTAATAATGGGTTGATAAAAGAATTAAAGTGAGAGTGAAATTAACAGTCAAACTTCTTTTTTTTCGCAGGCAACGTTTGGACTTCCTTCTTTTCAACATAAAAATTTCCATAAGAAAAACAATTGTTCTTGGAATAGAGATTTGCTCATTTTCAGTCAAGTATTGACTGACGGCAGCAAAACTTACATACTTTAAACATCTTGTTCGTAGGATAACACTGTTTATTTAACCTGCGTATGATTTCAGCGTATTCCTACATCAAGAGATGATGTGCAATAGTTGTATGAGAAATTGATTAGACAGAGTGAACGAGCGTGCACTAAAAAAAAAAACAACAAAAAAATCCGTCTTTGTATGATGATAAAGTCTGTTCTATTACATGTCTGAACCAGCGTACTGCAATGATACGACAGTATCGGGAGGATGCGGTTTTGAGAGTGGTAGACGTTTAGTACAGTATTTCCTGGTAAGACATCAATCTATGATACAGAAAGAAATCCTGAGAAAAAGGTTTTCTTAATAGAAAAACGTATTATATTACCTTTCTGAACGTGTCATGGGAATATGTAATTTCAGAATTGAGTAAAAGTTTATGCTGCTCTGTAATATTTTGCAGATGACTGAAATTCAATCTCTCTCTCTCTCTCTCTCTCTCTCTCTCTCTCTGAAAAAACATGTACTACTATAGAAATATAATGGTTCGTTCCTTTGACCCGAGCTGAAGATTTCCTGTCGTTCAGCTAGCAAAGCGTCTATGGGAGGACCCTTATTCGTGACATTCAGTTCAGAGCTATCGCAAAAATTGTGCTCACCAACTTTAATTAACGGATTTCTGCCATTCTTTAGTTGCCTGCCAGATCATCTTTTTGGCCTATCGAATGCACGCCCGCATGCTATATTTTTTTTTTCGTAATTCACAGACTTTTTTCACTGCAATGATTTACTTACATTAATGTGACGGTTTGCTTTTTGTTCAAAAAAAAAAAATTACAGCTAGAATTATGTAAAGACATTCTGAATTCATACTGAGTGCATGAAAATTAAAAGACGTGGTTGCATGAGAGAAAGTTTTGACACGTTGTCATCTCTCTTTGCAGGGGTCCCCGATGAGTTACTCTAATGTTGCGGAAGAATATCAACGTGAATTTCTGGAAATGTCAGTTATTATGTCTGGCTGATTCCGTAACAAACTTTATTCGTGTTGATTTACCGGAAAATTATGTTTTCAACGAACAATGTCAAACTGCATATTCCGTTCAGTCCAAGGTATCAAGAGAGAAATCTAATTGAATGACGAGCCGTACAAAAATGGCGTCAAATAACGAGCCGTACAAAAGCTCTTAACTCATTAAGGAGTCATTTTTGCTTTTTAATGGCTGCTATTTCAATTTAGTCATACGCTACTTCCTGTTTAACAGATCAACGATAAACGTCCACGTGCATTTTCTTCAGTAAATTAAAAAAAACACACAATAATTCTGTAATACAAGGATGATCAAAATCTGTAACTCATTGTTGTATGGTTCACAACTTTAATCCAGTTCGCATTATCACGCGGCATTTCTGAAGAGATTAAGGAGTTGGACTGAAAGTTGCGGGAAAAAACTTATTAATGTTAATTGGTCAAGAAATCACAGTGGTTGCACCTAGGATCTTGAATCAGCTCTCCACTGAAAAGGAAATCAATTCTACCGAGGGAGAAAAATAGTCCAGAAATTGAAAATATCCGATTAAAGGAAATAACAAAGAAAAGTCCAGAGTTCTGATAATAGAAACTACTGGTATTTGTTGATTGCTTGATTTAATACGGGTGAAAGATTTCACCATGGTTTATGTATGGAAATGGGAAAGAACACGGAAAATGATCGATCTCACAAATTATATTAGGAATACAAAATTTAGAGTAGGGCAAACACGGAGTCCTGATAACACCAGAGATGTCTAGAAGGAGCAAGCATCCCCTGCTGACCGGTCGCACCCGCTTTGAAATTTCATTTAGGAAATATTCGTAATAGATGCAGTTCAATTTCCATAGCCGGTTCTCTGGTGACGCAGTGTAGATTGAGATCTGTAGTCATATAGATCTGAGAACTAGAATGATTACAAATAATTTAAACCGAGGCTAGATCTATGCCACTGTATATTGAAAAATCGACCGTAAAAAGAACGTTTTGGTACTATCCCTTCTCATTACTCTCGCCATTTATTAAAAAAACCCATCACCACAAATTTTTAATAATTACATACAATCTTTACTTCATCGATCGAATCCTTGACTTTTCAAATGCATATATAATATGAAGTCTGATTGGTGCCTTGGTATTTAGCTTTACTGGGTTGATTTACGTCAAATATGTTGTTTTGAAAGCTATGAAAGTCCCTCCAGACAGGCTGCAGAGGACAAGGTCAAACTATTACAGGAAGTTCCAAAGTGTAGAGAAATTTATAGGCAGTCTGGGAATTTTTATATTTTTTTTTTCCTTTATTTCATAATGTTTCTTGGAGCTGTGAATTTTTATGATATAAAGGGCTTTATAAGGTTTATAGATCGCATACTTCATACCGGGTTCCTATCTGTCACTGGTATCCCTGATAAATTTCAATGAATTCATGTCAGACATATAAACTATATCTCAGAAAAATCTGAATGAAATCCAAGTTGTCATTCATATGTCATATCCCCCCCAACCCCAACCCCCTCTGCTCCCTGGAAGTAAATTACGTAAATCACACACACACACACACACACACACACACACACACACACACACAAACACCCACACACACACACACAAACACACACACACGCACATACACATACACGGATACATATAAACGAAACCGAACTCTTAACCCACTTGGCAGGGGGAATTAGGTGAAATGCGGTTTTACAATTGAACACTGTTGTTTCTGCCTTTACTGAACACCTGCTAACATTTCCATCCAGTTACAGAACACACGGTAGACCCCGGGAACCAATCACCAAATACTAACGTATACTGTAACCCTGCTTTACTAAACAAAGATTTCTTTCCAGTTTATCTACACCATTCCACTAGATATGGAGAGGAGTTGGAATTAATAATAGACAGTAAATCTGACATTTTGATAGATATGTTAGTATGAAGGAATCACATGTGAATATGTTGGCTTTTTTCCACTTCTGAGGTTTTGTATATGAAGCTGCACAATTCAATTAGATTGAATTTTTTTTTCAGGGAAACCATATACTACAAAAGTTTCAGAAAACGAACTCCGGCCGAAAGCATTCTTACAAGTTAAACTTGTTCTACGAATAGCTAACATGCAATACTGCTCTCAGGATGTGATACCTCTGTTGTCAGAAGCACATAAATAAGGAGGCAGTCGAAGATAAAAGAGAAAATAAAAGGAGAAAGAGGAGGAGATGATAAACTCTGAATCACAATCACATAAAACAAAAGCAGTCTCCTAGATGTGATAAAGAATTGGGTTCAATTTGAGGCCGTTGCACCCCCTACTGTGTAAAACAAATCGTCCGACAAAGTGGTGATTAGTGCAGCTGTTTATTGTCGTTTACGTACGAACTAATTCTAAATGATTGACCGTAAATCCATTTTGCTTCTACATGCAAATGTGAGAGAGACTATAAATATGTCGGTAGTTTTGCGATTCCAGAACTTCATATTTTTTATGTACATGTATATATTAGTGTGCATCTGAAAATGTGACCTAACCGCGCCTTATCTGAACTAAATCAAAATTTCATCAATAAAATGGCAGATCAAAAAAAAAAAAAATTATGGGAATATTTTTTTTCATAAAACTGTAAGAAAACGCATTTAAAGAAAAACTCTACAACACAAATTAAGCTGGTGTGATTTCGTGAAAATACGTAGCAATATTCAGCTGTGTTTGTAGACAGTAGGCAAAGTCGCTGATATCTGTGGATTTACGGTTTTCAGATGCAAAAGTCCTCGTGTAAAAAGCACACAGTGGAACTAAGGTTACTATACGCCTCGTCTTATGATGGTATCAGAAATATACACCTGTATTTTGTGTCAATTTCGCGTTCCATGGTGTCTTTTTTGGATACGATATTACAACATTTACGATGAGTCTTGAAACTCAATGACGTCACAATAATCTTCAAACGAAAGAAAAAAAGGGAGAAAGAAAGAAACAGTGTCTTTAAAGAAAACTTAAATTTAAACTTTAAATAAAATGTGTTTGCTCTCAACTTATCGTATGAAAAGTCTTAATCACATAGAAAAATTGATTCACCTTTTGACCCCCCCACCCCCACCCCCCAGCGTAATCAGAAATGTCTATTTTCGTTTGATACTGGCGTCATACTCTTTCTATACACATAGCTTTTAATTAAAAGTGTTTTTAATATTATTAATGAACAAGTGAAGAAAAGGAACAGTGACCAATCATTAATCCTAAAAAAGAATGCAAAATTGAATGAAGGGTAACCACAGGCCCCAGGACATACCAAGGGGAGGAATCCGGTACCTAGGAGGAGTAAGCAACCCTGCTGACCTGCCACACCTGCCGTATGTATTGTATAACGATTATTTGTATTCACTAATTTAGATATGGTCGTTCGATAATTTCAGTTATACAACAATCACAGTACTGTGTGATATTAAGTTCCGTACACTACACTAAATCACGACCCAGATTGGTCTACAATTGCGTCAACTCCCCAAAGAATTTAAAACTAGGAATCTGGATGGTCTTGTTGGTTGGAGGTCTTTATAGCCAGGGTAGTTTATGGGAAGTGGAATTCTGGTTAATGTATTTTTTTTATTACACTCAGTAAATTGACCAATAAGAGTATTAACCAATCAATCAATTCACATGATTATATCCAAGATTAATAACCAATATATCGATTACGACATTCGAACTACACTGTACGTTAGCCATAGAAATACAGTCTGATGTTTATCAGTGATTGGAGTTTTATCATGCATTGCCACGTAGTTACAAATCGAAACAAAAAGCATGCAATTTATGACAATTATTCTGTATTCCTCGTCCATTATTTCATTGATATACTTCGACATTTATTCGCAGCAATATGTGCGTGATGTTTTATATTTTCATAAACTTTTAACAATGTATACAGAATATAAACAGCTAATGACATAATATCTAAAATTACTTAAAGTTTTAAAACATAACTTTCATAAAGGATAGAGAATGTTTATAGGTGTATGGTTAAACAATTTTGAATAAGAAGAAACCTTTAACTCAAAATGATATCTATTTTTATCATATAATGATTTAGGAGAGATGGAGGAATTCGTCAGTAGAAAAGGCCAAGATAACGAACCGTACTCAATCTTGTAATTCATATATACAAATCTGAAAGATGGACAAACATGGACTCGTGGACATACCGGAGGTGGGATCAGGTGTCTAGGAGGAGTAAGCATCCCTTGTCGACAGGTCACACCCGCCGTGAGCTTTAATATTGAAATGTTTGTCTCTCAGCTCATCTCTCAGAAATGAAATAAACCATGGGCATCCAATCATGAATAATATTTACCACTTCAAGACTTTTTAGTGGAACGTTTATGTCTAAATAAGCTTGGGTACATAATTTGCACACCTATATTCCAACAAGATGATTTTCATTAATACTGAATAAAGATTTATTTGAATTGAAATACTTTCAAGGAAACTAAAGTACATTAATTTGCTGTTTAAAAAGAAAAAAAGAAGTCACTCTTTAGTGAGGTCAGCTTCGCTTCACTAATCGATTTTTTTCTGAGAACATCAGAAACTTCTAGTTAGCGATGGTAAATTGTCAAGTGACGATAACGATCAGCGATCAATCTCAAAGACGCATACAGAATACAAAATCAAAAGTAGGGCAAACACGGACCCTTGGACACACCAGAGGTAGGATCATATCACTAGGAGGAATAAGTATCCTCAGTTGAGCGACGACACTTGCCCCGCCGTGAGCCCATATCTTGAACAGTTAACGGACCAATCCGTAGTCAGAATCAGTGTGCAAAGAACGGTCTAACAGTTGGTATGAAATACGTCAGACAGCATTTTACGTCAAGACAGGTTGCATTTACAAATAAGATGCACAGAAATGGCGGAAGCTGACTTCAAACGAGACAGTCGAAACCCCTACAACATCAACTTATTTCTCAGAGGTTTGCCTCGCGTTCAAAATTGATCATATGTAGAATATGCTCACGCATATTACATTAGTTGTGATGCATAAACACCATATGCAGGTGATAGTGAAATATTGCTACATATGTATAAGAAATTGACGATGGGGAAGCTGAAGCCATTTCGTTTAATTTGTCATAAATTTCAGTTGTCAGTTCGCCGTTAACATCTATGTTCATTAATAGATCCACAAATGAAGTAGATATAGAAGACACTGTGGTGTCGAGTAGTTCCCTGGGATATATCGAATCGATATATAAATGAAAATGATCATTGTTATCAGATAAAACACCATCGACACATCTTAATGCTGAATTTAAGGCCACTGAAAGAATCTTTTTCTCATATAGAAGTTTTTAATTAAATTCTGCCTCATTGGAATATCAAAAACAGGTCGCCTAATAAAGCAGTACAATTCGTACTCATGGGAATTCCAACAGGCTGTTTGAAGACTTGATCACTAAAAACCACGTAGATATTGTCAATGAGAGACTTCAGGATCTTTCTAACATGAAAGTCAGAGTACTAATTCGAGGAGTCAGAGTGGTTCTAAGCAAACTAGTTTTTGGAATGTCCCATCACAGGATAGGGATATCTTGTTGAAAAAAGCAGCTGTTCATAATGTCAAAACGCTTAGTCGTTATTTATCGTGAGGAAGGACCGTGCAAGGTCTTGCAATGTTGTACGCTTTGATGTTGTGTATTTGGGAGAAAGGGGTTTTTTTGGGGGGGGGGGGGGGTTGCTTTTTTTTTATTTGTTTGTTTGTTTGTTTTTTTATTTGGGGGGGTTGGTTTTGTTTCGTTTTGTTTTGTTTTTTTTATTTGAAATTAAACTAAAATTTCTTTGAAATGTGTTTTTCTCGCGTATGTTGTAGTGTAATACGTCTGAAGTTCTCTTTTAAAACATTTTTAAATATTTCTTTGAAAAGCAAAGATAGATGCCTAACAGTACATTTCCTGGATCCAGCAATGTATCTGTTTGTAAGGTTGGTTTTTTTTAAGTTTTAAAATCCAGTTTAGGTATGGTGATTCGGAATCATCTGTCTCATTGACTGAGAAAATACATATATTTATAAACCGAAGCGTCATTTTAGAGAATTTCGTATTTTGAAAGGGAATTTAAAGTATAACATTCATTATCAAATGTAGAATTAAGCCACGTTCGATCAGTTAAGATGCAGTTTAAATAATGAGGCTTACAAACAAAGACGATGTTGTTACAAGCTTTGTCAGCAGAAACCAATGCATATTCCTCATGTAACGTATCTCATCCCGTCATTACGTCTGGTTTACGCCGATGGGTACGTGATACATACGTTCGTTTCAATGTGTCTGGTACGAGAATTTGTATTCACATAAGTAAGAGCTATTTGGAAAGATGAACGAGACTACCCAGCTAGATCAGCTAAAACAGTTGGTACGAGGATATGTAGGTGTGCAAAACAAAAAACAAACAAAACAAAATCCTTTAGTACTTTAAGATTGAGGCTTCTGAGGTTTTAAGTCTTTTATCATCTGATGTAAAGTCTCTGTTCTTCACTATGTGGTGATGAATCCAAATCCTTCCAGCTGTTTGCAGTGCATACAGTACTTTGAAGGGCCTATACGTTGCGGAAGGGTTTATTTGTTTTTCTTTTTCAAAACAAAGGGATAAAATGACAGAATAAAATTCTATTATATATTAAGTTTTATTGGTGATTTCTACATAGACGAAAAGGGGTTTAGGAATTCTAGGGTTTTAGTAATTTCTGTTCAGCAAAAATTAGTTATGCTCTGAAGATTGGTTTAGCAACGCTACATGTAAGTTTTGAAAGGCCTGGCCCATAAATTCCTCTTCCAGCTTCCTATCTTACTACTTTCAACTTGGACCTTACTTCGAATATACTCTAGGTCCATAAGATCTGTAAGTTATAAAAACTAATTTAGCCTATAAGATAGAATAAAATGTAAAACAGACTATATATCTCATTGAATGCCAAAAAAGAAAAGTAATTATTACTCGATGATTTAATAAGACGTAAGCGGCCTCGCCGCGTAGAAGCCACGCCAGCGGGAACCACCTTGAAAAAAAGACAACGTTGATTTATCACTCATCGTGGTTTTACATCTATTCAACATCTGCTCGCCCGAATTTCAAGAAGCTCATCGGTCATAACTTTGCTGAGAGGACATCTATTGAACCTGAAACTAATATGTAATACACAAATCGTAGAAGAGAAATTCTACCTGTGTACATGACGGGGGACATAATGCAATCCGCAAAGTACCCCCCCCCCCCCCCCACCCCCCACAAAAAATGAATTACCTGCCTATCATAGAGCAGTTATTGAGATGAGTTGGCCTCAGTCCTGATTCTTCATAATAAGTAGGTAGTCCATCAAGGTAAACATTTCTGGAATTAAAATCAAGAAATAGTGGTCCCGTGTGGGACTATGATAGGAACATCTTTTTTGCAAAACTATTTGTGATCTTAATGAAGGGTGCAGTAGTATGGATGCTAACAAGATGGAAGGGGTGAACGTTTTCGCCCAAGTATCTCTTAAACTTGCAAGAGAATAGTATTGTATGTCTGAATAATCTTTGTTCATAGATAAGGTAATCATCTGTTTGATTGGTTTCTATAACAACCCAATAAAAACATTATTTCTGTCATTAATATTGCAAATAAAAACATTTAGTTAGAATATATCAACATACATATAAAATAGTCCACGCACATGATACAGCTTTAAAGCTAAAACTATCTTCTTCTGATGTGATTAGTGATATCGTTTCCACAGGAACAAGTATTTGAGAGATCTATAATACTCTCTGACGATTCCATTGAAGATTATGTCCTAATCCACGAATACTTGGTCAACGAGGTAATTTCTTATTTATGTCACTCTATACTGTATGTAAAACACAAATGTTTACATCTCCAACATTTTTACTTTGATATCGTTTACTAATTGAAATGATAGCCATTTCCCCATGAATGCTAACGATGTGCTTATGAATCTTGATAAATATAGTACAACTGTTATAACGGCTGAGAATATTACGACAGAAATGAAAGTAAATTGTGAATATGAAAAATGAAACTTCCTGAAAAGTATGCTTGCGTTCCTCGTGTACTTTTTACAAAATAAATTTATTTCTTAAAAGTTTACTTGCGGAAGGTCGGTGGTCTCTTCCCAGGTACATTGTATCTGGGTTCTCTCCTCCACCAATAAAAACTGGACGCCACCAGATAACTGAAAAATTGTTGAGTGTGGCGGAAAGCAATAAATAATCAATCAATATTTCTTAAATGACATCATAGATTGACATTTGAAAAATCGTACCGCAGTGTTCTTCTTAGGTATGCTAATACGGGAACGATCTGTAGGGAGGAAATGAAAGTTATTTGAAAATTTCTTGTGCACCGCATCCTTGTTTTCAGTTTCCCTTTTCCTGGGGGTCTGTTTTATGAAAGGACTCACAACATACGTCTCAGGCATTGTGGTCAAAATTGTTATCATCATTTCCGTGTGAAATTTTATAAAGATATTTGCATGTATATATATATTTTTTTATTTTGCTTAAAATAGCTTTCACTTCACTTTGCAACTGCAAAATCTGCAACATTAAATAAATCAAAATAATAATAATAAAATTAAAAATTAAAAAAATAATAATACTAATAAAAAAACTCGTGTCAATTATCAAAAGTTGCAAGATCTTTTATGAAATGAATACCAATATTAAATTAAAATATTGTCCTTTCGACTTATTTTTCTTTCGTGTAAAATAACTGTACTATATCCTGTGAAATAGTATTAGAGATAATAAAGCCAACGTAAGCCAGGACAATGGGTTTATTAACTCCAATGAATGGGGGATAGCGACATTTCATAACGAGGATTGAAAAAAAAAATGGAAAACAACAATTGGCCCACGTGTTTCAAACCATGTTATTAAAAATTAATAATAATAAAAGAACAACTGCACCGAAGTGACCAATAAAAGTTGATGAAGGAAGAATATTGTTTACGCTTACTGGTGCAATTCACGAGTATTGTTGTAAAATGTTTAGAGGTTTAGATATCGGATGGTGGCTCTGACTAAGGGGTGTCCTCAAAGACGTCAAAGAACCATGGAAGATGTGACGAAACAAAGTCCTTTACTGCGCTTAAATAGAGAACCTTGACTGTATTTCTGACTTGATGTAAGTTGATTGTTTTAATAACGGTTGGTTTTTGCTCGAAGTTTGCTATGATCCCAGTGGTGAAGCGAACCCGTATGAAATCGTTATCCGTTATATTTCCACTCAATCACGTCACGTCAGCTAAACTTGACAAAACGAAACACAGCGATTGATAGAAAGTGTGATTACGGATTTTACGAGGCTGCGTCTCCGAGAAATGAAAACAATATTGACAAGCCATGATCAAAATAAGAGGAAACGGAAACCTTCTTCAAATAACTGCGTGTTCATAGTATCCTCCTTTATCGTTATGTAGATTTGAAATTTGAATATTAGACCCGGGTGTTAAAATAGGTGATTTTTGGGGGAGTGGGGGGCTTTATAGTTTGAAGACAGAATGTAGTATTAAACTTCATTTCAAGCAACACGAATTACAGAAGAACTGTAGATATGCATGCTAAATCGGATGACAGGTTGTCGACGCATGCGCAAAAGATGTTATTACTTGATCTGTGACTATGAAAAAGATGTGGTCATTGATTGTGTTCCGATTCCAACTTCCTAGACCTCAGGGCCCCTAATAAAACAACTGTCTGGTACAGAGCTGGAAGGTAATTAAACAGCTACTACGGAAACATTAAATTTTACACCTGAATAAGAAGTACAGGTGTATAGATATATCGACTAACCTGTACAAGTGCAGGAAGAATCCATGACGGCATCAAAGTCATTTCCGTGTATTTCATTCTGATGCTAGTTCTAATCTTTAATTTTCATCAACTTTTCTGCGATCTAGAAATTATATTTAAATGATTAGAATAGTTGGAATGGAAATGTTTAGACCTTAATCCTTTTATGAACAGTAAGAGTGTATGTATGCCGGAGCCTCCAGAGAGGAGGATTACTGAAATATTTAGGCATTCGAAGGACAGTAGTTCCAGATCTTATCTGATCTGTCAAACACGTACCGAATGCCATGATACTCATTTCGACAAAGAAGACACAATTGTCATTATTAAGTGTGGTTTTATGTGTCCAAATAAGATGTCGAGTATATAGCTTCTGGTGCCAATTCTCCTAGACCACAATCACAGCATCACATCATTAACTCTTATCAAATACTTATGTCAAAATCCATACAGGCAACGTTTCCCTGAATTACTCTAACGACTTGTATATTCATTATAATGAATCCGGGTTTTTAACCCCGGTCCCGCGGTTTGTTTTGAACACATTTACCGCATAAATCACACGGATTGGGGAAAACGTTCTAACAGATTACTAGTCCCTCTCCTAATAATATAACAAAATATCACGCAAATTAAGAATATCAATTTTTCATTTAACAAATAGTACAACCACGTAATGCGTACAATAATGACTAATGAATTTGTTGGTTTATCTATGAATTCGTGAACTGCAATAAAAGTACACTATAATACTGTAGTCTGTAAAAGCAGTGCAACAACACTACATGGTACCAGGCTTATATCAGTAGTGATAAAGGTGATTGAAAAGATTAGTTTTAGTGCAATTACAAGCAAAACAAGAGATTATATAAATCTTTGGGGGTTTTTTTTCACATCAACATAAAGTACAATTTGTTATACTATATAAAGGGGCATGAACACGATTGAAGTTGATTTTTTTTTCTAATCTTATCCCCCCCCCCCCCTTTTTTAATATTAAAAATGCTTAAATAAGGTATTTTTAATGATCAGCAAAAATTTGAATGTTAGTTGTTGAGTTATACGAGAGAAATAAACCTCACAATTCTTTGATATGCAAATGAGGCTCGTGCCATGCTTTGTTTACATGGGTTAAATATACTAGTAAAGGTTTCATATAAAGCAGATTTTTTTTTATCTACAAGTTCATTTTGGACACATTTAAATAGTATCTAGTGTTTGTCACCTCTCATTTTGTTTTAAACATGGTATTTTCTATTAAGTAAACTATACACACATATATGTAATTAATTGATTGATTGTATATTGTTTAACGTCCCGCTCGAGAATTTTTCACTCATATGTAAACGTCACCATTACCGGTGATGGACTGCAAAATTTAGGTCTATGCTCGGCGCTTATGGCCTTTGAGCAGGGAGGGATCTTTATCATGCCCCACCTGCTGTGGCACAGGGCCTCGGTTTTTGCGGTCTCATCCGAAGGACCGCCCCATTTAGTCGCCTCTTACGACAAGCAAGGGGTGCTGAGGATCTATTCTAACGCGGATTCCCTCGGGTCAAATATATGTAAAGAAAACATGACACGAACCTTGTTTACATAACGAAGAAATGTGAGTGCTGTATCTCACTTGTAACTCTGCAACTGATACTCACATTTTGGTTGACCATTAGAAATGCCTTGGTTGTTTGTTTGCTGTTTACAGCTATACTCAACAATTTTTCATTTACCTGGTAGCCTCCAGTTTTTTATTGGTGGAGGAGAGAACCCAGATACAATGTACCCGGGAAGAGATCACCGACCTTCCTAAGGTAAACTGGCAAACCTTCTGACATATACTACTCAAAGTTTGATAAGGATCATATAGTTCTTACATTATAAAATCAATATATGAATTGATAAGACACGCAAATTTCATCATAGTGTTGGACTGACCCCTCTTGAGCCTCAAAACACAGGTTAGGTAGGGAAATGCATGCTGCAGTGATCATGAGTAGCACGTGAAGCATAGTACCCACATTATTCACATTTCTGAGTGCTTGTCGTTGATTTGAATTTGGCCATTGTCTTTACATCTGACCTCGTTTAAGTCACTGTTACTCTATGAAAATGCCTCTACAACGTCAAAGACGTCGTTTGACTATTGAAGAATTGGCCAGATGCATAGGAATGCTCGAAAATGGTGCAAGACAACGTCACGTTGCAGAGCTATTGGGTGTCAGTCAGAGCGTTGTTTGCAGAGCTTGGAACCGGTATCAAGCTCATGGTTCAGCTTCTCATCGACATGGAGGCGGCAGAGAAAGGTCCACCACGCAGCAAGATGACCGTTTTCTCTTGATTTCAGCACGACGTCATCGGTTTGCAACGGCGACTGCGCTTAGAAATGATCTTCTGAATGCAACTGGAGTTAACATTTCCACGCAAACTGTGCGTAATCGTCTTCATGAAGGTGGTCTTCGTTCCCGGAGAGCCTGTATTCGCATCCCTCTTACTCAGCGACACAGACAAGATCGTTTGAATTGGGCCAGGGCTCATGTGAATTGGAGGGTTGCTGATTGGGCCCCTGTACTTTTCACAGACGAGTCGAGGTTTTGTGTTGACTTCACAGATCGTCGTGCACGAGTGTGGAGAAGGGCAGGAGAACGATATCAGGACGCTAATGTTGCTGAACATGACAGATATGGTGGTGGGTCGTTGATGATTTGGGGAGGAATCAGTCGAGCTGGACAAACTGATCTCCATGTCCTAAGGCGAGGCACGATGACCGGAGTGCGCTACAGGGATGAAGTCCTGGATGTGTACGTGAGACCATATGCTGGTGCTGTTGGTCCTGACTTCATCCTCATGGACGATAATGCACGTCCACATCGTGCTAGGGTGGTGGACGAGTACCTGGAACGTGAGACAATTGTTCGTATGGACTGGCCAGCTCGTTCTCCAGACCTCAACTTTATCGAGCATGTCTGGAATATGCTTCAGGTAGCGATTTCACGTCGTCCTGTACAACCAGCCACCCTCCAGGAACTTGAAAATGTTCTGATCCAAGAATGGAACAATATCTCTCTTGCGTCCATTCAAAACCTCGTTGGAAGCATGAGACGACGTTGCCAAGCTGTCATTGGAGCTAACGGAGGCCATACCCGCTATTGACACTTGTTTGTGCAGTGTGAAATGGAATGTGCAGAGTTTAAACAATTCCGTGATCATGAAATTACCATGCTTTTCAGGGTACTCTCCCTTTACCTTAGGAGTATGCGATGAAATGTCATGTTTGCCAAATTTTTCTGTCACAATTTCTTGAAGTAAACATTTCTGAACATAAATCACTCTGTGTTGGTTCTCATTCACCTTTGTTGAAAGTTTTACAAGTGCTGAAAAATATGATTCTTATCAAACTTTGAGTAGTATATATCAGCGCGAGTGAAAATCGATCCAGTGCTGACTGGAGGTGAGAGGCCTTGTGATTTTGAGCGCGATGCTCTAACCACTCGGCCACGGAGAAATGTCTTACTTAAGCATTGTAATACTTAATAATGGAAAAATAAAATTGAAAAATTTTCTGCTCAAATCGTGTCCATGTCCCTTTAATAATTAAATTATGTGTAATTCACAAACATAACAATCTTCATGAATACAACAGAGGAGTGATTTTATGATTGAGAAAGTACGGTTTACATGCTTTTCTGGATTTTATGTAACATCTCAATGCGACGTGAAATTGGGTAAACGAGATTCAAAATGGCGATACCCATGCCCGCGTGCTTGCGTCTGAGTTGACCAAAATTTCAAGTTCCAAATATATGGTTTAATTTTTCATTAGTTTTCTATATTTTCCTTTTAAACATATATACGTGTTATCTATAGAGAGGGCTTTTTTATGACGATCCTTCCGGCCGTGAGAGGGTTTCGCTCTCTATTATTTGAATAAATGTATCTGTTATCCAAATCAAATGACATGTGGGCTATATATTGTGACGTATTCATGACGTATTTGACAACCACCAAATTCAGTAAATCTCTTATTGAGAGCGACCAAGGTGATTATTTAATCCCCATCATTCAAACGTTTGTGCATACCCCCCATGGACGTCTGCAATCTTGTTCAGTATATTTTCTGAACCCAGAACGAGGCTTATTGAAATTCTAATAAAGATGCTGATAAGCTAGTTCAAAAGGTAATACGCCCATAGAAACTACTTTCAATTAAAATCTAGAATGTTGAAGTTTTTGGAAGAATACACAAACGATCAATCAATACGACGATACTTAAATACACGTACATGCATTATACATGTTTATGACTGTATATAATTCGGACTTAAACGATTCGCCCTTTTCATTCTATCAGAAAATTGTCTGTACAATCTATTGATAAGTGTGACATCAGTGTTTTACGGATTAAGTTCCAATTACAGAGTAAATTATCTACAATCCCTGTATCTGACAGACTAACACTCGTTAATTGTCCATTTTGGCGACACTGCAACTAAATATGGAGGACTCTCTGACATTGATCTATATAAATGTTTACCAGAATTCTCCGTAAAACATATATTGGATAGTGTCATAGAGCGCCATCTGTAGTTCATCAATCTGTGACGTCAGATAAGGAAGTGCTTTTTCGGATGTTTTTCTAGCGGATGTCAGACACTAAATTCTTTTTCGATTTTTTGTTCTTTCCTTTAATTGTCTTCTGTATAATTAAAAATATATCTGAAGTTCAGAAACGATCACATACTATAAAGTTGAATAAGAATGTATGCAGATTTTCATTTCACCGGCAGATACTTGAGAGCATCAAAACCTTTGAAGAAAATAGTATATATTGATTTATTTCTAGACCATCCTGCCAGTGCTATTTTGGTTTCAGTTTCCTGTCAGGGAGTCCATTTAAGAAGCCAATTTAAAAAAAACTAAGACCACTTTCAATAACTATAAAGTGTGCCGATTAAACTGCACCGTTTTATGGTGAAACACATCACGAGAAATGATAAGTGACAGGCTCTTACACGTAGATCAGCTGTTTTCTGCCATCTCTCTCCGTACCAATTACGGACTATTTCCTTCAGTTTTATTTTTACGACTCCGCCGTTCTTAACTTTCTGTTTTGGTTAAAATACCGAGAGAAGCGACTTTCATTTAGTGTACATTACAATATGAAAATGAAATTCATTTGGGCACGGAATAAAAACATCTAAACAGATGAAAAACGTGAGACTTTGCGGCTGCCAAGTGTAATATAATGGAAATGGCATCATAATTTCGCAGAGTAATGAAACCACAAATTGAATAATTATCCAGTGATTAGGGATTGTAGATCATCAATACTGCTTGAACTCACTAGCTCCAACTGACGTACCATCTAATCAATGTCAGTGTGTCAGAAACAATCTGTGGTATCAACTGTCTACAATTCACTCAAAAATGTTTGTTTACGGCGCTATATTTACATGTAAGTAAGCAGTCCATGTTATATTTTTGAAATTACTCTGGAATGAATGTTGTATCGTAAGCATTATGGAAATAAGGATGCTCACCTCGCGAGATACATATTGCGAAAATTTCAAGAACATGATCAATCTACGCATATAGTTACGTTCTTTTTATGTGTGGTGTTGAAAACTCTAAATTTCAATAAAATGCAGTAAAGGTCAGTCACTCTGTACCAACAGGCATCGAATAGTCAGGATTGATGTATTGTCAGAGAGCGTGATTGGTTAGCTTGGCATTGTGACGTCACGAGGCAGTAAAATTCTGGAATTCTAGGCTGCACTAATGAAAATGTCGATAAATGTTACATGATTCACCTGTTATAATCGAAATTTTCTCTGTGAAATTAAGATAATTAATAAAACATTTATCTCCTGTAAGTCACGATCCAATATTTGAAAGAGTTATCGAAAATAGAACCTTTCTCAATAGCGTGATTAACGAAGGACGATAACTCCTATTCTGAACGTGGATTTCGATAATTGATCCAAAATAAATAAATGAATAAATGAAAGCAAATAAAGAAAACAGTTTTCAATTTCAAATTGCTGATAGTAATAAAAAATTAAAGATTATTTTTTTTTTTTTGAAAAGAATTTGGAGGATGCTGTATATTACAAACGTTTACACGTGATCTGTCTTGCTGCGCATGTTATAATATTTATCTGTATAGAGCGCACAGAGAAAGGAGTAACTCATTTTAACAAAATAATATCGTAGTAAAATTAAATCTTATATCCTACTCGTAATAATTAGTTTCTATATTAGATATTTTCAGTATTTATGCTATTAATTACTATAGAAATACTGTCTCTGTTTAGAAGTATTAAAATACCGAAATAAAAAAAAAAAATCACTGTCAGTGGTGCTTAGGCGTGATTTCTGGCAAGGCTTTCTCCGGAAGTGGTCGTTTTGATAACGTCCTCCACAAATTAAAAAAGCACTGTTTTTATCTTTACTTCAGTCCATACTTTTCTCAGAAATATTTTCTCTCCTTCCAAGTTCCACTGTCTTAACAATCAAAACTCTAAAAATGTACACACGACTTTAGATACTTCGCTAAAGTGGTGAGTCTCTCACTATTTTCTTCCTCCTTAGGTAATTTTTTTTTTTTGGGGGGGGAGGGGAATGAAATGAACCCATTTTGGCAGTGCGCGGTTTTTGTTTTTTTTTTCAATCTTTGTTTTTACTTTATTGACATGCATTTGGTTTGTAAGAGCTTTGTATTTTGGCATGAATATATATACATAAACATTGACGATACGCAAGTGCGGCTTTTCAATACAATGAAGCAATTAACGCAGTAATTAGTAATGGATTTGTATGCATATTGAATAATACACAGAAAGTGGCATGTCTGATACTTGTCAAAATATATATTAAAAAACGTATATGGTTTCTGCACGTTTTGTTAATGACAGAGGGTCGTTGAATTTGATACCATTTGATTAATGGTTTATTGACGTACATTTACATAGGCGGAAATTGCTTACATTATCGTTGAATTTCAATTCCACTCAATTAAATACTGCCTCTTTAAATAAAAAAAAATTGGACACATGTATTAATTAACTAGTTTTTAATATTGTTTTTTCATTAATGTAATAAAATAGTGTTATGTAGGAGTGTGTTAATAGCAATGGCCATAGTACAGAGACAAGTTAAAATATTGTCTTATTCACAGTGTGCGAGATAGCCATTGCCTGTGTGAAGTAATTCGACAGTTTGAAAGATTTACCTCCATTAGAACCCCATGGCAATGCGGCGTATTATCACCTCACTTCTGAACAAATAACGTACCTGTTATTCAACTTTTAAGAATGACGAATTGACGCATTTTTACACAGTATTCAACTATTGAATTAATCATGTTCAGGAATTAGAAAATGAATGTGGTTAAGGAAATGAAATGAATAGAGCATATGTCAGTTACAGTCTAAATATACTTAAAAAAAATAAATAACTAATAGAAACATATTAACACGACATAATGAATCCTTCCAGCTCAATGGGTACTAACACAACACCCGTTGTAACAGGTCTCTTGTTCCCAGCAATCCGCTATGCTTGCACAGTAATAATACTCCTCACAGCTTCTGCGACCTACAGGTGCGGGTCCATTATGTTGAGGAGACGCGTGACCCATGTTTGGAGACTGTGCATGACCCACAGTTGGTTGCGGTGCGTGGCCCATATTACGAGACCCTGCGTGGCCCGTATGTTGAGCTGGCGTATGTGCATTGTTGTGATGCATGCCGTGAGAAGGCCCGTGGTCAAAGCTTGGGGCTGGTGTTGTGGTAATGGCCTTTTTTTCACAGCAGCCGGATTCCTTGCCACAGTGTTCGTCTTCATAACATTGATATTCACCATTTGAAAAACAGTAATATTCCGGGCCTGCGCAGGTAGCATTCACACAACATCCATGTTGACAAACTTCTTTTTCATAACAGGGATTTGTATCAGAACATTCATAGTAGGAATCGTAGCAGTGGCTAACTGTGCTCATGGTGGTGGTCTGTATTGGCATGTGGGCACCTATAAATAGAATGAAAACATACTGTGAATAATTTATAAATAGAACTAAAACAAATTACAGATATAGAACAAAACATAGAATATATAAATCTACAGCTATAAATAGGAAACAAAACATATCGTATAACTTACAAATTCAAACAAATATGTAGCATAAATATATATCTTATAAATAGAATTAAAACATATAGTATATAACTTATAAATAGGAATAAAGGTAAGTATATAATCTATAAATAGAAATAAAACGTGTAGTGTATAAACTATTAATAGAAGAAAAAAGTGTAATGTGATATATAGTCTATCAAAAGAAACAAAACATGTAGTGCATAATCTATAAATAGAACTAAACCCTATTGAGAAAAAATATAATGTGTAATGTATAGTGAACCAACATATAATAGCAATCTAAAATTTAAAATTGAGTCGATTTAAAAAAAACATCTGGAAATAAATCTCCTTGTCCATTTATATTTCAAACGTTTTGTCCACCACAAAGTAGATGATATCAGTAATATAGTATATAAGTTTTATCGAAAGAGATGATTTTTTTTTTCTGTTTCTGTTTAAATTCATTTGGATGTTGAAAAGGCTTACCAGCAACACACGAGAGCAGTAAAAATCCACACAAGTATTTTATGTTCATTTTGTACATTATACTGAAGATCACGAAGATCACTGATTAGTACAATGGTGTGATTAGTTCTCAGTACAAAATACTAAATAACGCGGGGTTTTATACGACTTTTATATATGGTAATCACGTTTTGACCCTACATAAATTTCATGCCAAAGAGTCTCCAGACATTTAGAATTCCCTCATTGTTATTCATAATATACTGCATATTAATTTAGAAGCGTGTTGGTATTATGTCAGAATGCGAGTTCAGGTGAAATATACATAACTTAGAATTTCACTTTTATAACTACATATATATGTATACATACCTGTGCAAAGGGTTGTTGAAATCTGATGCATACTGAACATGGAACAGGAAATGGAAAATGGAAGTGGTACTGAAGATAAGTCTTCTGTAGAAGTATATTTCAAAGTAAAATAGAATTATTTAATGAAAACGAAAATGATGCATTATTAGATTAAATACTGTGTGGAGGTGAAAGGTTAGATCGGTGATAGCATGTGTTATTTTATTCATTATAAAAGGTGTCAAAAAATAGAGGCATTCCAAAATTAGAGATTGGTATTTCGTTTTAATTAGGAATTTCATGAAAAATATCCGTGGTATGTCTTTCTTGCAGCATGTCCTCAATTCAATGTTATTGCTTTTTTAATTAATCTACTCCCCTGGGCTTACGTGGCGTTATCTAATAGCTAAGGTAGTATAAACTTGTTTTATGCAGTTGTGTTTAGATTTAGCAAACTCACTGAAATAAACAAAAATAAGTTGATGCCCTAGCCTAATAGTTTTTGTAGTCAAAATGTGATATAAAAAATTAAATAAATAATAATAAATAATAATAACAATAATAATAATACCATATTCATATAGCACCCTTTTCATACATTTGTATGCTCAAAGGTGCTTTAGAGTACATAAAATAATTAAATAAAACATTGAAATAAAATGATATAAACATAAGATACAATACATATGCTAGATAAGTATAAAACATCAGCTTAAATAAAATAAAATAGATAAATAGAAAAATAAATTCAAAACCCTACAAAACCCACTCATTCGCAGCAGATGCATATACTGCATACTATTAGGCACCAATCTGGTTTAGCCTTACGTTTTGGGGAGTTATAATGTCAGTCGTATTTTGGAGTGAGTTATAATGTCAGTCGTATTTTGGAGTGAGTTATAATGTCAGTCGTATTTTGGAGTGAATTATAATGTCAGTCGTATTTTGGGGTGAGTTATAATGTCAGTCGTATTTTGGAGTGAGTTATAATGTCAGTCGTATTTTGGAGTGCATATTTGGACTATTTACGAATTTCACTGTGAATAGAGACTTCAAAGTTGTAGTTTTTAACTAGTCTACTTTGTGTTACTTTCTTTCTCAGTAGTACTTTTGACCTTACGTTATCAAATAGTTAACACGTACCCACTTTTTACAGGTTCTATGTCTTTTAACACGAAATTATACATGTATATAATTGGAGTTTGTTGCACAGTGCAGAACAATTCAAATTCATTCATGATTTTTTTTAAGGTTACATGCATTTGACATTGAATTTGTGAGTCTCGATTAAATTCAACATTTCGCAAATGTTATGATCGTTTTAATGATCTTTACCAATATAACCCGTCAATGCGTACAATGGTGTCTAACATGTTTCATACAAAGTCTATTCTTTGCATTCTTTGCGACTTCTCCATATGAGTGAAATGTTCTCGAGTGGGACGTTAAACAATATATAATCAATCAATCAATCCATTCTTTGCACAATCATTCTGACTACAGATTATTCCGTTTACATGATCAAAATAGGACCCACAGCGGCTGTAACCAATTGAAGATAGGCACCTGACCCATGTCTGGTATGTCCAGGGATCCGTGTTTGCACTTCTTTCAATTCTGTATTCTTTATAGTAGGATTGATCACTGCTCGCTATCTTCACTTTTTCACACTTGGGGAAATTAACCTACAAATCTTATAACGTTGTCTATGGAATTGTAACTTTTTTGGACTAATCGGGGAAATTAATGCGTCACTAAATAAAAGAATATCGGAACATATATTTCAAATTATAATGGGGGTAAGAAAAACTTTATAAACATTTCAATTCCCCGGATTATTCTCTATCATCCATGAGGGTAGAATTCTCGGGGAAAAAATTGCCATCATATTCACAGTCTAAGTTTAAGTAACTCCATTCGTAGACAACGAGAAGACCACTAGATGCTGCTTTTCGTATGGTTGCAACGATAACACAGAACATTTGAAAAATCTTAATTCTACATGGAAATTGTTTAAATTTTCCCCAAAACATACAGACGTAATACGAGATATAGACATTGTTTAGCCACAAAATCAGACACACACGATGTCTAATTTGATTTAGTTTTATTTTAAGTCAACAGATAACTAGGTCTACATCATATCTGTATTATTATTTTACTCTATTCGTTTGAACATTTTCATTGCTTATCTGAAGAAGCCAAAGAGGGTCCATATATCGATTTATCAACACCAGAAAAGATGATTGATTGATTGTTTGTTGTCCGCCACACTCAACATTTTTTCAGTTATCTAGTGGAGTCCAGTTATTATTGGTGGAAGAGAGACCCCAGATACAATGTACCCGGGAGAGACCATATACCTTCCGAAAGTAAACTGGCAAATTTTCTCACATATATCAGCGCGAGCGAGAATGGAACCCGCGCCGACTTGAGGTGAGAGGCCTTGTGATTTTAAGCGCAAAGCTCTAACCGCTCGGCCACGGAGGCTCCACACCAGAAAAGAGACCGAATTCTCTGATTATGAACGTCACCCATAACAGGTGATTTAAGCCACTATAGGTTATAGATGATAATTCACACAGTCAGTTCTGTAAACCTAACCCCCAACCCCAACCCCCCCCCCCCCAAAAAAAAAAAACCAAACAGGAATGAATGCTGTCACCATAAAACAATTCTTTATCATTAAAAATCCAGTCTTATATTCCATCATACTTCGATTTCAAGCCTATACATTGAATTTCTACAAATATATTATTACATTCAGGTTTTTAAATTACAACGACACTTTACAAAGACTAGATATAGACCATCTTATACGAAATCCTCCTACAAACTTTTGTTTTCCTTCTTTTAGTTATAGTCCATTTAAACATGACATACTCGTTATGTCGTTCTGGTTGAAAATGACACTTATTCAAAAGATCCGATCCTTCAATCATTTGAATTTCATCTTCTGCCGGACGATGGAGAAAATAACAAAATGAAGATAACGAACAATGATCAATCTCAAAACTCCTATAAGGAATACAAAATTAAGAGTTTATTAACCATGGACCACTGTTCAGTCTTGTATTTCAATATTTTTCAAGTTCAAGTCTACACCCTGCATTTCCTACAAATATATGTCTAGTATTGTATTCAAACATTTTAATTACAAACTTTGTGGTGCCAAGATATAAACCATCTTATACTCAATCCACCTACGTGTTCTTGTTCTTCATCTTTTAACTATAGTCCAGCTGGCCATGCCATTACTGGTAATGTTAATATAGTTAAAAATGAAGATCTAAACTTATTTTAAAAGGTCCTAAATTCAGAGAACTTCGGTCTTTCAATTGGCGACAAAACATCATTCTGTACTATGAATTCTGTCGAAGATTATGCCATACGATTTGATAGATGTAAAAAAAGAAAGTGATACCTTGTTAGAATGGATAAAAAGTATAAGAGGAATATTAAAATCCCGTATCAGAGATGTCAAAACAAACATGCGTACCATCTATCCTTCTGTGTTTAGTAATTCAAAAGTGATAAAAGAGTTATGGAGGCTACATGAGGGATATGTTTTAGTTCCAGCTGACAAAACTGGCAGCAATATTATATTTGTTAATAAAACCCATTATTACAACTGCATTCTAAATGAACTTGGTATTAATTCCACATTTATTAATCGCACGTATACTCCAACTGCCCTTCCAAAAAGTGAAATTCTTCAAAATCATGCTTCAGTTTTAAATGCATTTAATATCCCCGTCAATGAAGCGGATGAATATGAGTTACCGTACCTATACTGGATCCCCAAACTCTACAAAAATCCTTAAAAACAAAAATACATTGCTGGATCCAGTAAATGTTCTACCAAGCCCATTGCTGGATCCGAGCATAGGCCTAAATTTGCAGCCTTTCACCGGCAATGATGACGTCTCCATATGAGTGAAAGATTCTCGAGCGGGACGTTAAACAGTATTTAATCAATCAATCCACGCACAATTACTCTGAAGTTGATATTAAAAAGATGCTGGAGTTCCTCAATGACAATATTTTCGTAGTCTTTGATGATCAGGTCTTCCAACAGTCTGTTGGACGTTCCATGGGCACGAATTGTGCTCTTTTTAATATTCTTACGAAGCAGAATTCATTCTAAAGCTTCTTCGACATTTAAATATATCGACGACGTTTTGTCTATAAACAATGGTCATTTTCATTCATATGTCGATTCGATATATCCCCGTGAATTTGAAATAAAAGACATCACAGAGTATTCCACGTCTGCTTCCTACTTTGATATTTTACTGAAAATAGATGCCGGCGGCAAACTAACAACTCATCTTTATGACAAACGGGATTATTTCAATTATTCCATCGTCAACTTCCCTTATTTAGGTGGCAATATTCCGTTATCACCTGCATATGTTGTTTATATTTCCCAACTGATTCAATCCGCAATAGCTTGTTCTGCATATGATCAGTTTTTAAATCGAGGCGGGCTATTGACAAAGAACTTGATGTTACAGGGGTTTGTACAGTCTCGTCTAAAGTCAGCATTTCGCAAATTTTATTGTCGTCATAACGATCTAGTTTGCCAGTATAACTTACCATTAAGTCAAATGCTGTCTGACGTGTTTCATACCAAATGTTAAGCCCTTCTTGGCACACTACGGATTGTCCCGTTTACTTGATCGGAATATAGGACTCATGGTGGGTGTGACCGGTCAACAGGGAATGCTTTCTCCTCCTAGACACCTGATCCCATCTCTGCTATGACCAAGGGTCCGCTTTTGGCCATCTCTCTAATTTGTATTTTCTATTGGAATTACGAAACTGAATACTGTTAGTTATCTTGGCTTTTTCATAGACCGTCTTATACTACCTGTATGTTCTTGTCCTTTGTCTTCTTTCAACTAAAATGCAGCTTGACGTGTTATTACTAGTGATGTTGATACAGCTGAAAATGAGGACCTGAAATCAAGGTCCTAAATTCAGAGAACATTGATCTCTCAATTGGCGACCGAGTTTCATCTCTGCTATGAATTCGTTCGAATATTATGATGACGATGGGCTAAAAACGAGAAAGAAGAAATTGAATACTTTGTCGGAATGGAGAAAAAGTACAAGATGAATATTAAAATCCCGTATTAGACACATGAAAACGAAAGTACGTGTCATCTGTCCTCCGTGTTAGATACGTTACATGAGGGATATATTTTGGCTCCAATGGACGAAGCTTGTAAAACATTGTCTTGGTTATAAAAGAATTAGATAGGTTACATGAGGGATATATTTTGGCTCCAATGGACGAAGCTTGTAAAAACATTGTCTGTGTTTCTAAGACTCATAATTACAACTGCATTGTAAACGAACTTGACATTAATTCCACATTTAGTAACCGCACTTATATTCCAACTGCCCTTTCAAAGATATCATTCGTCAAAATCATGTTTCAATTTTAGACGCATTTATTGTCCCAGTCAATGGGATAGGTGAATATGAGTTCCCTTACCTATAATGGATTCCTCAACTTTATAGATTCCATTGCTGGATCCAGCAAATATTCTACCAAACCATCATCACCTTTGCTCCTACGAAAATATAAACAGCTGATAAGGAGAAACTTTAAAAGTATTGTGCCACTGGTGTAAATAAAATATGTAAAACTCTTTTTTCATATTAACAACACCAAAACATGACTTTTCAACACTTTAAAGACTATAAATTAAAGACTAGACTTTTTAACATCATAGAAGTCGTTTCTTTAACATATAAGGAAAATAAAAATAGTCCTATCTAGTGATTAGTCATCCAATAATTCCTTCGTTTAATACCACTCTGACTCCACGCGCAAGTTGCTTGAAGTGGAAATTAAAAAAGATGCTGGAGTTCCTCATAGACAATATATTCGTATTCTTTGGTGCTAAAGTCTTGAAACAGTCTGTTTGAATTCCCTTGGGCACAAATTCTACTCCTTTGGTAGCTGAGTGCTTTTATATTCTTAATGAAGCAGGATTTATTCGCAAGCTTCGACATTTGAAGAAAACATCTCCTCCAGTGGCCTTCAGATATATCGACGACATTTTATCTATTAACATTTTCATTCATCTGTCGATTCTATATATCCCAGTGAACTCAAAATACAAGACGCCTGGGAGTCGGGTGTAAACGGTCGATAGGAGATGCTTACTTCTCCTAGGCGTTTTTTCCCACCTTTGGTATATCCAAGGGTTTGTGTTTGCCCAGCTCTTTATTTTGTATTCCTTATAGGAGCTATCAAATTCATCACTTTTCCTTTTCATATACAAGAGTTTGGATCAGGTGCCTAGGAGGAGTAAACACCCCCGTTGACCTGTCACACTCGCAGTGAGCTGTATATCTTGATCAATGTAAACAGAGTAATCCTTACTGAAAATCAGTGTATAAAAACAGCCTAACAATTAGTATGAAACACATCAAACAGCATGTGATAGATTGAGAAGATCTATTGGCAAACTAGGTCGTAATAACGACATTAGAAAAGGAAGCATTTCATATCTTGTTAGAATGGATAAAAAGTATAACGAGAACAACCACATCTTGTATTAGACATTTTAAAAGAAAACTGCGTACCATCAGTGTTAGAATAGGTTCTCAATACCCTTCCTTATCGTAGGAGGCCACTAAAAGGACCGCCCCATTTACTGGCCTCTTACGACAAGCAAGAAATACTGAGGACGTATTCTAACCAGGATCCCCACGGAATCAATAAAATGAAGATACTTGAATTTCGTGTGCATCAGTTAAACACACACACACACACTCACACAACACACACACACACACAACACACACCACACTCAGACACACACACACAACACACACACACACACACACACACACACACACACACACACACACACACACACACATATTTATATATATATATATATATATAATGTTTATGGGTTTGAACATATTACTGAAACAATATCATTCAGATTTGATTGTAGTATATCGTCTTGAAAGGATAGTCAAATAATTGTGTTTCTACAAGTAATGTACTAACGAAACAAACACCTCACCCCCACCCCCCAATATAAATATATATATATATATATATATATATATATATATATATATATATGGGGGTGTTTGGAGAGAGAGAGACAGAGAGAGAGAGAGAGTATATATGATAAAATAAATGAAAACACAATAAATGAATAAAAATCAAAAACAAAAAAGCAATTGATTGCGTTGTCTTTACATGTAATAGCTTCCTGAGAAATACCGCGTCTGAATGATGCTCAGCGTAACAGTGTAATGGGACGACCGGAAGCAGGTATGTCACAATATGCGGTTGCAAGAAAATTTTGAATATTGCACTAAGCACCATATTTCGTGTTAGTAGCAATCTGCAGACTTCAGCAACATGGTGCAATCAATGATCGTCCGAGAGCAGGTGTCAGCTGCACAGGATCTCTTCATTCGTCAGGAATTCACACTATAGCGTCCTCTGCAGCATCATACATCCCTAGACAGTTTTACAGACTTAATTACGTCTACTGTGTTAGGCCTAGGTGTTGTCAGGCATCGTGGGGTACCTTTGACATTGAACGTGAGTGACTTTCAACTGTAAATGACTAATTATCATTGTGATGCTTTAATCATTAACCCAGCGTTTACATTTATATATAAACGCTCATAAAACACTTTTTCCTGTTTGATGCAGTAGAAATCAATGCAATTACTGATGGATTTTAAAGTCAAACTTGGTATCATCTCAAATGTTATGGAAGACAGGATGCCAGATATGTTTGATTTACTGATGAACTGATGTATATTTATGGACGTGTGTTAATCGATGCACGCTGCACTAAAGTGAATAAAAATTTACATTGACACTTGCGCTGTACTTGTTCAGTGAAGTGTGTTGACGGGGCGATCTCCGTCAAAACTTCGAACTCCGAGTTAGATTAGGTCATCCGTATTCCTTGCTTTTCGTACGAAGGGACTAAATGGGGCGGTCCTTCGGATGAGACAGCAAAAACAGAGGCCACGTGTCACAGGAGGTGTTGCGCAATAAACATCCTTCTCTGCACAAAGACCGTAAGTGCCGAGCACAGGTTTAAACTTTGTAGCCAAGAGGTCTCCATATGATTGTAAATTGTCCAGCGGAACGACAAACAATATACAACTAACGGGACCATTTTATCCCGAATACCCATCATTCATCAATACCTTATTTTTATTTGTAGCATGATTTTATTTCAGATTTAAGAATTTAGAGGATTTTGGTTCACACACACACACACACACACACACACACACACACACACGTAAAAGTAAAATACTGCGTGATAGAATATAAATCTGCATAACGATAATTAAACAGATTAAGATAAATGATCGAGAGATGTTTTCTTGAAAGTGTGATTAAAAACAACGATCGAACGTTTTACATATTCAAATACAAAAAATCATATCATATCGTAATTATTTCTCAGAGTTTTATTTTTTGTTGGGGGGGGGGGGGAGGAGGAGGAGGGTTAATTGCATTATTCACTCGATGTGGAAAATAATATCTAACGTTGCAAAAACACTACATGACGCGACCGATTTTCATCATGTGTAAATACGCGCCGATATATTTGAGAAAGTTTGCCAGTTTATTTTCGGAAGGTCGGTGGTCTTTTCATGGGTACATTGTATCTGGGTTCTCACTTCAAAAACAAAAACAAAAAAAAAAAATGGAAGCCAGCAGATAACTGAAAACTTGTTGAGTGTGTCGGAAAACAAAAATCAATCAATCAATCAATGTGTAAATAGATCATTGTACTTTATTTTGGTAAAATGATTAATTTACAAGGTAGATTTTCACCTAGTGTGTCTGACACGGCTTTGATTCAGAATAAATATATGCATATTGGTTAGCTAATTTGTTTCTTGTTGTTAATAGTTTGAGAGGATTCTTCTACCTACCAGTAAATAGTTGTCTCCGTTGCTGATATAACGGAAAGTCCAAAGAGGTCATCAGAGAAGTTACAGTCTTTTTCTTGGATATTTCAATCAGCATTTTTTTGTTTTGTTTTACAGAAATGGACAAGTCTTAATGTATTAAAGACTTGAGGAAGCACTGTAAAATGAATATAAAGGAGATAATAATTTAATAGAGTTTGTTTGTCTGTATCCTGTTCTCCATCTCATTCAACATAAAGATATACCACCCGGTTAAGGTGAGGTGACACAAACCAATACATGGCACCGATGGCCTTAGCAGCGACGATCTTAAAACAGACCAAGAGATACAGTGATACAGTCTCAATTTTGAAGGTCCTATTCGAATGACCCAGTAGTGTTAGTGTTTTTTAGAAATGTCTGAATCCATATCCTTTTATCAATTGAATATAGATTCGGAATTTACTAGTAGAAATAGCATGGAAGGTATAAAGGTATTACATACCTCGAAAATACATAATTTAAGGAGGAAAGAGACATTTAAAAAAAAAACCCACTACATCTATAAACGCTAAAGTGCATTTGCTTTTTTTTTTATCAATGGACCCGTGAGGATCCGGGTTGTTAGATAGATCCTCAGTACCCCTAGCTTGTCGTAAAAGGCGACTAAATGGGGCGGTCCTTCGGATGAGACCGCAAAAACCGAGGCTCCTGTGCCGCAGCAGGTGTGACACGTTAAAGATCCCTCACCGCTCAAGGGCCATAAGCGCCGAGCATAGGCCTAAATTTTGCAGCCCTTCACCGGCAATGGTGACGTCTCCATATGAGTGAAAAATTCTCGAGCGGGACGTAAAACAATATATAATCAATCAATCAACCTTTTATCAATTGGTATAAAATGAATATTTTTTTTCCTTGTAAGATTCTTTACTTCTACTCCTCTCATGAGGACTCTGTAGAATAATGGTATATATAGCTGGGATATAATAAAAGCGACATCTACAGGACTTCCAGAGCAGAGAGCAGATAAAGAAAAGCCGTGTTTCGAGTTCGTCAGGTACGCCGTGTTTATTCCGCGTTTAGTCACGCCGATCACGTGATAGGGCAAAATGTTTCACAGGACAACTTCCGGTAAAAATTTGTTAGTATTAGCAACATTTCGTCCGTTTCGAATATCGGCAAAAATGTGGTACTTTCATGCAGTTTCGGGGTGTTCATCAGACGAGGGAAAGTGAGGAAAGTTAATATACATACAAAATGCTCAGAATTTTACTTTCCACCCAAAAAAGAAAGCTTCATCGGTTAGACGAAAATGGCTAAAACTCCTTCGGCGAGACAATGTTGAGCCGTCGTGATTTAAAATCGTGTTGTCAAAATGGATTTAATAATTTTTTAAATAATTTTTTTGACTTATGTCTCTTGAATTTGGTAATGTGTAATATCCTTCAGAGTGACTTAGTCTGTATTGATAAAGTTTTATTGATATCTAGCCCCTAAACATTTTCCTTAATTCTATTTAATTATTTCTTATTTATTATATTTGGACTTTGTCCTGAAACATATCAAAAAATCAACACAGTAATCAGATTAATTTTGGGAGAATAATGATATTGAAATCCTCACTTTTACAGCCTCCAAAGATAAAAAAGCCCCAGTATTCTTTAAAAATTTGCATACATATCTACATTATATTGTCTATAAAACGTTTAATAAAATGTAAAATTCATAGCTATACATGATGTATAATGATTAAATTAAATTTGGATTTGTACGAAATATTGAAAAACATTGATTTAAGATATAAAATTGGTATTCCATTATGTACACAGGTTTCATTATGAAATGTTTACTGACCAACTATATCATTTCATTTAGGAAGAGTAATCAAGGACAATCAACAATGATATTTTCACAAACTCTATGCAACTTTATTGTCTTAAATGCACGTAATACATGAGTGCAAATATTTGTTTTCTCTTGAATACACACTTTAGTGTAAGTATTTGCACAACATCCATTGCTTTGGGTTCACAAGTGCATTAATGATTTTATCCAAGTCTCACATTTTGCTGTAGTTCCTGAATTCTTAAGTCTCTGTAACTTGTTCAAAGTTCTGAAGTTGTGGGGATCCATATATATACTCAAAATTGTTTTTACAAATGTTGTCTGGTGTTAAAATGAAGATAGAAATATATCTTTTGAAAATACTGTACCTTTCTTGTAAATGACTGGAAGCCCATTCTAACCTGCACTGGTCCTAAGATGCTGCCCAGAAAAAAATTACCATAACAGATATCTGTACAGTTAGTAACCATTAATTTGCCAATTTTCATAGCATGTATAGCAAAGAAAATTTTCGTGCAAGAGCAAACAAATTAGTTCACAAATTTTATAACGCTATTTTCATAACGAAATAGACAAATTGTGAAAGTCTGTGTTTTCATATATATATATATATATATATATATATATATATATATATATACATATGCGTATATATCATCCATTAATAATGACATGCACATATAGGAGTTGTATTTTGGGAACATATGGAATACATAAATTCATACAAAATGATACATCTGCTTTAAGTGTGTTTAAACTTAAAATGTTATAAATGTCTGAAGCTATTCGCCCAGTCACCAAGTACTCAAGTAATGAATGGCTATGTACCCCTCTGTTCGACAGATAGCTTATATCCTTCGTTATGTACCCGACTGCCAGACGAATAGTCTATATCATCTGTCATGTATCGAGATGCTTAGAGCCTGAATCAGGCATCGATGAATTGTGGTGATCTGCAGGAAGGTTGCCATTTTAACCAATGAACACATGCAGACATTTTCCGCCTTTTTCAGCTGTTTAACTAGTCTCTACAGGATGGGACAAAATTAATGTTATCAGGATAATCAATGAAATCGAAAAAATCGTTGGTCTGGTTTGATAATAATTAGTTCAGTTCTAAACATCGCATGACACACAAGAAAAATGGAAATTAAAATCAATAAATCAATTCAAACACAAAACAAAATATGATCTTCCGAACAGTATAAAAATTACGCGAAATAATTATTTGTTGTTGCCAGGTATATAAGCTGCTGTAAGCCTGTTCTTCCGACAGCCGGGCGATAATCGTTTGCTGCTTTGGGTGCTCAGCCGTCGGGTGAATAGCTCCTCCCATTATAAATCGCGTTAAATAATAGCAGAGGAAATGAGAGTTGAGTAAAAATTTAATTCATGAATTTTTTTCACTTACCGAATGAAATTATGATTTCGTTGTCCAAGTTGAATATTTCACCGAATTCCTCATCTCTGAAGAAACGTTCTTTATACTCTCAACGACTACATAGTCACAGACAACAAAATGTCAAACGTTCGCTTGCAAATTCACGAAGCTGAACAAGCCCAATTTTCTTTCCCAAACTGCACTGAATGCCTCTTTCCTGGATATATTCCTTTAAAACTTGAACTTTCCAGCAAAATAAATCAATGTCTTCTTCCATTTTGAACGTACAATGAAACAGGCAACATAAAACTGGCGGCAGAGTATACGGTAATATAGAATGATGTACGTTTCGTTGGTAAATAATATACCGGAAGTTATGCTGTTGTACATTTTCCACCTGGCGTGACTAAACACGGAATAAAAACGGTGTTCCGGACGTACTCAAAGCGGGGTTAATCCTCACCCATACTTACCAGAGAATCTTTGTTACTTCAATATGGCAACTGTATGGCAAGATAAAAAAAAGTATGTAAATTGAATAAAAATCATGGATTTTAAGTGCACACCGATATCATCATTGAGTAGACCAGTTTGTCATTCTCTTTACACCCATCTACTGAAAAGTAAATTTTTACTCTTAACTAACTCAAGTTTGAATTCACACACTAGAAGTCGAAGATCTAATAATTGATGTCCTTTGAGGTCCACCTGATTTCCAACAACTTTAATCCTACTGATGATGGAACGACACACAGGAGAAACAGAGATGGCCAGTGAGTTGAGATCTCTCGTCCTCAACCAGTGGTGAATTATCATCACTTTATGAGTGGAGTTGGCCACAACAACCAGTTGAGGGCTAAACACCAGTAGGAAGACCAGCCAACGTGGTGGAAGTACATCTTTTCTTTGTCATAAATCTCTGTATTACAAATGCATTTACCCTTGTCAAGGACCAAGGACCTAGGAAGTAAGAAGTACGTTCTCCTCGATTGCAGGATAGATATGGTCAAGGAGTTGATTGGACAGTTCACCAGGAGAACAAGACACTTCAATGTTACTCAGCCAAACAATTAGCACAGAATCCTGAGATTATACAGGGACACAGAGAGATGTTGCTGGTGTACCAAACAGTATATAGAAGGAAGGAGACTGTATGGCCATGATAACTGTGACATTCATCTGTGTCGAGATGGTTGCTTTGAACGTTTCCACAGACACCATTCTTTGTCATTTGTACATTGATAGTTCATATTCTATGTTCTACACAGTGTATTACATATTTACAATTGTGCATGCATTATATCTAAACAAATGTTTCATTTTAAAAAATTACAGTATTTTAATTTTTTAACGTTTGTTTGTAAATTACAAGTAATCTGAGTTCCATAGTTAACCCACAGTTGATGATACTCGTAATAGACAATTATATGCAATGTTTATTATGAACATAATGGATCTTACTGAAATAAGAAGAGTATGTATATCATGCTATGTAAGTAAATATTTTCATGCCCGTGGAAATACGTACACAATTCTTTTCTACAGATATGTGAGCGAATCGTAAAATGCAAAAATGGGTGTATTTTAAGGTTTTGCTTGATTTTGAATGCTAGAAGTTAGAAATTTTACTATGTTCATAGAAGGAATCAGCCAATTAAATAATTTTACAGATGAAATTCCTTTTATTTAACACTTTATGATGACCATTTTTTTTTCGAATACTTGAGATGATTGATTATAATAATATTTTAGCAACATTTTGAATGGACGAAAACAAGAGCACTTTGAAGCAATGTACAACATTTATAGGTATATCCCTTTCATTTTACTAAAAAAAAAATGTCAAAAATATCTTCATATAAAAATCTTAAAATAAATCAATATTGCATGATAATTAATTCAGATATATTCCTTGATATTCTGGAACACGGACTTTTTAAAGAAAAGATAAGAAATCTGTCGCCATGGAAATTAAGATGTTGATTTTTTTTCTACCAAATTTAAAAATAAATTCAAGGGAAGGAACCAGACAAGATTTCCTGAAAATGTTATATTTCTGTTGTCTTTCTTTGACAAGTTGTGCATTAATTCATTAAAATTCATTATATCAAGTAATTGTCTACAAAATGTCATGCAAATGAAGTTGTGTAATGTATATATTTTATGAAGAAAAGGGTTAAGACAGTTTCTTATCTGTTGAAGTTTGGAAGGAAGTAATCTTCCTGAACCTTTAGATTACATTAAGAATAAGAATGTTTATGAAGATTTTTAAAATAATGAATTTGCATATCATAATTATTTTATTTTGGAAATTATTTCTTTCAAAATAGACTTAAGTAATCAAACCGTAAAATTGAGTGCTTTAAAATCACTTCTAAATCGGAATCTTTAGCAGAAAATGATATTGGAATATTAGTAGAAAATGACATTGGAATGTTCGTAGAAAACGTGTGTTGATTATTCTAGGTCCTATGTAGAAGCTTCAATATTGATTCTAAACTACAAGGTATATTAAATTACCAATTAGAAAAATATTTAAAGTATATATATGGATTATTTTAGTTTGTCCATTTTCACATCAAGAGCAGGAAGTTTTTAATATGGCTTTATGTCATTTATTCGATCAATTTATTACCAGGAAATGTCCATTCTGTAAAAACGAGAAAGGAGAAAACGTATAAAGGTTCATCCCACTGTCTCATTTTTCTTACATTTTATATAATAAAATTTAGTTCAATTTATATCTGTTTTAAAACCAAGGACACATTTCGTTTCGAAATACAGATCTCGCAACTTACTGGGCAGTTGTCAGTTCATTGTGACAATAGAGGATACCACAAACAGGATTTACGGCTTGGTAATTAACTGGGATGATATAGCACAATACAAAAATTATTCTTATGCTGACTCAGCCATTACGCTAATTCAACCATTATAAAGTATCTTTCACAAGTATAATACAAGTTAATATAGTAAATTACGCTTACTATATGCCCGCTATCTCTACTGTATGTGGATAATATGAAGTACAACATGTTTCTTTTGTTCTTTTCAAATGTTAGACACCACTCACAGTGTGTCCATCGTTCAATATTCTGTACAGGTAATAAACCATTAATATTTCTGACAAATTATGCAAGGTGTTTATTTTAACCTTGCGTTCCATGACAAGCTAGGCAAATATTATGAATTCCTAGCTCACTAGTCAGGGGTTAATGTGAACCATGATGATTGAAATGCCTCTCAACAGTCAGCAGAGGACATCTGCACATTCACCTAACTTAAAGGCCTTTTACCCTGATCCCTAAACATCACCAGAAGCATCTCAACGTTTCTCAGCAATAACGCAAATCATGGAAATTCGGAGATTTTAAAATATAAAGAGTTATACTTAAACGTACTATGGAATGAGGGCCAAAATGTTCGTGTCTTCATTGAAAATAAACTGTGTCGAATACGTCAAATTATAACATAGGTGGGTTTAAGTAAGTTTTAAAGTGGGTGTTCAGAATTTTCTCAAACACGAAAGTGTATCTGAAGATTTCCATATTCTTTTTGAAAGATAAACAAAATCATACGATACCAATTAGAGGTGAAAATGCAGATGAAGAAGGTGTAGCGAGATTCAAAATAATATCTGTACGTAAAATACTCTAGTCAAGAAAGACAAACTACGTTTATGGAATACGACAGTTATTATCGTCGACATGAATAAATACACCAAATATCAACATTAGTTTTGTTTTTTTGTTTTTGTTTTGTTTTTTAGTTTTTTGGGGTTTTTTTTGTAAATCATGTTTCGAAATGTTCCTGTATATAACGTTGGTATCTCTCAACTGATTTGATACACGTAGATATAATTTAAGTACGGTAAATTTTTTAATGGAAGCAACCTACAAACAAATAAATTGATATTGAGGAGGTTTCAACTGTCTCCTTTAAAGTCAGCAATAGGCAAATTCTTTGTCCGTTATAATGGTCTTTAATTTGTTACGTAAAATACTGTAAAAGTAAAGAGCTACAGAATTTAGGCTTATCCTCAACACACTTACTGCCTCCGAGCAGAAAGGGATTTTCATCGTGCCACACCTGCTGTGACACGGGACCTCGGATATATATATATATATATATATATATATATATATATATATATATATATATATAATTGTCCAGTTGAAGGCCACAACAAGAAATCTTTTATTGTCACAGAGATGTTTGAATAAATTCTGAATCAAAGGAGTACCGCATAAATAAACTATAAACTTAATTTGTGTCCATGGGATTCCCACAGACTGCTGGAAGACTTGACCACCACAGAATACGTAGATAGTGTCAATGAGCTGTCTCTGGTGTCAAAAGCGTAATCGTGTAAAATGTTAAAAAGTCATGTTTTGAGGCTGTTAATTTGAGAAATCTTTTGTGATTTTAAATTTTCAGAAAATTCATTGGGATTTTTAAGAGTCAACTGTTGATTTACACCACGTCTTGCATATGTTGTGCCATAGTACATTAAGAAAATAAGAAAATTTACACCGTGAACCGTTATTTGTTTTCGATCAATGTTACGGCATTTCTTAAAAACTTTGGAAATTTTAAGAGGAGTGAAATCTCTCTTTTTTACTCTCTCTCTCTCTCTCTCTCTCGATCTCTCGATCGATCGATCGATAGATAGATCGATGAGATTGTTGTTTTCCAACACACTCAACAATTTTTTCGTAATCTGGTGAAGTACAGTTTCTGATTGGTGGAAAAGAGAAGGCAGATACAATGTACCCGAGAACAGACCACCGACTTTCCGATACTAAACTGGCAAACCTTTCGCATATATCGTCGGCGCGAGATTAAGTATATATATATATATATATATATATATATATATATATATATATAGATGTGTGTGCTTGTGTGTGTGTGTGTGTGTGTGTGTGTGTGTAGTTCTGTTATGATAGATAAAAGGGTGAAAAATATCATATTTTATAATGAAAATGCACAATTATTTAGTGTAGCAAAAATACGGACCTCAAGAAGACACCAGAGGTAGAAGCAAGTGCCTAGAAGGATCAAGCATCCCTTGTTGACCGGTTACATCTGTCATGAGCCTTAAACCTGGATCAGGTAAATGGAGTAATCCGTAGTCAAAATCAGTGTGCAGACAACAACTTTAACAGGTATGAAACATGTCAACTAGCATTTTACTAAATGACTGTTGGATTGGTAAATTTGAGCGTTATAATGACAATAAAATGTACGAAATGCTGACCTTAAATGATACTGTTGAAAACCCTATATTATCAATTTATTGGTCTGTATAATGTCTCAATTCAAAAACTTACCATACGCAGAACAAGCTCTATTGTATCGAATCAGTTAGGAAACAAAAACACGAGATAGTAATGGTAAGGAAACATCGCTACATATGCCAAGTTAACCTATAATCAAGTTCAGTACCGTCTGGCGTGTTTCCTACCAGTTGTTCCTTTTATACTGATTTTAACTCCGTTTACCTGATCAAACATATGCTCACAGTGAGTGGGACCGATGACCTGCTGATTTTTCTCAATATGGGTTTTATTTGGATATTTCCCTTGATAAGGTTGAATTGATGTAAGTTTTCATTTCGTGGTTTTATTTTCATTGATTTACAATCACCTGTACGATAAGTGATTGTGACTAAGGCATGTTTGCGTATCAAATTGGCAGTCGCTGTATTCCATGGGTAAAACTTTGAGTATCGGACTTGCATGTTTGTGCCGCGCGCAAATCTTTATGGACCAACTTCTTGAAATTTGATATAAGCTTGGTTGGCCATAATGTAAGCATCCTTTTCGTACATTTGGGATGATTTACTGAACAACTTCTAGGTATTTGGGAATGCACCTTATGTATTTTATCGTATAATGTGTTTTTCATACGATCATGGGTACGTCACGTGGTGCACTTGTAAACATGCATCCATCAGTTATGTACTTACTCAATATGATGCTTATTTGGCTTACACTTACTCTTTTATTATGCTGTGTAATTTCCGTGGTCTGATTCACTCATTTTTACTGCATTGCAACGTTTGTATTAATACACCCCTTCACCGAAAATTTAAACTACGGAACACACTTCGCGTCATAATTGCAATGTACAACTTTTATATCACACTTCAATGGTCGGTTGCGAATCGTTTCTGATTACTACTGTGACTGGGGTTTTGTATTTCTATGTTGTATTTACCTTGTGTAAATGGAATCTTTTAATTTTGTAGCTCTTATTCATTCATCCATTCATTTCATTGGATATTCTTACTGAATAAATTAGTTTAAACGTACTGCATTCTTGTCAATGTAGTACAACTCCTGTTATGCACCTGATCCTGATCATTACACGGTTTCTTGTCTTCCCTAACCTCATTTGCGTAGTTTTATGGGATTGATGAAATTAATCATTCTTCCTTCTTCATCTTCAGTTTTTGATTTGAAGTGTAATTGAAATGTATGCACGTTATATCTACATTAATGGACTAAAAGTGCCCAAACACATTCATTTTTATTGATGTTGTAACTTTAAATTGGGGGGACATTTATGTAGTGATGCATATTTTACAGACTTTGGTTAAAGATCACAAACTGTCGTTTGAAAAGTCTATTGAAATGCAGTTTGTTTTGTCTTCAGTTAAATATAAATCAAACACCGCAGTTTTTTAAATCCTTACAGCCTTCATTTACCTGTGTGTCATATGATTTAATGCTTCGCCCAGTCTGTCTTTTGGTAAAAGAGGGGGCGGGACAGACTGTCTGGAAGATATTCTTGTAGAAAAATAATTAGATGAAAATGCCAGAATGACAAAAATAAATCAGTTGTTGCAAAGTTTCGACAGTTTAGAAAACGAAACCTCGTTGTACGTTTACATATTTTCATGCATGAACATTTATTTTGAATTTAAATTGAATGTTATTTCTATTCTAATTCCAGCTTCGTTTTCAAATTATGAAATCAAACGTTAGTATCATTATCATATCAATGTTTTGAAGTTGTTTTGATATGTTGGACAGAAACATCATTGAAGTATTGAAGTTGATTAAATACCTTTGTCTGTATTACTGTGCAATATTATTATGTAACCAGTATGGTCAAGGTTTACCCAGTAAAATCAATAATAACAGTATTTTAATTTTTTTGCAGGATGCCTGAACTACACTGTGTGGTGTTTTTTATTTGTTTTAGTTTTGTGCTTTGTTTTTATTTTGTGCTTTGTTTTAGTTTTGTGTTTTGTTTTAGTTTTGTGCTTTGTTTTAGTTTTGTGCTTTGTTTCAGCTTTGTGTTTTGTTTTAGCTTTATGTTTTGTTTTAGTTTTGTGTTTTGTTTTAGTTTTGTGCTTTGTTTTAGTTTTGTGTTTTGTTTTAGTTTTGTGCTTTGTGCTTTGTTTTAGTTTTGTGCTTTGTTTTAGTTTTTTGTGTTTTGTTTTAGTTTTGTGCTTTGTTTTAGTTTTGTGTTTTCTTTTAGCTTTGAGCTTTGTTTTAGTTTTGTGTTTTGTTTTAGTTTTGTGTTTTGTTTTAGTTTTGTGCTTTGATTTAGTTTTGTTCTTTGTTTTAGTTTTGTGTTTTCTTTTAGCTTTGTGCTTTGTTTTAGCTTTGAGTTTTGTTTTAGTTTTGTGTTTTCTTTTAGTTTTGTGCTTTGTTTTAGTTTTGTGTTTTGTTTTAGTTTCGTGTTTTGTTTTAGTTTTGTTTTAGTTTTGTGTTTTGTTTTAGTTTTTGTTTTAGTTTTGTGTTTTGTTTTAGTTTTGTGTTTTATTTTAGTTTCGTGTTTTGTTTTAGTTTCGTGTTTTGTTTTAGTTTCGTGTTTTGTTTTAGTTTTGTTTTAGTTTTGTGTTTTGTTTTAGTTTTGTGTTTTGTTTTAGTTTTTGTTTTAGTTTTGTGTTTTGTTTTAGTTTTGTGTTTTATTTTAGTTTCGTGTTTTGTTTTAGTTTCGTGTTTTGTTTTAGTTTTGTGTTTTGTTTTAGTTTTTCATAGATTTTGTTTTATTATATGCTACCTTGTGTACCTCTCTTTCTAATGAGCCTACTTAATCCTATCGGTATAGACTGTCCACACCAGAGAGATGCATATTAGAACATGCATTTCATTCTTCTGTTGTGCTCATATGCAAATATACGTATAATAAGCTTAGCGTTCTAGGTTGGCCACTTTACTTTCGGAAGGTCGGTGGTCTCTTCCAGGGTACATTGTATCTGGGTTCTCTCCTCCACAAAGAAAAACTGGACGCCATCAGATAACTGAAAAATTGTTGAGTGTGGCGGAAAACAACAAACAATCAATCAATCATATAAACAAAGCCTAGTAATCATGTTTTATGATGCGACCCCCCCCCCCCCCAAATTTGGGTTTTTTTTAAAGTAATCAGAAAATACATATGTACATATGGAAGTTCAAATTTTTCCTGATATACACCCTTTCCCCCGCTGATTAGTATGGGTTGTTTTGCAAGTACAAATAACATCCCAACATTTTCAACACTTTCTACACACACACACACACACACACACACACACACACACGCATGCACACACACACACAAGGATTTGATAAAATTATGTTCTAAATACGTCTTCATAAAATTGACCACAAGCCCTTGCTCTAACGCATTTTAATGGGGAAAATATCATGGCATTTCCCTCCGCGATTACATCTTCTTAAAAATTTCAAGGTTACAAGGTCAAACGTTATATTATAAAATCAAAGGACGTGCCCTGAACAATCTATATACAAAATATGAAAGATGTATCTTAAATAGGTCAGGAGATAATGAATAGGTCAGAGATTTAAAAAGTAGATTCAACTGCAAAGTCACATGGTTAAAATTCACGAGAAAATTAAGTCGTTGCATAAAGATTCTATATTTAAAAAATACGCAAACCTACCTAAAATACTTCCGCATATATCTAATAGGTTATATTTTCTTTAAAATGTGTCAGTATTGAAGTTTAAGGTCACAAGGTCAAAAGGTTATGATATGAAATGAACGACCTTGCCTTAGGAAATATATAGACAAACTATGAAAGATCGACATCAAATAGTTCAGGGCATATTGAATAGGTCAGATTTAATTAAAAGCAGGTCACACTTTCAGGTCAAGATCACACACACCATTGTATCACAAGAAAGGTCTTTCCGTATAAAAATGCATATACTATATATGAAAGCTCTAGCTTAAATAAAGATTTTCTCTATATATTAGCTTATAACATTTTGATCCCCTATTGTGTCCCCTACCTATCTCTAGGGACCATGTATTGCAAAAACGTGGATCTACTCTCTGTCAGGCTTTTCATGTAAATTTCCACTTTTCTTGCTCTGTGACTTTTGAGAAGATTTAAAACAAATCTTAAATTCTTGTATGTAAAACTCGGATTCCTTTTTGTAGCACCACCCTTCCATCGGGGGCCATGATTTTAACAAATCTGAATATGAACTATGTAAGAAAGATGTCATTTAAATTTGAATTTTCATATTCCAGTGGTTCTTAAGAAGATTTTAAATATTTTTTTCTGATATACCCGTTTGATAAATTTTGAATTCTTATTGTGGCCTTAATCTAGCCATGATTTTAAGAAATATAAAATCTGCACTATGGCATGAAGCTTTGACATAAATATGAACTTTTCTACTCCAGTGGTTCTTGAGAAGATTTCCCCTATATATTAACTTATTATACTTCAATCCCCAATTGTGGCCCCCACCTTATCTCCGGGGGTCATGATATTAAAAAACTTGAATCTGCACTATATCAGAAAACTATCAGCTAAATATTAACTTCCCTGGACCAGTGATTCTTGAGAAGATTTTTAAGATGCTCCTTGTATGTTTATTTTTAACCCATTGATCCTCTATTTCGATACCATCCTACCTCCGGCGGATATGATTTTAACAAACTTGAATTTGCACTACGTCAGGCAGTTTCATGTAAATTTGAACTTTTCTGGCTCCATGGTTCTTGATTAGAAGATTTTTAAATGACACCACCCTATTTTTGCTTTTTCGTGATTATCTCCCCTTTCGATGACATTACCCTTTTTGAACAAACTTGAATCCCCTTTACCCAATGTCCTTATATAATAAAAATGAAATATTTTAATTGATAAAGTGTCATATATATATATATATATATATATATATATATATATATATATATCCTTTTTTACATTTTTTGGATAGCTAAAGTTTTGTTCCATGGTCTAGATGTACATCGTGTGTATATTCTGAGATCATACTGATTACACAAGTTGCTTTTTCTATTTACCAATTAACATTTGTTACAGAACGTTTCACTTCCCACGCTGCCCTCAGTGTGGGTGGCCCACCAGGTTCACACGTGTCTGACATTTCACCTTATGTGTGGCAGAATTTTGACCACCTTTTTAGCTAAAGTTTTATGGTCTAGTACTGGAACGCACTTTTTCAAGTCATATTTGTGATGTTTAGGCAATATGCTTCCTAAAAGACCAGTGATTTTCCTTATCATGTATTACGCGTCTTGTGATCGGCCTCCCAGTTTTTTGGGTTTTTTTTTGTTTTTTGTTTTTTGGGGTTTTTTTTATTCATAACTACAGTCCTTATTACGTCATTACCAATAAATGACAATTGTGAAAATACTCACCTATGTTTTGTCTTTTGAGCAAAAAATAAATAAAGAAAGAAAGAAATGAAAACTAGCAGCATTGAAGGCAGCATGTTCATAACATGTGTTCAGAGAGGTTTTGCTTAAAAACAATTTATGCCAATAAATTGTTCAAGGGTTCCCAGAAGTTTTACTTAAATATATGATTGTTGAGTTGAAAGTCACAGGAAATTTCTACTCATGTACCTCCATAGAATACAAAATAAGTCAGCTAATAAAAGATGACGAGTTATACCTTTGAAAATTTCACCTGACTGTGGAAAGACTACATATATATATATATATATATATATATATATATATATATATATATATATATACATGTTTATTGCAAATGATGAATTTCAGTGTCTTTTTAATATCAACTTCAAAGTATATTTTCGTAGAATCAGAATGAGAATTAACATCATATGAATGAAGGACTGATCACAAATATGAATATTTCTGAATTTTATTCTTATTTAAAATGCATCTGTCTATGATGTCAAAATTTATTTTCCTTTCTTTTTGCAGAAACTGCATTAACGTCATCTTTATTTGCATTGTAAATTTGTAAATCGCAATTAATTGGCTACAAAACTTGTTTAAGTTTAACACTGCCATTTAGTGATGTCACCGGACCAGGTAAAATTTGACTTCAAACTTTTAAATCGTGTTAAATTAATGCTCATCATGTTTTCTTTTTTCTGGAAATTTTGCAATAGATTCCCCCAGATCAAGATGTATATATAAGGACTGCAAGTAAACTGTGAGTATCGTTAGAGCTTCCTGGTTTGAAATGTCGAAAGTTGTAAGCATTCTGTTGCTCGGATTGCTGTGTGCAAGCGGTGAGTTTTTATTTGTTTTTTTTTTAGAACGGAAATTTTTATAGATAAACATGTTTCATTCAGTAAAGAACAAGTAGGAAATGAAAGCACGGATTCATAACTTTTTCTGTACGTAGTCCATTCCTGGTAGTGCCTTGTACCATAGGAAACTTCAAAGTATTCCCTACTAGGGGGTGTGTTATTTATTATTTATCAAATCGTACTTTAAAATAATAACTGAATAAAATTGATTCAAATGATGATTCAATACTTATGCACATACAGTGTGTAAGTCGACGAAGAAAATATGTTTAAATCATGAAATTGCTTGATTGCAACTGAAGAGGAAGAGAGTGTATTTTCATTCTCTTAACTACGTGTCAACTAAATTAGGGATCCTAAAAAGTGATTTAAATTCTAAAGCGTTTAACAAATATTCCTAATGTCTTCCTAAATATGTCAACATACAATGATATCTTAATTCATAATAAACTCGTAGTATTATCATGATTATTAGGGAGTTGCTCTATATGGTAAGTCACATGGCATTCTGAATTACGTTTTCGAGCTCCGAAAAAAAAAAAAGAATAATAAATTATGATTAAAGCAAGCAATACGATATTCTCCAAATATCCTTCAAGTACGTAACATTTTATATTATATCTTTTACATAGTTCATTATCGAATGAGTAAAGGTGATCCAAGTCTTAACTTTTTTTCATTAGCCTTCGGGAGCTATTTACCTACCAAACCCGGTAGATGCCCGTCCCCGGGAAACCAGATCACCATCTGTCCAGTCTTCTGTGGCACGGATAACGATTGTCCAGGACCCCAGAAATGTTGTACCATGGGCTGTTTGAGGGACTGCACAAATCCAGTTTCCAATCATTATTGAAACAGAGGATATGAAGAACACAACTAATTTGATTATATGGTGTTTACTGTACAAGTTAAAGTTGAATTATTATTGTAAAGATGTATTTTTGTTGTATTTGTACTGTTTGTTCTGAGATATAAACAAAAAAAAAATAACATAGCTGATTTTAAAATTTAGTTTGTACTTTTATTTATGTATATTAGCTTTCATACAATCTGTGCAGTTTTACATTTAACTTCGGGTACTGTGAACATCTGGTCAAATATCGTGTCTTCTTAGTTCACTACTTCATGCAAACTCTGACGATCGAAATTTGGCTCTCGTCATCTGAACATTGAGATAATTTACAGCATGATCTCATTTGGAGAAATAGAACGTTTAGGTAATTTACATGCGGCTTTCTTTTTTTAATTCTGGTATATAATTCCTACAAAGAAACATAGAGAGGAAATTTGAAAATACCCAAATAATTTTAAAATACCCTAACCGGAGTGTAGCAAACACGGACCCCAGGACATACCAGAGATGGGGGTAATTTGCTTAGGAGGAGACAGCGTCCCAGGTTGATCATGGGTCCTACATCTTAATCAAGTAAACAGAGTAATCTGCAGTAAAAATTAGTAAAGAACGGATTAACCATTAGTATGAAACATATCAGACAAACAGACTCTCCGATAGAAATCCTCACGAAAATATTAATTGTTGTGAAGGGCGAACGTCAAACGTATTATGCCACAGCATATGTAAATGTGGATTCTAAAGAAATCTAAAGAACTTTTAGTGAATTTGAAATCTCAAAACTTTTCTCAAAGCAACAACAGCAAATCATACGGATTTTCAATAATTTACACAGCCATACCTTACCATCAATTAAAGACTAGACATCTTGACACCATACACAGTTGCTTCTTCATCAAAAATGGAAAATTGAAAAAAGTCGTATCCAGTAATCAACCTAGTTTGCTAAAAACCACTCTGATTGTACGCACAACTATTCTGAAGTTGATATTAAAAGGATGCTGGACATTGACAATATCCTTGAATTGTTTTGGGTTTTTTTTGGGTTTTTTTTGTTTGGTGATCAGGTCTTCCAGTACTATGCTGGAATTCCCATGGGCATGAATTGTGCTCCTTTATAAGCTTATCTGTTTTTTATATTCTTAAGAGGTAGAATTTATTCAAAAGCTTCGATATGACACGAAACAAAAATCCCTTGCTGTGACCTTGAACTCGACAATTAGATATATCGACGACGTTTTATCTATCAATAATAATCACTTTTATTCATATGCCCATATGAAATATCCCAGTAAACGCAATATAAAAGACATCAAAGAGTCTTCCACATTTGCTTCTTACTTAGCTATTTTAATCAATATAGATATTAATGGCAAACAAACAACTCAACGTTGTGAAAAACGGGATAGTTTCAGCTTCTCCATTCAACTTCCCATATTGAGGTATCAATATTCCATCATCAGCTGCATACGATGTTTACATCTCTCAACTGATTCGATACCCAAGAACGTGTTCTGCGTATGATCAGTTTTAACATCAAGGCAGGCTATTGAAAGATAGGTTGATTATACAGGGGTTTCAACAGTCTTTTTGAAAGTCCGCATTTCGCAAATTCTTTTGTCATTATACAATGCCAATGGTCAAAATCCAATATTGCAACGTTTGATATGTCACACTATATAGTATTTTGCAGGACAATCTATAATGTTGTGTGAGTGAAAATCATTCCTGAATGGGTTTGTCATTGCTCGTTCCCTTAATATATTACGCAGTGAAGTGTTAGTTTTAAGGTATGCCGAATGAAGCACGTTCCCTGGCTTTCTGCTTTTTGTCCACCACCTTTTTTTGCTATATTCAGTGTTTTAGCATTTGTACATGTTTTATTGCCTGGGTTACTTTGTGTCGTGTGGCCAGTCAATCTGTTTTAATCTTTAACTAATCAATCGGTAGTTATTAGTCAATTTCGTGATTAGGTCTAGAGAATTGATTGTTATGTAAGATTATGAAGCATGCCATTTTAGTTTCTAGTTATCTGTTTTAACAAATATTCACATAGTGGTATTCTTTCTTAGTTTTTGTTTGTTTGTTTGCTTTACGTCCCGTCGAGAATTTTTCACTCATATTGAGACGTCACCAGATGTAGGTGAATTACCACAAATTTAGACCTATGCTTAGCGCTCAAGGCTGTAGCAGTGAGGGTTCTTTAACGTGCTAACGCCTACCGTGACACGGGACCTCCGTTTTTAAGGTCATATCCGAAAGACCCGTGATTCTCACTTCTATATGCCGAGCGTTTGGCGAAGGAGTAATCACTATGATTTGTCTTAGGTTTGACGCGGCCATGGCACGAGCGGGGCTCCAACTCACGACCTCCCAGTTACGAATCAAACGCTCTAACCACTGAGCTACCGCGACCAGAGATGTAAATTACCAGAATGTTTTTCTTGCATTCGTTGGACAAAAATGGAATATAAAGTGTTTACGTTACGTGAATATACTATAGATAAGATCCAACTTTTAAAATAAAATGAATTAGAATTGCAAATATCCGTAAACGGTTTTATTTTCAAATGTAGTATTGTAAAATAAATTGCCATATAATACATTCAATAAAGTTCAATAATTGTTTAACATTATAAAAGAAAGTTACTTTTGTATAACTGTTGGGTGAATCTCATAATTATTCATAAGGTTTAGGCCCATCAAGTTCGTAAATCATCTATGTGCACTCAGAATTAAAAGACAGGACTTAATTTCCTCATGCGTGATTCTCTTATAATGGACAACAATAGTTGAGGCATTTGAAATGAAAAAAGAAAATTCGAACAGAATAAAATAATCAACCACAGTGTACCGATTTTTGTGTAGGTCGTGATTTCTGTAATTTAAAAAAAAATAATACCATTAAAATGCAATATCACATTCTACTTCATACATACCAATTATAACTTACAAATTATCATTAATGTTATGATTATTATCCAGTTCTTCAAACAAAAGTATATGTGAATGAGAATGTGCCCACCAGACATTCTGGTCTGAGAAGGTTTCAGCTTGAGAAGCATCTTGTAAATTGTAAATGATAATAAATCAGTTAAGTTTTGGAAAACGGCCAGAACTACAGGTACCAACAGAGAGCTTCTGGGAGGCAGTATCCGCACGTGGCAGTACAATAGACCACTCAAATACAGGAGGAGAGCCTGTCGACTAGTTAACACTTTATTGAGATGTTAAATGGATCGTTGATGTCAGAGCTTTCCAAACAGTTCGTGAACAGATTTTATTTTCATTCTCTATAGCAACCTCTGTGACTATTGTGTGAAAGAACATTTTAATATAGACCATGATAACGTAAGTATGCAAATATCAGAACAATGCAAATTATTAATCGCCATCAGTACAAATGCGTAGCATACAAGTCGCACTGCGCGGCCAGGCCACTAGTCAGATTGACGTTCCTTTGTGTTGCAATCATGCGTATCGTTTATGTCTTATCCTTGCTCACCTGGAAATACTTCTCACATCTCCAATTTTCCGATATTCCTTAGAGTTTGAAGAATGCAAGTTTTTGAGCTTATCAGTAGTATTCTTCCTATATTCTTCCCATACTATGTTCTGATGCAGGACCACAATGAAAACTAGTTGTATGCTAATTGTGTTATCCTGGGTTATTATTATTATTATTATCATTATCACTTTTTTATGCAGCCATCCATTGTTATATTGCTCAGGCGACTATAAATAAAAAACAAACAAACAAACAAAAACAAATTGTTATAGTTTTTCCTTTGGGACTTGGGATAATGTAAATTCTCAGTGGTCTTACATTTATTGTGAATTTTCTTTGCCAAATGAATTTTTTTCCTTCCTGCTCTACAATCTCTATTGAACCATGGTTTATTACGGTTTTTCTTCTCCGTGAATTTGTTATCACCCACAATATTATGACCAAATGGTAAATTTGCTGCGTTGACAAATATGTTGCATATTTTTGTAGTTACACTGGAAACTTACATTTTACAAACACTATTAACACAACTAGCCATTTCAGTTCACTCAATGCGAATGGTGTCTACAGCGTTAGTGTCTATATTCTTACAGAAATATGCCGTTTTCCCTGCAGACCATAGTTTCATACTCGACTGGTTTTCACCTGCACAGTCCTTTGTCAACAATTTGTTACAACGAGAAAACGAAAACGACATTGGGCTATGTACATCAGAATAAAGATTACAAAAATCGATAATATCAAACTCTTTAAAATTTCAAAGACATGGGCACTGGCTATAAGACAGTCAACAGTGCTACTGTTTTTACAAGTTAATTTACCTATGTTTTTATCATTGCCTGCACGGCCATTTACAAGATACATTTCATTATTTTTACAAAGTTCAACTAACATAACTATAATTGTTAATAGTAAAATCCTGTAGAGTTCTCTCGAGATAAGCATGGTGTTTATCAAATGTCAGTGCCCTCTCAGCAGTATCTGGTTGTAGAATATCTTAACAATTGTTACATGTAATGTTTGTTAAATAATTGTCAGAGATAAAATAGTCACGAAGGTGTCCTATTCTAGCATTAAAAAACACCCATAAGACAAATATTTTCATAATCATTGAATGTAGGTTAATTCACATTCGATGTCTAAAATTCAATCAGGAGAGGAATATTTACTACTCTCCTGGGGAATATAAACTACCCCCACATATCACATCCTCACTAGTATTCAGTAATTCTGCTTAATTTAAACCAGAGAGCATATTTACACTCAGTATCTATATTTACATATTTTACAAATTTATCTTTCACTAGGTTAAAAACCTAGAATGACACCACCTGAACGGGTATTACTAAGTTTTCTTCTGTTTTTCCTGTTACATAACCTCGTATCGATATATTATCGGTGTCATCTGTTTTGGTCTCAGTTCCACTGTATCGTAGTTTATGATCAGCTTTTCAAATTCTTCATAGCTAAGTTTGTTTTTTATTCCACACACGTTTAGTGATAAGAATCGTAAGTCACTGTAGCCGCTGTAGAAGTCTGTACCTCGGCGTGTTCCTGTTTTCGATCCGGAGTGGATGCCTGCCGTGCCCTCGTCGATGGGTTTGACGGTCTGTGTGCGGTTCCGCTCGGTTGATCATTCAAAGCTGGTCGCGTTTGGTGATCAGAGTCAGTATGGGAGGTTGATCCTTTGGGAGGGGTGTACAGCTCACCGTTTATATAAACAGCGTCTCGTACCAGATTCGTGCGTTTATGATATTTCTTGGCTTGTCTCATGATCGGGTATAATTTCTTTCTCCGTTTTTCGATTTCGGGAGGAAACTGCTCGTTCACCCAGATCCGTGTTCCGTGTAACTTCTTTCGGGCACTGATGCGAACAAACTCTCTGTCCTTGAAGTTTGTGAATGTCGCAACTTTGTTTCGCGGGTATTCACTAAATTCATTCCACTTGCCGATTCTGTACACACGCTCAAATGAAATTTCGTAGTCTAATTTAAACTTTCTGTGGATAAAATCCTGTAAATCTGCCTCAGTATCTTCTCTGTCTTCTTCACGGATCCCAGAGAACACTAGATTGTCTCTCATGGAGCGAGCTTTCAGGTCTATCACAGAATGCTGTAGTTTTTCATCATCCTCCTTCATTATGTTGAGGTCCGCTGTCGTTCTGGTTTCGACTTGAGAATGTTGTTCCAAGATATTTTTGTTACTGGATATGGACTTCTTATTTGTCTCAGAAGTTTCTTTGACGGTGTCAGAAAGGTTACTATTATTATAAGTAATATTATTATTATAAGTATTATTATTACTTGATAAACTGTACTAAAATATAATAAAATATTGATGGAGGGTCCTCAGGTTTTTATGAAATTGGCGAGCGAAAGCGAGTCAGAAAAACAGAAGCAACCCCCACCCCCGAGATTTGTAAGAGGTGGGGTACAAAGAATGATGACCTCGCCTCTTGAAAAATCTCAGGGAGGGAGGGGGAGAGGTCCGCACCCCCTCCCTCTCCCCTCTGAATCCGTGCCTGAACTTTGATGATAATGAATATGAAAAGTTCATAGACGTATATGACATTTAAACTAAGGGAAAATACTAGTAAGATTCCTTACTATAAATCGCCATCTAGCAGTTGAACTGAGAAGATGGGCGGTTATACCACTGAATAAAAGATTACGTACATATTGTAACTTGGGAATTTCATTATACTCTAGAGTGCACTTTCTCACATACGAAAGAACTATGCTATCAAACACAAATTATAAATACAAATGTACTTAAGTTTTCTGTTCTCATGTCAAAACCAGATCTTATAATTGATACACAAAAAGAACTGCGTATTTTTATCATAAAGATACATGATTTAGTCTATCCTCCATGATTTCCCTGCTTACATCTTGGATTTTAATTTTAATTAATTTATTTATTTACCCCCTTTCCATTCATAACTTATATCCTTTGATATAAATAATATGTTATTGATTTTCCGTGTTATCTTTAACTTGAATTATGCGATTAGCTAACTTATATAAAAGCTCTGCATGATAAAACAACAGGTTCTTTTTTCTTCTCCTTTTAAGCGCATCGTAACCCATGCGAGATTTGATAGATGTCTCAAATAGAACGGAAGAAAAAGAAAGAGGGAATTTGGGAGGGGGGTATTATTGAGGGGGGGGGTATTATTGCTTATCGTCATGATCTAACGAGTAGAGATAATTCAGAACTTTCATTGATTGGTTTTTAGCGCGATCATTGTACTCTAACCTAATGTACTTGGACGTCTTTAATCACGACTGATTATAGAAGTTGCGTAACAAGCCTCCTTAATCTTATTATAATTTAATATTCATATTGTGTAAAATATGTGCAGTGTATGAGAACTTATTAAATCCCATAGCTATTTTTAAATGTCGCTATTGATCAACAGATAAATACTACTGTTTAAATCATTATGTAGGTCCCTACCCGTTGAGGTCATTATTTGATATCAGCTTGGTTATATTATCAATACATGTGCAATTTGTCACTCCCAGTAAATCTTTTTTTCTTAAATCAATCATCTTAAACCAACAGTGCTCGCGGATCGTGTAAGATTTGGACAATGTTCTTTTGTAAGACTTGTATAGCTGGAATAAGAATGGTTCTGTATGAACAAAACTTGGCTATTGTCTACAAAACTAGACAAATCGTCTTGTTGGTATCTGATTGATTGTAAAGCGCCCCGTTACACTCACTTAATTTCAATTCAATTTATTACGAAAGACTGATATATAAACAAACTTTATCCCATTATTAAAGTAAAAGATTATTTTGCTACCGGCATTACTATGACGGGGTACACCTAAATAGGTGTGGGTTTTCTTACCTTAAACTGTACGTGCTTATTTACATCGCACAGGAGTGAGATCGTGATCGTAAAACGACAGTGTCGCAAAAAATCTATGTACATAAGTGTATGGCGTTCCCTGATTTATTGACATATATGGTGAGGAGATTTGCGAAAAAGATTATTGATTGTGCAATGTAACGTGAGTTTTAAGATAATGGGGAAAAATCCGATAACTTCATTAGAAATCCAAAAGGTTTTGTAGAGCTTTAAATTCCGATGATCGAATGTCCTCCTTAAGGTAAGCTCTCTCTCTCTCTCTCTCTCTCTCTCTCTCTCTCTCTCTCTCTCTCTCTCTGTGTATGCGTTTGTGTGTGTGTGTGTGTGTGTAATAACATCATTATAAATTTTTGACATACAGGAACATGTCGAAGTTGATCTTGGACAAGGACTGTCAGCGTTTCTTCCGGGTGGGAATCTTGATTTTAAAACATGGAACAGTATTACTGCAGACGGTGCTGGATCTCATGCTGCAGCAAACACATATCTCTCTCCGGGAACTTCTTTCTCAGCATCGCCATGAACTGTTTCACTCGTGGCAGAAGAACGGATGCTGTGCCTGCCCTACCCACAAAGCATCTTACTTTTCTGGTTATTTACTGAAATCTCAGTACGAAGACATGTTCACCCTCGTCCACACACGCGAATGTCAGCACATCAAGACGTCTGTACACGGACTTTGTAGCTGCCGATATGACGTCAGAGATGACGTCAACAGCAGGAGTCTGGAAATCATCGTTTTGTCTATGCTCCTATTAAATTTAAATGTTTTCCGTCTCGATGATGATGTCAAGGATGCGATATCGGAACTTCGCAGACTTAGAAACGAAATCATCTCTAAGGGTACGGTGGTTAGTCTTACAGAGGCAGATTTTATTTTGATGTGGAATAGAGCAGTTCCTTCTGTGACGAAAATAGCACACGTGATATCAAACCGGCATAGCAAAGAGACATCTAAAATCATACGGGCTCTTAGAGATGACCTTCTCCATCTTTATTCAGCCATGGTTGTAATTACCACAATTCGTCATGGAAACCAGAGAGAGATGTCCCTTTTGAAGGTTAATGCTACTTTAGATATGTTTTTCAGTTAAACAGGTATAATTGTGGATCAAGGGAATTGACGATGATTTTCTTTCAGGATCTGGAACATATACAGGACATTTTGAATGATAAGCGTCAAGGCGAGCTCCTGCCAATGATAGACCTGGGACTGGAGGTGGTTTGTTCAACGTTCGGTCAGTCTGATGCTGCACTGAAGGTACACAACATTCATTTACATGCCATTACACGATATTTCCATTTCCAATGTTCTTATCTACAAATTTTAATGATAATCATTTGAATATGCTGCATTTGTGAATAATGCGCGTATGAATTTTTATATAGATCTTTTTACGTTTGGAACGTCCGACAGAAATGAAAATGGAGAATAAATGTTATTTTTTTATTTTTATTTTTTTTAATTGAATACGTTTATAAACTGCTACGTTTCACATCCTGCTATTTTTTACATGAAGAGCTAACAGTTTCGTTCAATTTATTCTCTTAAAACCATGGAACGGTACATGAGGTTTAAAATATATATATATATATAGTAAAACCATGAAACCATGTATATAAGCGTTAAATTGGAATTAAATAAGTAGACCAGACAATATTATTACTCTTCAACTTACACATACAAATTTCAAAAGCGCTTCATGAATTATGCCGGCGTGAGGTGTCGCAGTTCACATCCTCATATATATCCATAAATGAGATTTATTTCTCCATGGCACCCAGCAGTATGAACTTTGTATCCATCTCCAACTCATTATTAATCCATCCTCTGTAGTAGTAATTTGATCAGGCAATAACTTTTATAAACTCATTTGATTTTAACTCTGTATCGCAATATCTGTAGGAAATGCAGAATTCCAAGTTCCTGTTGTATGAAGGCAAAATCGTAGACGCTGTCAAGAAACTCTCCAGCTCGTGGATGCGAAAGCTGTCCAACACCCGAGAATTGATCAACGAACAGACCGAGATATGGCGAGAAAAGCTGTGGGCCTCCGACCCTCTTAGTAAGTATGGTAAATTACAAAAGGACATTTAAGTCAGGTTCTTATATAATAATTATAATTATGATGTGTTTCAGAGATGAAAACAAGTGCAGATATGGGATTCATATCTTGTGGGAACAACATCCATATATCCAACGATCGCCGATGTGCAGTTTGGGAATTTGTCGAATCGGAAGGTGTGACGTTCAGTAATCGACCAATAAAACAATTAGAACATATTCGTTTTGACGTCACAGGCAGTGGTGAAGTCGCACTTGGTGTAATAGAAAGTGACCCTGTCATTCATAGGCAAAACTTGTCTTCTTTTTCTACTTTTTCGGAACTAAAGACTGCCATTGTGGTGAAAACGTTTGACTCTTCCAACCGAGTAAAAATTTCCAGAGATTCTGTTCAACTGATTTTTTTCTGCGATGGTCAAAGATACGTTTTATATACAGACACTGGCAGGAACCCGTGGCTTGTGTTTTATCTGCGATATGGAGATGTTGAAATTGAACTGGGTGAGTATAATGAAAAGCTGTAGAACGTTCTCTTTAGAAGAAACGCATTAAATATAGAAGATTATCCCTGCTGATGTTTTGAGAGTTACTGGAAATTTTTGCAATTGGACAACGGGCACTGTAAAAACAAGCAAACGTCTGTGAACGAATGCAAGATATTTGCACTTAAAAGTAGCACTGCAAGTCGTTGCCACAAATACCAAGCTTTTTCTTTGTAGATTTTGGCACTGTCAGTATGTGTTTGGATTAGACGCAATATGCAATTTTGTGATAAAATTGAGAATGTAGATTTTGCAATACCATGCCACGCTTTGGATTAAATGTTAAAGCACTATGAACACTTTACAAAACATTCCATCAGTTTCAAGGTTTAAAGGGAAAACTTTGCGTTTGGTGGTGACGTCTCAATATGAGTGAAATATTCTTGACGGAACGTAAAACAAACGAATAACTAACTACACAACCAATCTCATAAATGCTATAAAGAATACAAAAATATGTGCTAAGCAAACACGGAGAAATCGGGTACCTAGGGAGGAGTAAACATCCCCCGTTAACCGTGCATAGTCGCCGTGAGCCCTATACCCATGGAATAAAAATCGGCTATTCAATATAGCTAAGAATTTTCACATTTATTTTATGATGTGAAACTCTGTTGTTCTGTTACTACAGAAATTAACTAACGCTCGTTATGAAATCCTGTCTGCAAAGAAAACAGATGTATGATTAAATCCACCTCTAGCCGGCGCGGTTCGAATCTCGTTCGCGCCGATATATGTGCGAAAGTTTGCCAGTTTACTTTCGGAAGGTTAGTAGTCTCTTCCCGGGTACATTGTATCTGGGTTCTTTCCTCTACCAATAAAAACTGGACGCCACCAGATAACTGAAAAATTGTTGAGTGTGGCGAAAAACAACAATCAATCAATATATGATTAAACCACCATAGGAATTGATAAGCTAAAGTATTTTAACCGATATACCATTTGATATGTTTGTAACACGGACATTTAATAGCAAGTGTAGGTCACAATTCACATAGTACATAATGTAAAAGTGACGAAAACGAACCGTGTTCAATCTCATGAATTCAAAAAGAAGGACAGAATTAAGTAATGCAAACACGGACCCATGGACACATCAGAGGTGAGATCAGGTGCCTGGAGAAGTAAGAATCCTCTGTTGACCTATCACATTCGTCGTTGACCCTCTATCCCGATCAGTTACACGCAGCAATCCGTAGTCAAAATCATCATGCGTAAAATTGGTTTATTAATTGATTGATTGAGAGTTTTCAATTATAAAATTGGCAAGATTTCAGTCATTTTACGGCGGTCGTAAAATTGAAATGACATTCAACTTACCATTTGTATTTGCAAATAACAGGCTGTTTATCTGGACCATATTTTCGTCGATAGGAAGGGAAAATCCTGTCTTAAGCCATTCCCTATATCAGCCTGTCTGTTAAGTAGACTGGTCATGTTACATGGCCGCTACGTACATGTGTTTGATCCACTATTCGGAATCGACTGAGATGTTCCTTGACCATGGCTTCTAAATATAGCTATAGAAGTAAGCTTTAATGCAGATTGCATTTATCAGTGTCGCTTATTAATACCTGTTTCGAAGAGCGTTTGGGTCTGAACAAGGATTTGCGAGTTGTCACTCTTGACCAAAATTGAAATCAGTGATAGATTCATGTTTACACCCCAAACTCTCCGTTCTTTTCATTTAAAAGTTCGGACAACCATGAACTAGCCGTGTATTCTTTAACGTATTGACACTTTGACGTAAATGTTATCGTTTTTTGTGACATTTTAATTCAGTTTCATAAATGTTGCGAGTTGTCAAATGAACTCTTCTATGTTTTAATTTTGTTTCCAAATGAAATCATGGTGAAATATAAATATATTGCGGATTTAACATATTTTATTAACTTTTTATTTTATTTATTGATTTATTTTGTAGAATCCATGACAACTAATGCAATGAAATTCCATGACGTCATGGGGGAAAACGTGCAGGCAACGGGGGGACACAAAGGTCATTTAAGTTTGAAACACGGAAATTCGCGATCCGTGTGTCGTCTGAACAGGCGTCTTCACTGCGGCGAGGAGGTAACTTTGTGTATCAAACAGGTAAAACCAGCAGATGTTCGGGCAATTCCATCCTATCTTCGTTTGGGTATAAGTGCTGATGGACTTCAAAACGGGTCATTGCATGATGACCAGCCTTTTTCTTCAGCGTCGCGCTCATGGCTGTTAATGAAGAATTTCGATGAAACATTGTGTGCTGGAAAAATCCATGTATCTATTTCCTTTAGCGGCGTTCTGACATTTGTGAGCTCTAGAGGAATTAATGAGATTGTAAAACTGAGCAAAAGTGAAAAGAAAATGGGCGTAGCGATTGTATTTGAATTGTTTAGAACAGAATTGGAGATTGCTAGCTATAAAATCAAACGGTAGATTTTTTAGTTCTTTCAATGGCATTTTCAAATGTGAATGCACATAAAACATCAGAAAACAATATGCTTATGCTTTTTTGCACGAAGATCAATAGAGGTCTTACAACTTTGTCAGCAGTATTTACTTCCAGATTTTTTCGATATCGCATTCCCAGTCACGTCCATTCAATATAATGTTTAAATCACACAGGAACTTAAAAACGGAGGTCCTGTGTCGCGACTGGCGTTGGTACGATAAAGAACCCTCACTGCTATGGCCCTGAGTCTTAATTTGTGGTACTTCACCTACAGCTGGTGATATCTCAATATGGGTAAAAAAAAATTCTCGACGGGACTTTAAACAAATGACACATGTATGTATTGTAGATTCCGTACTTTACGCGAGTACATTTTTAAAATATCGCAAAATAACTTGTACAGGTCAAATCGCGAGAACATAATTTCATGAGTGCTCTATTGATCAAAAGTTTTAGTAGCATAAAAATAAAGCACATTTATTTCGCGAGTGACTTTTCTCGCGATATTACACGAAAATAAATTCCTCGCATATGATTAGGACTTTACTGGAATGTCTGGGAAATCGTTCTTAACCTTTATAACACGTATACAAAATACGGATTTTTTTTTCACGGAAATGTATTTTTCGTAAATTATTTATGGACAGAACTTAATAATTTATGGTCAAATCAACTTAGCCTATTTACAAACAGGAGATATTATGTAAGTACAGACCCAACCGGAACTCCTCGGATGTCTCGCTTACTCAACATAATCCGGGACATTTTCGGGGGTGGGGATGGGGGGGGGGGTTCGATTGACTAGCCCTTTCCGTTTCTACAAAAGTAACGAAATGATTATATTTTCCCGTGAAACTTCCACCCCCCCCCCCCCCCCCCCCCCCCCCCCCCCCACCAATAATTCAAGGACAAAACACGAGAACGTAATACTTTGAAGTAAACTTAGTTTATTTACATATGTTTTTCCATAATAGTTCCATAACTACGGACTTTTCCATTTTGCCACCCTCTGTATATCACTGGCTATGGGAATATTTAATAAGTGTGATTTACACCAATTTCAGTATATTTGGAACGCCTTTTCATCCAAGGTCTGGAGTTTTCTCTCGTGTATCATGAACAATGCAGACAATGCTTGTTTCTTTTCAAATGCTTGGACAGTAATGCCAATACGAAAAATGTCTTGTCATGGGATTAGATTTTCCTGCCGGATTTCATTGGCGATGTGGTCAGAATTTCACGAATTCTGGATTAAACATATTTTATTCTTATGATGTGTACGACAAAAGGATTAGGCACAAGTTCTAAAAACTTAGAACGCCCTCTCTTATGTAACAATTGATGACATGAATTAATGTTTTGTATTTAATCACACACAGTGATATCAAAGGTCATATTTAACATAACGCGATCATGAAAATTCTGACGGTAGATATACTTATCCAAATTGATGAGTTTGTTGACATGATGTGTAAAAAAAAATACGACAGTGAACTCAAAAACGATCAGATCGTTTTATGACCAATTCTACATTGGACAATACTTTTTCTTTGTCAGTGATACTAACGGAGTTGTCTCCCCAAAGTAACTCACGAGTGTCTCCTATTTGAAAAGTATACATTTTAAAAATAGCATTGAATAAATCATTCCTTGGAGCAGAATACAGGTACTTAGTGCAAGAGAAAAAGAAGTGCCAGGCGTCCTCTGTTTTACCACAAGAACACAGTGGACTATCAGTAACATTAAATCTGAGGAAGCCCTTATTGATACATAATTATGGCTCCGTCTAGTTTGTGTTACATTCCAGTAGCATTGTTCATGCGACAAATAAGAAGGTGGAGTTGTTAATGGGAAATGTAAACTGTCTATAAAAGAATTTAAGGAAGTCGATTGTCTTATCTCCATCGGCACTAAATGCCATTAATCTATCGCTAATGGGACAAATGAGGATTTGTAGATGTCTCTTAATAATCTACATTTATTTAGGAATGCTGTAATTTTGCGATTGTCTTTTGACATAACTTGATTTAAGTGAACGCACACTTGGTAAAATATTTTGGAGATAGTCTGGTACCGTCTTATCATAAATTTTATACATACTCGTTTTTAATTTCATCCTTCTTCTGACAATTTGTGCTTCCCATCCAGTTTCGAAATAGAGTCTCGTGATGCCATGGAAATAAGTCATGTGACTATGTCCTTGCGGCTGATAATTGTAGTATTTCTAGTTTTTCAGAATCTTGATTTGAACACCCACCCCATACTTCAGACGCATATTCCAAAGAAGGCCTTATAAAAGTAACTCTGTAGTTGTTATAATGATCTTATTTACAAAATACAGTCTGTTCTTGAGTTCTGTATTGCCTGACGTGCTAATCGTTTGGTCGTTCTTTTCATTACGGATTACTCCGTTTGTCTGATCAAGAAAGGAGATTTACAACGGGTTTGACCAGTCAACACGAGATGCTTACTCCTCCTAGACACCTAACCCCAGCTTGGGTGTTTCAATGGGCCCGTGATCCTCCTCTTCTAGATTGTTTATTCTGCTTAAAATTAATCAGATTGATCACTGTTGGTTTATGCTTTTAAGCTTAATTTAATAGTATTTTATTCAGTGGATATAAATTATTGAGAAGGATTAGCCAACAAGCATAACTTATGAATGCCTTCTTGCAATGTCAAGACAACGTTATAAATATTATACACGTACAGATGTTTAATGATTATATTATAAGATATGATATTATGCTGGTACATTTATGAGTCACACAGACAAGAAAGAAGGAAAGAAAGAAAAAGAATAACTAGAAATTGAATGAAGTTATTTAATACTGGTAGGAGAGAGAGAGAGAGAGAGAGAGAGAGAGAGATTATTTCATGTTGATACCATCACTATTCTGCAAAAAGAGATAAATAATAAAAACGAACAAAACAAACACAACGACAACGTTTTTCATTTGACTTTAGACAATAGTCGGCGTCATTTTCACTTTCTTTTTGTTTGTTTTTGTTTTGTTTTTGTTTTTTGTCTTTTGGTCATTTGTGGAAGTAGTATAATATCACCAGATTACGAATGCGTCACAGACAAGAAAGCAACTTGACGCAAGCGTCAAAGGTATCAGGCCGCAGAGGATTTGAAGAAATCATTCTATTTTATTATTATTATTACTTCTTTTTATCAGATCGGACCACACTGACGATATGCATTTTGTACATCCCTACAGGATGAAGACTTAATAGTTTAGTCAGCAAAATTAATTAGTTAGAGACAATTTTACGCAGAAGGTAAACGACTTTACAAGGCACAAATGTTTAGAGTTTTCACTTGTCTAGAATTGACTTTCCTTATCACCCCAAGACCACTAAATTATATTACTAGTTGTGTGAATTCGCAGAAATAGTAAATAGTACTAAATCCACAAAACATTGTATATCTTTTTTGTATTTCATGAGCGAATAGTGGTAGAAATGAAATAAATTTGATGCCGAAATAAACACAGTACAAATTGACAACTATAATGCTTATTCAATTTTATATACGCTTGATTTGATTTATCTAAAGATCATACAAATCAAACGCTAAAATTAACAATAACTTCAATCCCCAATTAAATACTTACAGTAATTTTTGGAAGAAGACATTAATAAAATATATTTATATTCATCCCGCACAAAGGCATGTCCATTTAAAAACCCTTTTCAAGACAGAGCGCGCTCTTTCGCGGCCTGTAAAAACTCATTCTAAGAAACATACAGCTGTAAACACGCTTTATTAGATATACTAACTGTGAACTCCCCCGGTGCTCGTGCCTTTGTGTGAAGTGTGTTCGTATAGAAGAATAATCCAAGGTAGCAGGGGATCCAGGCGCGGATCCACCTTTTTTCATCGGGGGTGGGGGGTGGGGGGAGTTGTTCCAAAAGGCCGGGGATCTGAGACCTGGTTCCAGGGCGAAACGTCCGAAATTTCCACGTTTTTACAGATCGTAGACTATGCGAAATCTGCACCCAAAATTGCGGTACCGTGATTTTCATATTATATTATGATCTTGAATTTTGAAATCCTCCCCAGTGAGTGAATAAAGTCGATCGAGAGCGTTAATGAAGCAATATCAAACGCGAAGCTAGGTTGAAAGATGACTTTATTTTCTTTCAGTTGGAAATTCCAGGGGAGGGATCCAGACCCCCCCCCCCCCCCTTCTAGATCCGCGTTTGGGATAGTTTCTCAAGATACAGTTCCGTCAACTTTCTTTAATATATCGAAATACTCCATATTTGAAGTGATATTGCATGTGTAAAAATGTGTGAAATAATATTAGGATACATGTCAAGTGTAGCAGAGTGCTTGATGTAAAACATGATATGCAACATGCAAACGTCGTCATGGTTCCTAGCATATAGATAGGTGAATACGAAACTAAACCACGTGGTCAGTTGCTGAAGTAATTCAGATGAAAACTTACATGGTCCAGGAAAAGGTCTGTAGCTGAGAGGAAAGGTGGATGGTCCCATATGAAAGGTAGACTTTAAGAACGGCAGACAGAGTTCTTGATTGTGCACAGAGTCTAAATCCCCTCGCACGATACTCTGGTGGGGTTCGTGTGGTGTGGATGTAGCCCACATGGGAGAAAATCAAAGAGAAAGGGGACACTTGCTCAGAGCTTGTTTTGTGCATCAGCATATGTATGGATTGCGTGTAATTTAGGATTATAAATTATTAACTATACCAAAGTGAAATACAAGTATTGACATGAAGGGAATATATGATTTTTCATTAGTTTGTCACAACATGACTTTGAAGTATATCTCCTACCCACATATTTCACACACACACACACACACACACACACACACACACACACACACACACACACACACACAACAAAAACTACCCCTGCCATTGGAGGATTGCTGATTGTATACTCCGCTTAAGACAACTCATTCTTAGAAAATTCATGAATTTATCTATGTCGTGTTACTTTATAGTACAACTTAACATAAGCGAAATCATTGATTGATTGATTGTTTGATTGATTGTTTGCTTTACGTCTCGTCGAGAATTTTTCGCTCATATTGAGACGTCACCAGCTGTAGGTGAAGTACCACAAATTTAGACCTATGTTTAGCGCCCAGGGCCGTAGCAGTGAGGGTTCTTTAACGTGCCAACGCCTACCGTGACACGGGACCTCCGTTTTTAAGGTCATATCCGAAAGACCCGTGCTTCTCACTTCTAAATGCCGAGTGTGTGGCGAAGGAGCAATCACTACCTATTTTTCGTCTTAGGTTTGACGCGGCCATGGCAAAAGCGGGGCTCGAACTCACGACCTCCCGGTTACGAAGCAAACGCTCTAATCACTGAGCTACCGCGACCGGTCACAAGAGGTACTAAGGACCTATTCTAACCTGGATCGCCACGGGGCTCACGAAATCAAATAAATACTTTGCATGCGATAAAAATCTGGACGCACACACGTTTAATATCTACTCGTTCGATCGTTGAGAAATTTTGATAAATATTTAAATAAACTAGCCTCAATAGCACATTCTTTTTACAAAGCACAAACCTAGATCCAAAATTCACTGGGCCAGATCACGGAATCATCCTTGTCCCCCTCGAATTAGAGACATAGCTACCACATGCAGGAATAATGCTACTTAAATATGATAAGGAGACGATGGAGAAGCTGAAGTGATTACAAGCCGCGCAAGAGCGCTGTCTGTTCTGATTTGAGTTTTCAAAATGTACATGCGTTTCTGCGGGATTAACGTTCAATGCCCTTTTCATGATTTTTCCCAAAATTAATGTAATATAACTACTTAGTCGTGTATTGAAGTTATTGTTAATATTAGTGTTCGAGTAGTATAATATCTAGATATAAATCAAGCGAATTTAAAATCAACTATAAAGTGCAATAAACATTGCATACATGTAAGTTGTCAATTTGTACTGCGTTTGTTTCGGGTTCAATTTATTTCATTTAGGGTGTGCAGTGTTTTGTGGATTAAAGAGTATTTTTTGCGGATTCACACAAATAATAATACATCAGGTAGTTTGGAGGTGATTAGAGGAGTTGAGTCCAGACAAGTGCATGAAAAATCGTTATCCTTCTCCGTAAAATTGTTTCTACTAAAGAATTTCCTAAGGACCTTTTAATCAAAGCATGATTTCACAATTAACTCATAATCCTGATGGGATTAGCAATCAGTGTTGGGTCCGCTCTAAAAATGATAATGATAAAAAGAATAAAATTTTGGTATGCCACCTTTGACGCTTGCGTCATGTTGATTTCTTGTCATGTAGTTAGTTGTTAGTTTGGCGGAAGGTCAAGGTCATGCTTGTTGAGTAAGGTGGTGTTTTTAATGCTCTCCTATTTGATGTGGATTTTGAAGTGTTTAAAGTGAATTTACTAATGTGAATACAACACCAGAGGAAGGACTATTAATACCTGCACCTGTAGAAGCTGTTCATTTCTTTGTTTTTTGGAAAAGTGGACTTTGTATAATTTTCTACCCTGGAATTCAAACTACCTGAGTAGTGTTAAGGACTAGAGCTGTGTATGTGTGAGTGTTAAATTGGCAGACAATGGGTGATTCAGGAAAAAGGGAACTCAAGGAAACAAAAGTTCTGCGGTCAGGTGGAAAGATTACTTCCAAACAGACAAGAGACAATCCTTGTCTCAATCAACAGTGCCATCAGAGGAAAAAACCCAGGTGATACCTAGTAAAGCAGCACAGAAACAAAGAAGGATTTCTTCTACGGGGATGAAACATCAGACATAGAAAATGTAAAGATTCTGTTGGACTCCATCCAAGAGATACTCAAAAACATTGTGACAAAAGATGACATCAGAGACATTGTCAAAAGTGTAGTGGCAGAATTCAAGGATGAAATAAAAAGGAAATCCATGAAGAACTGAAATCGACAATAAAACAGGACATTCTAAAGGAGGTGAAATAGAAGTAGAGGAAGAGCTAGGGAAACAAATACAGCAACACAACAATGAGGTGTCAAAGGTCAGACAATTACTTACAGATAAAGTGGATGGCCTGGTGATGGATAATGAGACCAACAAGGACAATATAGGAAAGCTGAAAACCTGGCTCATGAAACTGGGAGAACAGATTAAAGAGACCAACAGAATTGCAAATTCAGGCCATCAGCATGGGAAACTTTAACCAGCAGTACTCACAGAAGAATAACATAAAGATTCTCAATTGGCCAGAACACCAAGGTCAGAAATTACAAGAGGAATTCTGCACCCTAGTGAAAGAGAAGACTGGTGTAGCCTTAGATCAGAGAGACATCCTGGCGATACATAGGATACCATCCAGTAATAAAAACCACCCCAGACCAGTGATTGTCAAGTTCTTAACCAGTGAGATGAGGAAGGCCGACATCACAAAGAAGGAGAAGTTGAAGACCAGTTTCACCATGGTTGATCACATCACCAACATGAACGCGCAACTACTCAAAAGACTACGTGCAGAAGAAAAGGCGCATAAGATCGACAGTGCGTGGTACTTTAATGGGTACATATTTTGCCATGGACAAAAGTGGGAACCGTCATAACTGGATGTGACCGATGACATAGACCAAAAATATTCGTTAGTAGAATAGTGAGCTCAGAATGAAGTGACCGGATTGGCAGAGTAGCTAGAGACAAGTGTGACAATTACCTGAGGCGTTAGGTATGCCTAACAATAGACCTGTGAATGATCAGTCTACATGTATAAGCGTTTGTAAGTTTGTGTGTAAGTGTATTTGTGAGTGTCTGTGCACCTTTATGTCAGTTTGTATTCATTATGTTTTTCATGTTTACTTTTTACACAAACCATGTCTGACAAGGTTGAATGCTTAGGTATTTTAAGTATGAATGTTAGAGGTTTTTCTTCTGACAGTAAAAAAACGTAAGGATGTCCTTAATTGGGTAAGAAATAAAATTGCATTCCATTATAGTTTACAAGAAAACACACAGTACACCTGAGGTAGAGAGGTTTTGGGAATCAGAATGGGGATATAAAAATCTATATTTTGTAGTTTATACCCAGTAGCTCAGCAGGTGTTGCCATATTATTTCGTAACATTTTGAATTTGAAATTCAAACTATCTACAAGGAGTCCTCTGGGAGATTTATTGTTTTAGATATGACAGCAAATGGTATTAGATTTACATTAGTTAATCTATATGGTCCAAATTCTGACAGCCCAGATTTTTTTTCAAAATATTTTTAGAGAGGGTACAAAAGTTGGAGAATATGTCTATTGTTTTTTGTGGTGATTGGAATGTTATTCAAGGAAAGGAAAAAGACACATTCAATGTAAAAAACTTAAATAACCCGAAAGCACACGAAAAGATAAAAACAATTAAGGCGGAAATAGAATTGTGTGACCATGGAGGATATGGAACGAGGAAGCTCAGCAGTTCACTTGGAGGAGATCTAACCCAATTATTCAATCTAGAATTGACTATTTTTTAGTTTCTGATTGTATATTCAGTAGAATGCTTGACACTAAAATAATTCCGGGATACAGAACAGATCATTCTGCCATATTTTTGAAATTCAAAACAAGTGAAAGTAATAGGGAAAGGGATATTGGAAATTTAATTCTCAATTATTATTTGAAGACAGATATATAGAAAAGGTGAAACAATGCATCAGAGATACAATAGAAGAGTACATGGAATCAGGTAACATTGAACAAAAAGAAAGCATTGAGTTCAGAATTAGTAATCAATTGTTTGGGAGACTCTGAAAATGTAAATTCGGTCAGTATCACTAGAATATTCATCAATAAGAGCCAAAAAAAATTAAGGAAGAAAGAAAAAGCATTGGAAAAAGAAATTTTACAATTAGAATCCAAAGTAAATGTTTCAGGGAAAGCAGAAGATGTTAAATTACTTGAGGAAAAACAACAAGAATTACAAAATTCAAGGGATAATTTTAAGATCAAAAGCAACTTGGCATGAAATGGGGGGGGGGGGGGGGGGGGGGGGGGGGGGGGCGGGGGGGAATCGGAATATTTTTGTAATTGGAAAAAAGAAATTTTGTAGATAAAACTATTTCTGAACACATTGACTCTGAGAGAAATCATATTACAGATCAAAATCATATTTTGACAGAGCAAGTTAATTATTTGCAAATTTATACAAAAGTAAAACAAAACCTGGTAGTCAAGCATCCCACTGTGAAGATTTCTTTTTAAAACATAACACCAAATTAACAAATACACAGAAGGAAAGCTGTGAAGGTATTCTTAGCTTAAAGGAATGTAGTGAAGCTTTGAGGAATATGAAGAATAAAAAGTCACCAGGTTCAGATGGTTTTACAGCTGAGGTTTACAATTTTTCTGGAAGGATATTGGTTTGTTTGTCTGTCGTTCTTTAAATGAAGGATACCAGAATAGTAAATTAACACAGTTTCAATCACAAGGCATAATAACGTGTATTCCAAAAGAGAAAAGGAGAGACGTTTTATAAAAAAATTGGCGACCCATTTCTCTGTTGAATGTAGATTATAAGATTGGTTCAAGTTCTATAGCAAATCGTCTCAAGAAAGTACTCACAAGTATCATAAGTGATACACAAAAGGGTTTTATCAAGGACGTTTTATAGGTGAAAATACTCGGTTTTTATATGATTTAATTGATTACTTAAAAGAGGCAACAAAAACCTGGATTGCTCTTGCTATTGGATTTTGAGAAAGTATTTGACTCTTTGGAATGGAACTTTATTACAAAGGCACTGAAGTCATTCAACTTTGGGAATCGATTATCAAGTGGTTTACAACATTAAAATTTTCTAGTACAAGTGCGGTTATCAACAATGGATTATCCAAATTCTTCAGACTTGAACGAGGTGTAGACAAAGGGATCCTTTGGCACCATATATCTTTATTCTCACTGTAGAACTATTAGCTATATCAATCAAGGAAAATGTTAATGTCACAGGTATAACCGTTAATGGAAGAGAAAATAAAATTGGTCAGTATGCGGATGATTCCTTTTTAACTTTGGATGGTAGTGTAAAAACTCTCAGAGATCTATGAGTACTATTGATAAGTTTGGTGTCGTTTCTGGCTTACGATTGAATATTTCAAAGTCACAAGCTATTTGGTTGGGCAGTAAATCAGGTTGTGAAGAAACTTTGTGTGATGAGTTTGAAATAAAATGGGATAATAAAGAATTTAAGCTTCTTGGAATAACCTTACCAAAATCTGGAAGATATGGTTTCATGTAATTACTATTCTAAAACTAAATCCATTAAAAAACTGTTAGCATCCTGGATGAAACGAGGTTTAACGCCAATAGGTAAATTTACAAATATCAAAACATTAGCTCTTCCAAAGCTCATACACAATTAGATATAAGAAACTTTGTGGATATTAACAAATGAATTTTTATACTGAATGGGTAAGAAAAGGTATCAAAACTTTGAATGACTTAGTAACACGAAATGGAACTTTTAAATGTTTTAATGATGTTAAAGATGTGGTTGGTACAAAAAAATTTTTGAACTATTTTTTGTATTATTTCTAAGGTTCCAAAGAAGATCAAAAGACAAATTTCAGAATTTAAAACTGAAATGAATCATGGAGTTCTGTATCAAATCAATGTATCATACAGCCAATTAATTGTAGATCAAGTGTCAAATTTTTGTACCAAGTTTTGAAGGAAAAGGAGTTCATAGCTCCAAAACTGAAAAAGGAAAAATGGGAAGTTATCTCGGTGAAACAATTTCAGAAAAATGTTGGAAATTTTATTATGAAAATGCTTCAAATTGTACAAAGGAAACAAAATTGATGTCTTTTCAATACCGTATTCTTATGTGTTACATTGCTACAAAACTCTTTCCTCACAAACTTAAACTTGTAGAAAATGACTTATGTTCTTTTTGTAAATGTGAAAGAGAAACAATTTGTCATTTATTTTATGACTGTGTTCACACCAAAGCCTTTTGGACAGATTTTGTAGAATGGTACAGTGCTATTGAAAATGATTA
>JAMZEH010000103.1:4425000-4435000 GCA_024699665.1 Ostrea denselamellosa
GATAGATCTCTCTCTCTCTCCTCTCTCTCTCTGTACATATAGATAGATCTCTCTCTCTCTCTCTCTCTCTCTGTGTATATATAGATCTCTCTCTCTCTCTCTCTCTGTACATATAGATAGATCTCTCTCTCTCTCTCTCTCTCTCTCTCTCTCTGTATATATAGATCTCTCGATCTCTCGATCTCTCTCTCTCTCTCTGTACATTAGATAGATCTCTCTCTCTCTCTCTGGACATATAGATAGATTCTCTCTCTCTCTCTCTGTACATATAGATAGATAGATCTCTCTCTCTCTCTCTCTGTACATATAGATAGATCTCTCTCTCTCTCTCTCTCTGTACATATAGATAGATCTCTCTCTCGATCTCTCTCTCTCTGTACATATAGATAGATCTCTCTCTCTCTCTCTCTCTGTGTATATATAGATCTCTCTCTCTCTCTCTCTCTCTCTCTCTATATATATATATATATATATATATATATATATATATATATATATATATATATATATACTTTTCATGGATTCACTCATTCTTAGTGAACACGCGCAAAGCAATATAGCTCTCCATTTTACATTAAATATATTGTAAAATAAATTTTCATGTATATTAAGTATGGTTCCACGTACAAATCGGGAAAAAGTTTTCGTGATAAGTCCATGTTCACGAAATGATCCCAAATTTTGCATACTAGCTCACCGTAATATTTTTACCAAATGTACAAAGTATTCTTAATTTTTTTCACTTTGTTCCAAAAATATGGACAGATATTTATGAACACCGAGAGATCCATGCTTAGTGTAAATCTATACAAAACACTACTTGCATTACCTTTGAAATCTAAAAACAGCAAAGCGGATATGAAAATATGTCATTATATAACATTAAACAAATGAAAAAGGCATGCTTTGAAATATCTTATTTTTGTTGAAAGTTTTAATTTAACAATATAAAACCTCGCTGAATATTTTGATTTTACCGGTCGCGGTAGCTCAATGGTTAGAGCGTTCGTTTCGTAACCGGGAGGTCGTGAGTTCGAGCCCCGCTCGTGCCATGGCCGCGTCAAACCGAAGAAGAAAAATAGGTAGTGATTGCTCCTTCGCCAAACGCTCGGTATTTAGAAGTGAGAATCACGGGTCTTTCGGATATGACCTTAAAAACGGAGGTCCCGTGTCACGGTAGGCGTTGGCACGTTAAAGAACCCTCACTGTTACGGCCCTGAGCGCTAAGCATAGGTCTAAATTTGTGGTACTTCACCTACAGCTGGTGATGTCTCAATATGAGTGAAAAATTGTCGACGGGACGTAACAAACAAACAAACAAACAATCTTTGATTTTCATACAATTTAGGTTGTCGTTCTTGAATTTCAGTCGTTGATCGCTAGTGGCACTGCGTTGTCTGGAACACTAAGGGCGCGAAATATGGCGGATCCAAAAGTTTATGTAGCATACGACAACATTTCGGCGGAGTGAGATTTACCTTCTTGCCTTATATAAAGGAAATAAACCTAATTACCCCCGGGGAGTGTCAGAAAGACATTGACAATGCTTCTGGTGTCACTGAAGATAGAGGGCATACAGACCGGACCGTGTGTGGAGCGGCCGACAGCGATGATTGAGCAACATACCATGCGAATGCAAGCCACTGAATCGGCACATTTCGGTAATTTTGAATGCAATTACTTACATCTTAAGACAAAACTCGCCATATTTACAATTACATTGCACTATAGAGCATGACAAAATCAAACAAGTTATAACGAATGGTTTTTTTTAGTCACGTCACCCCCCCCCCCCTCCTTTTTTTTTTTTACTTGTGGCATATTCATTGTAAGTCTAGCATTGTCCGCTTCCTGTCCCAGAAAAAAATGTAGATTTGGCATAACTGAAGATTTCACCACTCAGGAGTGTAGGTATTGCATGTCATTTTCAGTAGAATGACTTGGTGTGGTATGCAACATAATACACAATATCTTATAACGTTCTAAAAACAGATTGCTTAGTGGTGATGCACCCCGACTCTCACACAAAAGGTCAAGAGTTCAATCCACAATGGTGGTTTTGTTTTTTATTTCAAAATTATTCCACATGCGCAGATTTTTTTTTATTTTGTAGTTTGTTGTTTGGTTTTTTGTTTTTTTTTTGTAATTATTTCATATACACAGAGTATTATTTGCCGTAGTGATAACTATATCCAGCTCTTGACAAATCACAATTTAAGATATATTTACATGTACATACACAGTCATATAAAAAAAATATACTCAGGGTCTGTATTTTTTAAAAGAATTATTCTATTTTGCTATTTTGCTGTCAAACAATTAGTGTTAATCAATGTTAATTATCATCATAATCGATAAGACTAAAACCGAGTCTGTTTCAGTGCAGTCATTTTCTCTGCTTGGGCCCTTGAGTGTACAACTTTGTAATCAATATATTTTTGTACAAATCATATTTAGCTAAGTTATATTTCTTTAAGATTTTAAACCAGCATCATGAAGTGTCATAACATCATTACACAAAAGATTGCATTGGCAACCTATTTTCGTAAATAATGTAGTACTATATGACCCCTTCTGATGAGGGCCAAGTCAAAACCCCCCTTTATAGGAAAACAATGGCCACTCATATTTAGAAACCCCAACACAAAACCTGATACAATTGTTTCCCCAACTTGTATCTAAACCTACCTGTGACTGATTCAAAATATTTTGAAATATCTTCTCCATATCATATACGTTTCATTTAAACATTTTTCATTTTCAAAATTTAGAATTTTTATTCTCTTTCACTATCATTTAAAAATTTAATATGTTATATGAATATTAGGCTCTGAAGGGTGTATTGTAATTAAGTTTTATGATAAAAAAATGTACATTCTATCTCAAAAACTAAAGAAATATATATCAAGGGGAGAGAGATAAAGTGATTTTCTCGTGTCCTTAAAAATGATGTCTATCGTATTCTATTATAGGACTCTGAGGCGGCAAACTTGCATACATCATAAATTGACAATTTTCCAAAACCCCAAGGAATACCGAAAGTGGTGACAGGTGGAAAACAGGCCAGCTCAACACAACTCTATTAAAGCAAGTGAAAATATGAGATGATATTACAAAAGGAAAGCAAAGGAGTCCACAAATTCATTGTTGAACATCAAGACGTCTGAAAATTAATCTGAACACAACATTGAAAATTTATGAAGAAATAAATTGATTGATTATGTGTTGTTTAACATCCTGCTCGAGAATTTTTCACTCATATGGAGACGTCACCATTGACGGCGAAGGGCTGCAAAATTTAGACCGATGCTCGGCGCTTATGGCCTTTGAGCAGGGAGGGATCTTTAACATGCCACACCTGCTGTGACACGGGGCCTCAGTTTTTGCGGTCTCATCCGAAGGACCGCCCCATTTAGTCGCCTCTTAGGACAAGCAAGGGGTACTGAGGATTTATTCTATCAACCCGGATCCCCAAGGGGTGAAGAAATAAATCATGACAAATAAACATGAAAGCATTCTTACATGATCTATTTTATAAATACTTCAACTGGAAGCCCCCATGTACTTAAATTCAAAAAGGAAACAACTTATAAAAAAAATTAGATATCAATGGGTTCAACCGTGTAATGAAGTTGTATTCACGTGCAAAGATACATGTAAATTTTATTATGTAGCATATCATAGGATAGATCAAATATTGTTTTTTTTTAACTTTTGGGCTCTTCATCCACACCTTTCTGGGTGGAAAAGGTACAAGCTTGGGTCTAAACCCTTGAAATTTTTCTAACTCTGCCCCTGCTTCATAAATATGTTTGTTACAAATGTATTTGACCATTTATTCCTTTATGCCTTGTTTTGGTGTCTTTTATAAATATAATTTTAAAATAAAATTTTCAAGTTTGTTTTAAGTTATATTCCTAATTCTGTGTACATATATATTTTGTAGAGGATCTAAACTTAAAAGTTTAACTGTTAAAAAAATCTTACAGATTATGAAATGTAGTGATGGAATATATAAGGATTCATTTTAAATTAACATTACATAAACTAGTATTTACATGATTATGTAAAACATAATTATATTTTTGTTAAATCTTAATGCAACCTGTAATAAGACTACAACATTGTGCCATAAATGAGTTGATTTCTATTTTTAATACCATAATTCAATGAAAACAATCCCTTTTCTACAGTATTTTCATAAAATTATCTAAGGGTCATTTTATTGTAACTTTTACACCATTAACAAGCCAAATTCCTGCAGTTTCTGTATTCGATGTCTTGGTTTGTTTAAACAGCCATACATACACAACTGTAAAAACATCACACTCAAGATTTTTGTTCCACTCTAACAAATGATAATATATGAAAATCAAGTGACAAGTAAAACTTTAAAACATGAAAATGTATTATTTTCCTGCCATTTTGACAATTTTCATTGACATTTTTTTGAGCACAATTAAATTAAAAAAAAAAAATTAATGAAAATCATTCAACAGCGTGTCCTTTATTTATTTAATTATAAAACGTTTTAAAAAGTGTTTGCTGTTTCGAAAAAAAAATAGTCTGGAAGTTGGAATGTTTTTCTATTAAAAATCTGTTGGTTAACCACAGTTTCGGTTACCATGGTAACAAATCATAAATACTCATTATGACGACAGAAATGGGTAGATAGTAACTTCCTTCTTCATTTTATATAAGCATTTTAAAAATGTGTGATCTTGTCATTGAAAAAATCTGAAAGAATATATAGCATTTTAATGAGTCATTTTTGGTAACACAGCTCTGTGAAGGTGCGTCATATGAAAAAAAAAAATAATTTCACAGAATGAGTTCTAATAAACAATATTAACATATACATAAGTATTAGCCCAATCCCTGACAGTCGACCCTCTGCCTGATTTTTATGTGGAACTGTGCTTAACTCTTCAGTAATACTTCGCTATAATTACCACTAGTCTACACAAATTAAAAGAATTAAACACGTTTGAAGCATGGGTGGCTTGGAATATACTAAAGGACTGTACCTTTTAATCTACTTTTAAATTTACTAACCGCATTGGCATTACCGCACTTTAAAACAGGATGCAAGTTGAATTAAATTTACTATGAATTCCTAGCACTCTGAACTGGCAAGTAAAATTTCTCTGCCTTTTATTCAGACTTGCTTATAGATACACTGAGGCTCAAATATTCTTTCGCGTTTTCTTGTAATCTAATAGATAACGTGTATGATTGATATATATATATATATATATATATATATATATATATATATATATATCTGTGTGAATTTGTGTGTGTATGTATGTATGTGTGTGTTTGTGTGTGTATGTATGTATCTGTGTGTTTGCATGGCATGTAAGGTTAATCAACCGTCCACACAATGCATCCTCTGACACAGGTGTCCAGAAAGCTTTCCACCTTTCCGTATTCATGATTCTCTTAGAACCATGACCATAAATATGCTGAATAGCCTATGATAACGAAGATTACTTAATCTCCCATTGTAAATACAAATCAGAGAGGTGGGCAAACACGGATCCCTGGACATACCAGAGGTGGAATCAGGTGCCCGGGAGGAGTAAGTATCTCCTGTCGACCGGTCACACACACCGTGATACCTATATCTTGATCAGGTAAATGGAGTAATCCGCAATCAGAATCAATGTGCCAAGAAAGGACTAATAATTGGTTTAAAACACGTCAGATAGCATTTTATTTTATGGTAGGTTGTACTGGCAAACTAGATCGTTATAACGACCATAGAATTTGTGAAATACAACAATACTCGTTAATCATCTGTAAATACCGTTCCCCTATGCATATTCATAAGTTATGACGCGGTCGGTCTGATGCCTACCAATCAGGTATAGAATTTCAAGGTTTTGAAAAAATCTGAGTACATACTTTGAAATTATATACTATACTTGTAAATACTGCTCATAACTTTATCATTAGAATAATTCTTGGTTAAAAATTATTTACAAGTACAGTACCTTAAAATACACAAGGTTTTCAACAGTCAGCATGCAATATTGGTCTGATTTAAATTGAAAGATGCACACTGTTAGTGTTACACTATGACTTGTTGAGGATAAGAATTAGATTTCATTAAGAACCAATAAGTCAGCGGTTTAACGGTTTTTTTTTTTGTTTTTTTTTTGCAGTTTGTCAGTTTAGTAACAAATAAGTTCTTTGAATGATTTTTAAGTCGTCGTGAGCAATCGATTCCAAAACATCAAAAATGGTGTTCAACTTGCAGCAATGTTCTCCCGTACACTTTTCATCCATATCTAACCCGGAAGCCATTATAGACCCCCAGGCTGTTGGGTTGCAAGTAAGATCTGAATTCCTTAATACATCTAGATATAAATAAATCGGTGGATTCTTTGGAAATGTGGACATTGTATTAATATATTTTAGAATCTATATTCAAGGGATACAGTTGACTATTGGTTCCAGTACATGAATTTAAGTGACTTAGAAAATGATAACATACTGCATAGTTGTAGTTTTAAAATGAATTTGTAACTGGACTGAAAGAAATTTAGAAAATATATCTGTCAGATAGCATTCTACATGGTGTTTCCGGTTAGACAACATGTGACTATTATCTAATTTTACACAGGACTTCATAGTCCTTTAAGTTGTGCTCACTTCCCAGATGACCAACGTAAGCACACTTATGAGGGAAGCCTGTAGCAATTTTACACGGAACCAGGCTTCCGGAGAAGTAAGCTCGTCCGACGTACGTGTCTTTGTCTGTCTGGTAGGCGCTGTCGGGTACCCTTCCGTTCGACGCACGCATCCAATCGAAGAATCCTGTGGCGTTGGTCGGATGAACTAGGACTTCATAGTGTGTGATAATCCTCTCTTTACAGCCAAACGGAATGCGGGCTCCAAAAAGATGAAATCCACATTTTCCAGGCGTCATTATTCCATCAACATTTGCCCGGGCAATAAAAAGTGGTCTGCCGTCTGCCTCGAACCCTGCTCTGATCGCTCCATCAGGTATGTGACACCCCGTAGAGGTTACCCAGACTGCCATTCTGTCAAATATTGTAGGTAAAAGTAACAAAACTGTGAAATATGCCAGTGTACATATCTGTATAACCAGACTTTGGCGCCACTAAATTCACTTTTATCTCTGTCTCCCTTTTTTTAATGTGAATATTGAGACTTAGATCAGCTTTTATCAATGGGAAATTGAATTAGATCAGATCAAAGGTCAACTTGTTGTAGTTGTATATGGTTCCTGGGGTCAGAGCTACGCGAAGCGGAACATTCCTGTAAAATGTCCGCCTCCTCCCATCACTATCCATGACGATTTAATATTTAAACCAGAAAATAAATGAAGAACCCAATAAACTATGTTACGACTAAGAACATTTCCCCTCATATTCTCAACAGACACATTATGGCCAGGGGCGGATTCAGGAATTGAAGTTGGGGGTAGGTGGGTTGCAACATCTTGAGACAGGGGATCTGGAGCCGCCTTAAGGTCACCAGTGGTCCCGGTCGAAGCCCTGGTGGTGGGCCAGGAATTTTTTAGTGCTTGATATGTTGTCTTCTAAATAGTCATTTTTACTATTGTCTGTCATTTTTAATGAGGTAATAGTAATAAAATGATATAAATTTTAAGAGTAACAATAAGTCAAAAGATCCTGTCAATTATTTCTCAGAGAGTGAAAAAAAGATCACTTCTATTATATTTTTTTTTCTAAACAAAAGACCATAATTTACCTTAAATTTGAAAATTTTAAGGCAATTTAAAAATTGGAAAAAAAAAAACCCAACCATTCTTGTTGTGCGAATGGCCATACGGCTTTATCATTTGATACAACAAAGATTAGAGAGGAACATTAAAATTCTCATACATGTCTATCAAATTTGCTAAATATCAGTTGTCTATCGTTTGTTTAGTCCAAAGTTAATTGGAAGATTAAAGTTTCTGACAGAATGACAGAACCACTTGGTGGCAAACAGGTTGATAACTATAGTCCCATGATCTCAGATCCTAAGATAGGCATCCCAGCTGTGATTGACATCCTACAAAAATGTTCTTAAAGTTCAATGAACATAATCATTATTTCAAAGCACAGCAGATACTACATCTTTACTTTGTTCTGAAGTTTAAATTTATACTTAATATTAATTCTGCAGCAGGAGGAGATGAAAAATGCTCTCAATATTATATAGAATATTGTTAATGTTATAGAAGATGATAAATGTTTTCAAGGTATACACAATATTGTTAATGTTATAGAAGATGATAAATGTTTTCAAGGTATACACAATATTGTTAATGTTATAGAAGATGATAAATGTTTTCAAGGTATACACAATATTGTTAATGTTATAGAAGATGATAAATGTTTTCAAGGTATACACAATATTGTTAATGTTATAGAAGATGATAAATGTTTTCAAGGTATACACAATATTGTTAATGTTATAGAAGATGATAAATGTTTTCAAGGTATACACAATATTGTTAATGTTGTAGAGGATCAAAAAGGAACTCAAGGTTTTGTACAATATTCCTAATATTGTGGAAAATTATAAATGATCTCAGGGTTGTATGGGTTATTGTTAATGTTGTGAAAAATGATAAATGCTCTCCAGTTTATATACAATATTGTTAAGGTTGAGGGAGATGTGAAATGTTCCGAAGATTATATACAAAATGATAAATGCTCTCATGTTTATATACAATATTGTTAAGGTTGTTGAAGGTGATAAGTTTTCTCAATATTATATACAACATTGTTAATGTATTGTCAATGATATATTTATAATTTTATTTATGCATGGGACATGATACATTTTGTTTCCAAAATTATATAGATAAAAGATATCTATATTGCGTGATTTGATATTTGCTTTATTCAAGGAGTGAAATGAATGCATTTATTCAAGAATCTGTTTTGTTTCCTGAAACTTATTGATAACGAGGAAAACAACCACGGAAAATGGTCAAGAGGGGATTATCTCAAAAGTAGTTTGAACCGGAAATGTTATATACAACGGAAATTTTATGTAGTATAGAACTAGTCACTATTTATATGCACCACACATAGAGATGCAATACTGTTAATATGATGCGGAAGATGACATATCTTCCCAAGGTTATATACCATATATTTTCAATGTTGCGAGGGATGATAAATGTTCTCAGGGTCATATGTAGTGGAAAATGATAAACTTTCGTAAGGATCGATTAATTATGTTGTCGAACAACGATTACCAATTTCGTAGTAACGGTCTATTATTGATATTGAAATAACAGTGAAGATATTGATCGGAGTAGGCCATGCGTACAAGTCGTCTCAAAGTATTTCGATCATTAAGTTACACCAAATAAGTTACACTACATTAAGTTACACCACATTAGCTACATCACCTTAAATTACACCACATCAAGTTGCACCATATTTAGTTACACCATAATAAGTTACACCATAATAAGTTACACCATAATAAGTTACGCCACATTTACTTACATTACATTAAGTTACATTACATTAAGTTACATTACATTAAGTTACGCCATATTAAGTTACGCCATATTAAGTTACACTACATTAAGTTACATTATATTAAGTTACGCCACGTTAAGTTACGCCACATTAAGTTATATTACATTAAGTTACATTACATTAAGTTACATTACATTAAGTTACACCACATTAATTTACAGCACATAAGTTACATCACATTGAGTTACAGCATGATATGTTACACCACATTAAGTTACGTCACCTTAAGTTACAGGACATTAAGTTACATCACATAAGTTATACCACATTAAGTTACACTTCATTATGTTAACCATATATATTACACCACATTAGGTTTCACTACATAATTTAAGACATATTAAGTTACACCAGATAATTTACACAACATTAAGTTACACCACATTAAGTTACACCACATTAGCTACGACACGTTAAGTTACACCACATTAGCTACGACACGTTAAGTTACACCACAT
>JAMZEH010000103.1:4440000-4517500 GCA_024699665.1 Ostrea denselamellosa
TTAGCATTACAACCAGTGGCGTACCTGCCATTGACGCCAAAATGCCCGGGCGTACACATCCATTTGACGACAACAAAAATGATTGTTAATTTTTCATTTTATTATGCAGGATTTTATAGCTAGAACATTCCATAAATATAACCTAAAAAGCCTCAAAATCCATGAACTTCCGGGGCCTTGCCCCCTCCTGGACCCCCACCAGGGCCTTGCCCTGGACCCACCGGGGACCTTAAGACGGCCCCCAGCCTATTCTGGTTTTGCCACTGTGCGTACACTTCACTTCAAGGCTAGCTACGCTATTGACAAACAGATGGATCATGATTAGTTACATTCTAAGTTAGGTACAGGGCTCCAAAAATTTGATCGCCCGATGGTCCAGGGCTAGTAAATCATGGCTGCGGGCTAGTGCTTTGTAAATAGTATGTGCCCGTTGGGCTAGTTAATTTAAATAATTATCACAGTTCCTCTAAGATCGGGCTAATAAATAGTAGATGTCTGTGCGTCCATGTTTTTTATCACATGAACATTCACTTTTGTTGAGTTGTACTAAGTCTTGAGCAGAGTATAAAATCGGTAGTTCTCGGATGATTCCTCTACACTTAACACAAAGGTACGAGCCACAAGAGGAGTTCCGAGTGACTTTCTAACAACGCGCGTCACTATACTACGAGCTCTCTAATATACGACGCTTTCGTAATCCTGGGACACTATACTAATTTTAAGTGAAAAACATGGATAAAAATAATAAGATTATGACATCTTTTGTGAACTTGTCCAGGCTAGTTTGAATAAGATAGTGGGATCTATCATGAAAATGTTTCATTATTATGGAATCACAGGTATCATATATATATATATATATATATACATTTCTGTTGGCAAGGTATTTTTTTAACTTGTAACACTGACCAACTTTTAATTTTAGGAAAACCTAACCTAAGCAATATCCCTTTACTATATTGTTATTTTCATTCATATTCGGACGTCACCAGCTGTACGTGAAGTACCACAAATTTAGACTTGTGTTTAGTACTTACGGCAGTAGCAGTGAAGGTTCTTTAACATGCAAACACCCTTTTTAAGGTCATATCCGAAAGATTGATGGCTTATGTATTGTTTAACGTTCCGCTCGATAATTTTTCACTCACATGGAGACGTCACCATTCCCGGTGAAGGGCTGCAAAATTTAGGCCTATGCTTGGCGATTTTGGCCTTTGAGCAGGGAGGGATCTTTAACGTGCCACACCTGCTGTGACACGGGGCCTCAGTTTTTGCGGCCTCATCCGAATGACCGCCCCATTTAGTCGCCTCTTACGCCAAGCAAGGGGTACTGGGGGTCTATTCTAGCCAGGATCCTTGTGACTTCGACATTGGAATTTGAATCAGATTTCAAAACTTAAACCGAAACTTTAACCTAGTTCATTAATTCTGAATAGTAAGTGAAAGGGCTCCCATATTTCAAATATGCACAACTTCTTTATCTTGGTACAAAGCCGAAAGAGGCGAGTAAATGGGGCAGCCCTTCTGATGAGACTACAAAAATCGAGGTCTTGTGTCATAACAAAAGCGACATGCTAAAGATCCCTCCCTGCTCAAAGATCATTAGCTACGAGCATAGGCTTGAATTTTGCAGCCCTTTACCGGCAGTGGAGACGTCTCCATATGAATAAAAAATTCTCGAGCGGGATATACAACCAACCAACAATACTCATTTTCCCTCACGCCTCGTGGGGATCCGGGTTGATAGAATAGATCCTCAGTACCCCTTGCTTGACGTAAGAGGCGACTAAATGGGGCGGTCCTTCGGATGAGACCGCAAAAAACCGAGGTCCCGTGACACAGCAGGTGTGGCACGTTAAAGATCCCTCCCAGCTCAAGGGCAATAAGTGCCGAGCATAGACCTAAATTTGCATCCCTTCGCTGGCAATGGTGACGTCTCCATATGAGTGAAAAATTATCGAGCGGGACATTAAACAATATATAATCAATCAATCAATCAATCATTTTCCCTCATCTATCTGGCAATATTCCATCATCACCTGCAAATGGTGTTTATATCTCCCAACTGATTCGATACGTAAGAGCTTGTTCTGCGTGTGATCAGTTGTTAAATCAAGGCAGGCTACTAACAAAGAAGTCCGCATTTCGCAAATTGTATAGTCGTTATAACGATTTAGTTTGCTAGTAAAGTTTCCTTTAGGTCAAATCTGTCTGACGAGGTTCATACCAATTGTTAGGCCGTTCTTGGCATATTGATTCTGACTGCAGATTGCTCCGTTTACCTGACCGGGATGTAAGGCTCACCGTAAGTGTGACCGGTCAGCAGGGTATGGTTACTCATCCTAGACACATGATCCCACGTCTGGTATGTCAAGGTCCGTGTTTGCCCATCTCTCTGATTTTTATTTTCTGTAGAAATTACGAGATTGAATAGTGTTAGTTATCTTAGCCTTTTCTTTCTATCATATGTCGACTCGATATATCACTTCATTCCAAAAAAGACAAAAAAAAAACTCTCCATATCTGTGTTATATCTAGATATTCTATTCAACGTATGTAGATGTTAACGGCAATTAACAGCTCCACTTTGTGGGAAGCGGGATGACGTCAGTGTTTCGCTGTAAGTCATACTTACTTCGAATACAGATTATTCCATTTACCTGATCAAGATGACCGATGTGACCGGTCAACACGGAATCCTTACTTGTACGCATCTGTTCCCACCTCTGGTATGTCTAAGGTTTCGTGTTTGTCCTACTCTTTGCGGTACTCTTAATTGTGTATTCTTTGTATAATTGATGAGATTGATCATCGCTCGTTATTTTCACCTTTTTATTGATGTGCAGCATCCCCACGTAGTGTTGATTCAAATTCGTTCAAATTATGATCCGCGATAGCAGGGTAGGGTCACAATATGGAATCAAGGTAAAAAGAAAATATCTTTCTTTAGCATTATTTCTCTCAATATCAGAGATCCTCAATCTCTGTAATCATACTAATAGGAAATAGTTCAATATCAAGTTTGTTCAATTCAAAACTCCCTGGTGCAAGGTGCGACATTTGGAAATTTAAACTAAAACATTAACTAAAACAAATTCTTTTCAACAGTAGCCAGGCCACACTAAATCATATCAAGATACAATTGTTTCTATATCAATTGTGTGGATTCAGGTTTTTTTGTTTTGTTTTGTTTTTTCTATTATTAAGCTTCAAATTGTCAAATCTAGGATTACGATAGATCAAATTTAACATCAGGGAAGGAATTTTGTCGAATGATTTTGTCCTCTAGTTTAAGTCAAACCTTCACGGGAATAAAGATTGAATCACACACACACACACACACACACACACACACACACACATATATATATATTGATGTTTTTTTTTACGTCCCGTCAAGAATTTTCCCCTCATATTGCGATGTCAGCAGCTGTAGGTGTAGTACCATCAATTTAGAACTACGTTTAGCGCTCAGGGCCGTAGCAGTGAGGGTTCTTTAACATGCCAACGGTATATATATATATATATATATATATATATATATATATATATATCTGTGTGTGTGCATAATATATACAGATAGATAGATAGATAGATAGATAGATAGATAGATAAAGAGAGAGATAAACAACAACAGAACCAAGGTGATTCAGGTGAGTGATTTGGCCCATGAGCCTCTTGTTTATTTTTTTATATCTCTCTTTTTGTGTACTATATGATCGTAAAAAAATTGTTACATACCATTTTACGTGAATCGACATCAAATTACAAGTCAGTCAAACAAATGGGAATATTCATAAATATGCAATATATGCCTGACTGGGATCTATTAAAATTAACATCATGCGGGTGATAAATGTTTCCAAGATTACATACAATATTAGTTCTGTTGTGGGGATGATTAAAGTTTGTAAGGATATACAGGATATTAGGACTGCTCCTTAACGCTGTGTGTGACGTCTGTATGACGCGCGTGAAAGGGAATCTAAGTTACATATCCTTCAAGAAGGTATATTTTAAGAAAATGTTTCTATATGTATTCTACTGAACAATTATCAGATCCCCAGACAAAAATTTCCTTGTCACTTAATAATATGAAAAACTAAATACAAGCATTACCAAATGAAAGCTTGATTTTCTCACAGAAAAATATAATTATTCAGTTGAAACGTATCACATACGTTTTAAGGGAAAATAAGCTTTCGTCATAATGATAATATTTCCGGTGAAATCTAGCGAATAGCGCAGTAATCCACCAACAGAACTCTTTTTTGATTAAGGTAATTTTGATTTAAGTCTTTTAAGCGCTATGAGTACGACTAAATATTTGACAGAGATATCTCAAAACTTGTTCACAGATAAACTGGAGACAATTCCAGAAAAAAATAGAATTGAATTACCGGGTAGTTGATTGCGATCGTGTTCCTTCTTTACTTAATGAAACTCAACATAGCCGTTAAAGTTACGAAGATAAGAATACATGGGTTTAAATTTACTAGTCGTGTGGTTCAAGCAAACATTTTATTTACAGTAAAGGAACGTTTGTACTGTCACTATCAATATCGTTACTACATTAATAGTTTCTCTTATATACACCATATGTAAGGAAAAGATTGCATACATGGAGGCTGTGTTTTTCACCTATCCTTTATTATTGCGTGGACCCCCCTGAGAAGATATATATATACACACACACACACACACACACACATATATATATATATATACGTGTGTGTGTGTGTGTGGTATGATGTGGTGTGTGTATGTGTGTGTGTTTGTGTATGTGTGTGTGTATGTATGTGTGTTTGTGTATGTGTGTGTGTATGTGTGTGTATATATGTGTGTGTGTGTGTGTTATATTACAACTACTGGGTCGATGTACTGCTGGATCTGCTGGTGGACTGTTAGTCCCTGAGGATTTTCACCAGCCCAGTTGCTAAGTGCTTCAGTGTGATAAATTAAGAAATTCATTTGAAAATTAAGGATTATCTCCCTGATGCATAGCTCTGATCCTTTGTCGGATTTGGCTCCACTATTTGGTATTTTTTGATTTTCTCAGCTCTTCCAAGTTTGTTATTATTTCGGACTTGAGCATCACTGAAGAGACATTATTTGTCGAAATGCGCATCTGGTGCATCAACGTTGGTACTGTTTATGTTTTATATATGAACGAAGTTAAACCGAGTGATATGAGGAAAATCACCTTGCGCATGCACAGTTGTGAGTTTCCACAGGAGCCAAAAGGACATCGCTCGGCCTTTACGATAAAGTTGAGAAAACTTCCTGACTTGACGGAAAAGACCCAGCGATGTTCCGATGGCACAGGACCTTGCTGCGAGATACGACCTAACAGGGGAAATCTGACCGTACACGTGGGGAGATCTGACCGTACACATGTGGAGAACTGACCGTACACGTGGGGAGATCTGACCGTACACGTGGGGAGAACTGACCGTACACGTGGGGAGAACTGACCGTACACGTGGGGAGAACTGACCGTACACTTGAGGAGAAAGGTCAGGTTTCCCTTGCACAAGTACATATTTATCAAAATCTGATGTTTCCTAAAAACAAAAGGAGAATTGAGAAAAAAGTGATCTGTATGGTTTGTGAAAAACAGTTTTAGTGTTCTTAATTAAAAAAAAACCTGTTAATATTTTGGCGTCTAATTTATTCACTTTGCATGGCATCATATTCACTTTAGCAACGCTTAACAAAGAACGCAATAATATAATATGTTGTTGTTCATATCTTAAAATGGACATCATTTGTGAGCTTTTGACAAATTTATATCATTCAGTGGCAAATCTAGAAAATTTTAAAATGTGTGTGTGTGTGTGTGGGGGGGGGTGTGTGTGTGTGTGTGTGTGTGTGGGGGGGGGGGGGGGGGGGGGAGTGCGTACCTTTGCCGCTCCAAAAAGAATGGGATGGTCAAAATATGGTAAAAAACGACATTCTGGTGTATAAAGAAAATATTCAACCAAAAGGGGCATTTGACGGCATTTATATTCTTACGTAGAATATTAAATTTCTATCAGAAACACCTGCTTATGGTTCACGTATTGCTGTCATCTGTCCTTTTCAAAGGACAGCAACTGGTATATATTTACATAATAAAACTAATGACTCCTCAGTTATCCCTGTTTGATTGGTCATACTTCTTCTTCCGCAAGTTTAAAGGCAAAATATTCCGTCTTCATTAGGTACATATAATGTGAAAATGTTACGTGTACTTTTAAATAGAATAGTGCAGATATTTAATATTTATAGAATATCATTTCTTTCTCAAGGAAGACATTCATTCATATTTACATTTCAAGTATATTTGCCTTTGATATCTTTACAATTGTAATGATAGTAATTTCGCATGAATGTGCTGCATTTGTGAATTCACAATGCGCGTATGAATCATCAAATAGTTCGTTTTAAGATATCGGGAAGACCCGGCGATTCTCACCGAATCGGAATACCGAGCGCTTGGCGAAGAAATAATAATTACCTTTGTTTATATGACAGGTAGTACGAGCGGTGCTCAACCTCATGACCTCCTAGTGTTGCCTAATTTACTTTCCATGTAGTTTAGTGTTCGGGCCGGAACGCTAAATGCATATTTTTCCTCCCTGCCTATATTTTACGTTCCGGGTTATAATTTACATTCCAGACCGCATAAGTTTGGTCCCAGTCATAAGTTTGGTCCCAGTCGTAAGTTTGGTCCCAGTCATAAGTTTGGTCTCAGTCGTAAGTTTGGTCCCAGTCATAAGTTTGGTTTCGGGCATACATTTATCCCTTAGAACTTTTGAAATATGAAATTTTACCAACATTTCTTCAGGATGTTGTTTTTTTTAACATCCATTTCAAAGTTTCCATTGTTGAACAATGCGGAAATGCAAATCCGGTATGCATTAGTTTGTTATTTGGTTGGAGCATAATCATCAAAATTGTATATTAAACTCAATTTTTCAGTTAATCATACAGCTTTTGCTATAACTGTTATACTTATTAATGATGAACATCAGATTATACTTGTTAATGGAAAACTTCCGTTTATATATTCCCGTGAAAATCCAGGTTGTTGGAATGGATCCTCAGTACCCCTTGCTTGTTGAAAAAGGCGACTAAATGGGGCGGTTCTTCGGATGGGACCGTATACACCGAGGCCCCGTGTAACAGTAGGTGTGGCACGTTAAAGACCCCTCCCTGCTCAGAGGCCATAAGCGCCGAGCAGAGGTCTAAATTTTGCAGGCCTTCACCGGCAATGGTGACGTGTCCTTGTGAGTGAAAGATTCTCGAGCGTGACGTTAAACAATATATAATCAATACAATCAATTAGTTTATATCATTAGATAATTAGCTAGCGTCGGAAAAGGAGCCGTATTAATGTAGTGGATAGAACGTTCGCGTAGCAAGCAAGCAAGCGGTTGCGAGTTTGAATCCACAAATGAACACATTAGTTTTCTGAATAAATTACTTTATATTATATGTGGACCGTTTAAAGAAAAAAAAGAGAGTTACACAGAACAGATTTATAAATAACCGCGCACTATACGAAAATCGTAGCCGTGTACTATACGAAAATAGTAGCCGTGTACTATACGAAAATAGTAGGGTATTGAATATATAGGGACACAGTAACAGGAAGAAGAATAATATGTATGTTGTTTGACGATCAAAATACCTCGAAAATATCTTTCTTCTGTTTTCTTTTCTTTTCATTTTGAGAAAAAAAAAGATCATTGCATCTGAATATATTCAATCAAAACTCAAAACCAACTTTCCACTGCAGCAATCGGCATTACCATCCCAGCTATTCAATTCAACATTAGTTGATAGTCTTTACTTTTCCATCCAATGATATTGAAGATGCACGCCCCTGAGTTTCGCGCAACAACTTTCGCATATCTTATATATTTGTCTATGTTGATCATTAGTTCATTTTAAGATAAAAGATAAATTCATTTCCCTCATTTAAAGTATGGTTTTAAATCCAAACACTTGCTTTAAATGCAATAATATTTTGAAGGAACAAAATATAAATTTATAATCAGCGTTTCGCAAATCATATGGTCATTATAACATTCTAGTTTGCCAGCACAACCTTCCATTAGGTCAAATACTGTCGTGTTTTATGTCAATTTTTACATCGTTTTTAACACACTGATTCTGACTGCAGATTACTTCTTTTACCTGGTCAAGATATAGGGTTCACGACGGGTGTGACCGGTCGATAGGGGATGCTTATTCCTCCTAGACACCTAACCCCACTTCTGGTGTGTCTAGGGGTCCGTGTTTGCCCATCTCTCTGATTTCCTTTTCCATAGGAATTACGGGATTGAGTAATATTCATTACCTTAGCCTTTTCGGAAGAGTAATACTAGAAATGCTTAAGCATCAAATGACCAATTAAAAATTGTTACACTTTGAAAAAGGGTTGATCATTTATCGTAACGCATTAGGAATCTTACGTTTTTGATTGATTGTATAATGTTTAACGTCCCACTCGAGAATCTTTCATTCACATAGGGACGTCACCATTGCCAGTGAAGGGCTGCAAATTTTAGGCCTATGCTCGGAGCTTACTACTTTTGAGCAAAAAGGGATCTTTATGTTATCTAGAATAGCCACACTGATTTTTTTGTCTACTTATGTTTCGTAAATATGCCTTAAAGATCAATAAAAACGTTATCCTTCGTATCTGTTACATATCAATAAATATTGCGTTATCAATTATAAGGAGACAAGGCATGCAACTCTTTTGACGTCGTCTGCCCCACCTGGTTCAAACTTCATTTGATTTTTACTCAAACCAAGTCAAAACATTGGATGTGCATATATCATTAAATTGGTCAGACATTCTTCTTTACTTTTGCGTTTCTGTTATATTTCTAAAACTCGCAAATATTAAATTACATCAATGATATCACTCGCAATCGGAGTGAATGTCGTTGCTGTGCACCAACCGGCCCGGAAGAAACGGTAACCCATACTATTGTTCCGAATGACATTAAGCCCACGATAACGCCCGAAGATTCCGTGAATTATTTTATATAATTTTAAAAATTATAATTGATTGTTAAAATGTAACTTACTCTGGGGACAAGTGCTTTTGACAATTAAGAGGACAAACCTTGTTTTGTTATTTGTTTGTTTGTTTGTGGGGTTTTTTTTTGGGGGGGGGTTGTTTTTATTTATTTTTTTAAATCAACGGAATTAAACGTGTATAATTAGCGTACCAACATAGGCCAAAACTAGTGTCACTCCTTAAATTCAAAGTGGAATGAAATAATTGGCATTCTAATCTCGAAATGAACAGGAATTTCAGTAATCAAAGCCCTCTATCTATGATTCGTTAAAGTCAATGAAATGTTTTTCCTGATATCTTTAAGACAAGCATCTGCTTGGTACGAGATTCGATCTCATAGTTAAGTAGAAATCCCTTGATATTAATCCTGCATCCACCGTCTATGCGAGAGATCAAAAGACTGATTTTAAGCGGAGGGAGATAAAAACTTGTGTAAGTGTCTGTCATCCGGCATCGATTAGAAGAATGATTTTCTCAGCAGCACAACAGTCAAACAAATTAATCATACATTTCCTTATAAGGAATGTAACACAAAATACTAACGGTCAAAATTCTATACAGCGATATCGTGTACAAAATGATGGTATATCAGGTATATGCAAATTCTATTGCTTCAGTATAAAGTATATTTTTTACTTCGGAGGGGAAAATTGCTTGACCCGCCTACCAAAGCATAACAATATGCCACTACTTACAAAATGTACCAGATGACGTCAAATCGAATCGATTGATATGGACCGCTACCTGTGAATTGCTTATCTATTTTACATTGTCGGATTTAACTGGCGACAAGGCTGCATGCTATATTGTTTTTGTTTGTTTGTTTATAGCCGCCTGAGCAATTTTTCAGCTATCCGGCGGCTGTCACCATTACCGGTGACAGGGCTGCAAATTTAGGCCTATGGTCGGCACTCAGGGCCTTTGAGCAGGGAGGGATCTTTATCGTGCCACACCTACTGCGACACGGCACCTCGGTTTATACGGTCTCATCCGAAAGACCGGCACCCACAGTGGGATTCGAATCCCCGACTCAAGGATCATCAGATCTTTGAGCCCGACGCTCTAACCACTGCGCCACGCGGGCGGCCGCATGCTATATTGAATTATAATGTAGTTTAAAACATTCATATAATCAAAAATGTTGAAATCGCAAATTATATTGCATTTTCTGGTACATGACGTATTTTCTGTGATGTCATATGTAAACGTCCTGGTTCTTTCTGTCGATGTGATTCGAGGGCGACAAAGAGCAAAATCCACCTAACGTTTTCAAATTTAAAAACTAAAGTATATCTTCTGATTTTGCAAAAAACCAAGATGGCCGCCTTCACTGTCGACACTTCATTGGTATGTTCCTAAATAAATCCTTGCTCGTGTACGTGACTTCTGTTTATCACCGTTTGTTTACAATTTAAATTATAAATTAAGACTTGTACATTGTAGTTTTCTCTTTTTGCATATCATTATAAGGATTCAAGCTCACGTTGGCCTGCATTATACAATATAATCTAATTTTAAGCGCATTTATGATCCGCGGATTATACAGCGTAAGCTGCACTAAGTTATGTTATATCGTATAATAGACATGTAGGCCGAAATTACTTTCATTCTTTAAAACAAAATGTAATAAAATCATTTTCATTATTTCATGATATGCAAATCTGGAAATTAAAATGAATTCCAATTGTAAAAGTCCTCTTTCTATGATTCATGTAAAGCCAATGAAATGTTTCTTCCTTGTATCTTTAAGACAAGCATCTATTTGGTGCGAGATACGATTTCGTGGTTACGTTGAAATTCCTTGATACTATCCACCATTCGTGTAAGGGCTGAGATCAAAAGATAGACGTCGGAAAAAAGTCTAACTTCGAATGGCCAAGCGGAAGGAGATAAAAGCTTGCGTAAGTTTCTGTCATCTGGCGTCGATTACACGATTGATGTTGGAAACAGAACGTTAGGGGTGCGAGTGACAGTTAAAACCACATAATAATATATCATTTTGATGGACATTTAATAGTTTCAATGTGCACTTTCGTTTGTGAATAAACAGTAGAAAAGGCATACATAGTGTTATGTATGCTCGTATATTTTAACTTGTTAATTTATTCATAACTTTAAACAATTCATCGTATAAAGTTTGAAGGTTTGGTGGTGGGGGGTTATGGTGAATACTACATGAATTTAGTCTTTTGTCAGATGATGAATTTTCATCTACCTCTAATGCCGTATAACATAAAGGGTTGGGGTTTTTTTATCTAACAAATAATATTTTCATAAAAAGATACGATCTCGAACTTAACTAACTGGTGAATTTATTCTTCAAAAATTCACGATACAAGGAAGAATAAACTCAGTCCAATGCATTACGAGAGGCCTCCGTGACCGAGTGGTTAGAGCATTGCGCTCAAAATCACGCGTCGATATATACTGGACAAAAAAAGTTTTGTTTGTTTGTTTGTTTTACGTCCCGTCGAGAATTTTTCACTCATATTGAGACGTCACCAGCTGTAGGTGAAGTACCACAAATTTAGACCTATGCATAGCGCTCAGGGCCGTAGCAGTGGGGGTTCATCCAGTACATCCACCAATACTGATTCCAGCCCAAATCATCACAGAGCCACCTCCAAAACGATCATGCTCTGCTACACAGCTATCAGCGTACCGCTCTCCACATATGCGCCATACACTCCTACGACCGTCATGAAAGTCCACGCAGAACCGTGACTCGTCTGTGAAAAGAACAGGCGTCCAATGACGCAGTTGCCAGTTTATGTGATTTTGAGCCCAATTGAGTCGTGCTACACGATGTCTTCCCCTCAAAATGGTACGAACAGCAGGTCGATGAGCCCGAAGGTTAGTAGCATGAAGTCTCTGTCTGAGAGTTTGTGGTGTTATGCGCACCCCACTTGCTGCATGAAAGTCAGTACTGAGTTGGACAGCACTCTGAAGTCTGTGTCTACGAGCCATAAGTGACATATAGCGATCCTGGCGAGCGGTTGTGGACCTTGGACGACCTGATCGCGGTCTCTCACAAACATTACCTGTCTGCCTAAAACGATTCCACAACCCTGAAATCACACTTTGGGGCACATTAAAATGTCTAGAGACAGTTCTCTGGACTTGGCCAACTTGAAGCATACCTACTGCCTGACCAGCTTCCAGAGCAGTTAAATGGCGCCTCGTGGCTTTTAATGGCAATAATTGTTCACCCAAGAGTCGATTAGAGCAATAAATACCCACAATAAAATGAAAACCACAATTTTTCAATTTCAATATACACGTTGGCACACTTTGATTTTGACCCCTTGCTTGTGTTTGGGCGAAAAAATCGTGCACTTATGACTTCAATATGAAACCAGGTAAATCTATTGTGTTAAGGACACATTGGAGAAACTATACATGTTAAAATTTGTCAAAATAATTATTTGGTTAATAAAAAATTTTGAGGTCAAAATTATGATCCTTAACTTTTTTTGTCCAGTATATTTGAGAAAGTTTGCCAGTTTACTTTCGGAAGGTCGGTGGTCTCTTCCCGGGTACATTGAGTCTGGGTTTTCTCTCCCACCAATAAAAAAAAAACTGGATGCCACCAGATAACTGAAAAATTGTTGAGTGTGACGTAAAACAACAATCAATCAATCAATGCGTCATGTTTTGCACTTAACAAGGAATATGTTGTACATACAGCTTATATAAAATTAAGAAATTCATTTCAAAATTAAGGATTATCTCCCTGATGCATAGCTCTTATCCTTAGCCGGAGCTACATTTTTCAGCTCTTCCAAGTTTCTTACAACTTTTTTGACTTGAGCATCACTGAAGAGACATTATTTGTCCACATGCGCATCTAGTGCACAAAAATTGGTACCGTTTATGATTTATATTATATACATCTGGTTATCAACGAAACAAATATATATGTCTTACTGTATTCCTAAAGTGATTTTTACCATACATTCCTTGGCGACCCCAAAAGGGTTTTACATTGTTCCCTCATGTTAGCTGTTCGGATTGCTGCAATTGTTATTGCGATATTTAATTTGGGGAGGCAAACTTTCCTGGGAAAAGTTGCATTTCGAGTCCAAAAACATGTCTGCGTCAGAGATTTACTGATCTCTCTCTCTCTCTCTCTCTCTCTTAAATTGAATTTCTAAAGGCATAACAAAATAAAGCAGAAATGAAATTGGTGATTTATTTTTTAGATCAATAATCCTAACACAGTTTTTAAATATGTTCCAGAAATTTACGAATTTGCAGTAAAATTATCGCTAAAAACTGCTGTATTAAAACGTAAGAAAATACTCAAAAGAGTTATAATCAAACAACAAACAGAAACAGTGGTACAGTTTAAAGACGTTTTTGTGAAAGTTTTAATAATGAGTCTAACTCTACGGCATTCTTATAATGTTTTTCTTCCGAATTGTTCAAGAGACAAAACAGGCTTTAAATAACCTTGCAGAAAACTTCATACTGTTTGTCGCTTATTTCCTTCCCACCATATGAGACATAAGCACATTTGTGACATTCGGCTGTATCAATTTTACCTGGAATTAAACTTCCACTATAGTATGCGCGGCCAATATACTTTTCATGGTCCGTCCGGTAGGCATTGGTGGGCACGTTGCCGTGACTTGCTTTCTGCCATTCGTAAAAGCCGTTACTAGAGATGGATTGAACCAAAACCTCGTAATCGTTGACGATACGTTCTTCCGAGCCATATGGAATATGGGCCCCGTGAAGATGAGGTGCACATTTACCAGGCGTCATAACACCGTTCATTGATGCTCGAGCAATATAAAGGGGCCGGCCATCAGCTTCGTACCCTGCCCTTATCGCACCATCAGGTATGGATGTACAGGTAGTTTTGACCCACTCTGCCATTCTAAAACTGAAGATATCTTACTTTCATTTTACATGAATATCAATCAAATTTAAATTCTCGATAATTTTACCAATTTTTTTTTCAGTAACACAAATCCTTGAACAGATCTGTGATAGAATTGGCCTTGATATTGTTTGAAATATACTTTAAAGTGTGGAAAAGGCTGAACAAGAGCGGTTATGATGTTTACGCCGACTAGTCAAACTTTTCACTTGATTGCAATCTGACGTCAGTAGTTATCAATATAATAAGTAATTTGTTACTAGAACATTTCTCTATATACTGTATATAAAATCGTTGCTTATCATGTTGTCAGACAAACACGATACCTTCAAAAATACAAGTGGGTTTTTTAATTTTTTTTTTTTTTTTTTTTCATTTTGACAACGAAAAATGTTTTCCTTAAGAAAGCAATGCACATACCTGGATATTATCAAATCGTGGCTGTAGGTATTCACAATCAACTCCCCACTGCACTACTGCAAAAATCAACACTGCTATTCAATTCAACATTAGTTGATAGTCTTTACTTTTCCATCCAATGATTTTGAAGATGCACGCCCCTGTGTAATACGCTGATTTGATATATTTTTCTGCATTGATCAGCAGTTTGTTTAAAGATGAAAAGATATATTTATTTAGCTTTTGATTTTAAATCCAAACACGTAGAGATTAATTTCCTTAAATAAAATAATATATCAAAGAAAGAAAATATAAAGGTCAGGCGATTAACAATATTGGTTTTTAGTTTTAGGAAAACACTTTTTGAAGTGAGATTTACAGTCACATAGTAATTCTGACTGTCCTGCTAGTTATAGGGTCAAGGACTGCAGTTCTTGTGATTTAAATACATTTTTTTCATAAATTCATTGTAACTTGATTATTGGTGGTGTTATGGAGTTTCAAAAGTATTGTTTAAAATCAGCGTTTCGCAATTTGTATCGTCTGCATAAAGATATAAAACATAAACGGTACTAATTTTTGATGAACCAGATGCGCATTTCGACAAATATTTTTTCTTCAGTGATGCTCAAGTCAAAAATGTTGGAAATCCGACATATATCTAATACACAAATACAACCTCTTATTGGGACCATTGTTCTCTGCAGTGATTCTTATTGATTGTTAGGTCGTACTATATACACTTCGTTTTACTACGGATCACTCTGTTGACGTGATCAAAATGTTGGGCTCACAGCGGGTGTGACCTGTCAACAAGAGATGCTTATACCTCCTACGAAACTAATCCCATCTTTGGTGTGTCCTGGGGTCCGTTTTTTTGTTTTTTTTTTGTCCTCCTCTTAATTTTGTATAGGAATTATGAGATTGATCACTGTTCGTTTATCGTCACCTTTTTCATCAAGAAGACTTTATTCAATAGTGGTTGCTTTCATAACTGTATACAAAACGCAATAAAAAAACAAATCACATTTTGGCATTATTTTATAATACGCAAATCAAGAAATTAAATTCAATTTCCTTAATAAAAGTTTTCTTTCTATGATTCGTGTAAAATTGGTTGGTTGGTTGTGTGTTTATTTTACGTCCCGTCGAGAATTTTTCACTCATATTGAGACGTCATCAGCTGTAGGTGAAGTACCACAAATTTAGACCTATGCTTAGCGCTCAGGGCCTTAGCAGTGAGGGTTCTTTAACATGCCAACGCCTACCGTGACACGGGACCTCCGTTTTTAAGGTCATATCCGAAAGACCCGTGACTCTCACTTCTAAATGCCGAGCGTTTGGCGAAGGAGCAATCACTACCTATTTTTCGTCTTAGGTTTGACGCGGCCATGGCACGAGCGAGGCTCGAACTCACGACCTCCCGGTTACGAAACGAACGCTCTAACCACTGAGCTTCCGCGACCGATAAAGTCTATGAAATGTTTTTCATTGTATTGTCAAGACAAGCGTTTGGGTTCATTATTACGAGCCAGACGGGACCTCCATGGTCGATTGGTTAGAGCATCGGGCTCAAAATCACAAGGCCTCACACTTCTGTTGGCGCGTGTTCGAATCTCGGCCGCGGCGTTATGTGAGCAAGTTTGCCAGTTTACTTGCGGAAGGTCGGTGGTCTCTTCCCAGGTATATTGTATCTGGGTTCTCTCCTCCACCAACAAAAACTGGACGTCACCAGATAACTGAAAAATTGTTGAGTGTGGCGGAAAGCAATAAATAATCAATCAATAAATACGAGCCAGATAATATAACTCAGGGTCGTCAGTGGGTAGGACAGGGGTTACCGAGGCCAAAGAAGTTCAAGACACAACCATCAGCTGACAAGGTGATGGCTACAGTATTGTGGGACGTAAAAACATTATTAAATTGGACATTTTACCCAAGATAAGTACAATAACTGGGATGTACTATGAAAACATGCTAGACCAGTTGAGAACCGCCATCCGAAAAAACGCAAAGGTAAACTCTCGAAGGGTTTGTTGGTTTGTTTTACGTCCCGTCGAGAATTTTTCACTTATATTGAGACGTCACCAGATGTAGGTGAAGTTCCACAAATTTAGACCTATGCTTAGCGCTCAGGGTCGTAGCAGTGAGGGTTCCTTAACGTGCCAACGCCTACCGTGACACGGGATCTCCGTTTTTAAGGTCATATCCGAAAGACCCATGATTCTCACTTCTAAATGCCGAGCGTGTGGCGAAGGAGCAATCACTACCTATTTTTCGTCTTAGGTTTGACGCGGGTATGGCATGTGCGGGGCTCGAACTCACGACCTCCCGATTACGAAGCGAACGCTCTAACCACTGAGCTACCGCGACCGGTCGGTGCTTTGCTGCAACAGGACATCACTTCCAAAGTTGCAATGGATTTTGTAGAGCGTAACGGGTATAAATTAACACTACATTCTGCCTATTCGCCTGACCTAGCTCCTATTGACTTCTTCCTATTCTCAAACTTGAAAACGGATATCGTGGACGTCATTCCCAGCCTGAAGAATTGGTGACGGCAGTTGAGGAGTGGGTCAATGGAAAAAACCCCGACTTTTTCAGTTCTGGGCTGAACACCGTTGATCTAAATGCATTACACTAGAGGGGAATTACATTGAAAAAAAAGATGTAAATCTTAACCGGAAATAAGTTTGGCTGGTTACTTACTGAGCTACCGCAACCGGTCCAGATACATTATATATTTATTACTTATACCTATGTAGTTGAAAAGATTTATGTTGATTCTAATTTTTAAAGGGTTTGCAAAGGAAGTGGCGGAAGTTCTTTAATCAAAAATATTCTGAATTTCCACAATTTTGCAGGTTTTATGTTATCTAACATATGTTTGTAAACCCGACTTAATTAAATATTGTCTTGTCGTATGAATATAAAAGCGGATTTGGCACGGAGAACCGGGTCCCGAGGTGCGTTGGCACAATAAAGAACCCCGACTATAACGGTCATGGATTCTAAACCTAAAGCTGGTGACGTTTCAAAACGAATTAATAGCAAACTAGAAACAAACGTAGAACAAAGTAAACATTGAATGTAAGATGACTTTAAAGAACAGTCGCGGTAACTCAGTTGTAAAACGTTCGCATGATAACCGGGAGGTCCTGAGTTTGATTGACTGATTGATTATATATTGTTTTACGTCCCGCCCGAAAATTTTTCATTCATATGGAGACGTCACCATTGCCGGTGAAGGGGCTGCAAAATTTAAGCCTATGCTCGGCGCTTATGGCCTTTCAGCAGGGAGGGATCTTTAACGTGCTACACCTGCTGTGACATGGGACCTCGGTTTTTGCGGTCTCATCCGAAGGACTGCCCCATTTAGTCGCCTCTTACGACAAGCTAGGGGTCCGAGAATTTATTCTAACAACCCGGATCCTCACAGGGTCCTGAGTTCGAGCTCCGCTTGTGCCATGGCCGTGTCAAACCTAAGATGTTACCTAACGAGACTTTTATTGATGCACTCTGAAATTAACTTCTAAGAGCTGATGTTTCTGTTTGTAAACCTGACTTGCTTAAATATTATATTTTCATATGACCTTAAAACAGATTGGCACGGAGTCCCCTGTCCCGACAGGCCTTGGCACAGTAAAGAACCCGACTGCTCTTAATCTGGGAGGTCGTGAGTCGAGACACTCTCTTGCCATGATCGTGTCAAACGTAAGATGGAAAGATAGATAGTGATTACTTCTTCGCCAAACACTCGGCATTTAAAAGTGAGAATCGCTGATTTTTCGGATATGACTTTAGAAACGGAGGTCCCGTGTCGCGAGAGGCATTGACACGACAAAAAAAAAACTCTCACAGATATGTTCCGTACCGCTAAGCATAGGTCTAATTTTTTTTATAAGTTTTTATAGCAGCCATTTTTCAAGGTAGTGTCATGAAACTTTCGGGGATGATAGATGGTGACCTCTAGATTTGACCTTGATGTCATTTTCGTTGCCGTCACTTCTGGTTGTCATTGAAAATGAATTTCAGATATATGATTTTAAAGCAAAACTTGCATGGAATAATTAAGTATGCTTCATAATTTCAGAAAATGGTTCGACTTACCGGAAGTTAAAATACCAACTTTCGGTTTTGGAGAAAAACTAAGGAAAATTGGTCTTCCTTTGCCTTCATATATCTCGCTTATAAATCATGTGTTTGATATGAATTTCAGATATATCGTTGGCATAATGTGTTTCTCAAAATTTACTTTCTTTCGTGAGATATGTCCAGCTTCCATTTTTCAAAGTCAGATTTTATCCGTTCGCTTTGTCAGAAACAGTGGAAGATTGAATTTTCAGGAATGATAGATGGTGGCTTATATATGTGGTAAACGTCTTTTACTTTTGTTGCCGTCACTTCCGTCGTTCACCGGAAGTAGTTCAAAATTCTGCAAACTTTCATTTTCTTCATTTTTAAATTTTCATTATAGAGTCTAACAGAGCATTTGAAGTCATACCATTTCCACCGAAAGTTGTTAGAACGAAACCAGAAGTTGTCCAAAGATTAGCATTTTTCTTTCAAATTTTAATGAATGATCCCTGCACGCTCATGGTGTAATTTTCATTCGATTTAAGGACATTTAGAATCCAGAACATCTTTCAAATTGAGATCTTGCCTAGTTGGAGCTTATAAATAAAAAGTCCAGGATAACTAACAGTATTCAATCTCGTAATTCCTACAGAAAATACAAATCAGAGAAATAGGCCGCACCATTTCCACCACTGTCATGTGCGTGTCGTCAATTCTGCTTTGTGATGTTTCTTTTTCAATGACTGGATACTAGTTTATCTTGGAGAACTATTAAAATATCGAATGGTGAAGTAAACAATGTGTAAATCGTAATCACAAATCCCAAAGACATATACAAGTTCGAGTGTAGGGCAACACGGACCTCCGACAAAGCTAAGGTAGGATCAGTTGCCATGGAGGAGTAAGCATCTTCTGCTGACCGGTCACACCCGCCGTGAGTCATTAATCGAAAATAGGTATACGGGATTACCCGTAGTCAAAGTTAGTATGAAAAATTACAGTCTAACAAAGGGTATGAAACAAATCATTCAACATATGTCCCAGAGACACTTTGTAATCGCAAACAAGGTCATTATAGCGACCGTAAAATTTGCGAAATGATGACTTCAAACGAGATTCGTTATAACCCTGCAACATCAACTTTTTTGTCAGTAGTTGACTTTAGTCGCGGAAGCTCAGTGGTTAGAGCGTTCGCTTCGTAACCGTGAGGTCGAGCCCCGCTCGTGTCATGGCCGCGTCAAACCTAAGACGAAAAATAGGTAGCGATTGCTCGTTCGCTAAACGCTCGGCATTTGGAAGTGAGAATCACGGGTCTTTCGGATCTACTGTTGTCAAAAACAAATGCGTGCTGTCTGGCCACCTTGCAACAATGGTTAAAAAATGTAAATTATGGTCGCACACTCCTTGAATATTAATTGAATGATAATTCTTTCACTGTACGTAAAAGTGTTCATCGACTGAAGGGTATTTGATTCTGACATGTGTGTAATCTACTGCACCGATTACATTGGGAAGTATGCAATATCATGAAAGCCTTGCATAATTTCCAGAAGCTCAAATCAAGAAGTTGGCATTTTATGTATTCGGGTGATACATCATGAATTTTTTTTTTTGGACACACTTGGTCGCGATATTCTTTGCACATCAGCTGTTACGGCCTGGAAACTCCCTGTGGCATAGAAGCGTAAAGCAACCCTCCCTTTTAAACTCAAGGGCGTCGTATGTGACCTCACTCTCTGTGTGTCGCTGAATGTGAGGTTCTAAGTGTCGTAACCGGGAGGTCGTGAGTTCGAGCCCCGCATGTGCCATGGCCGCGTCAAACCTAAGACGAAAAATAGGTAGTGATTGCTCCTTCGCCAAACGCTCGGCATTTAGAAGTGAGAATCACGGGTCTTTCGGATATGACCTTAAAAACAGAGGTCCCGTGTCACGGTAGGCGTTGGCACGTTAAAGAACCCTCACTGCTACGGCCCTGAGCGCTAAGCATGGGTCTAAATTTGTGGTACTTCGCCTACAGCTGGTGACGTCTCAATATGAGTGAAAAATTCTCGACGGGACGTAAAACAAACAAACAAATAAACAATCTAAGTGTCGCTGAATGTGAGGTTCTAAGTCCCTGCAGAGGCCTGTGATTAAATGTCGTGAGAGTATGTACTTACTGATAATATAAGCTTCGTCAAGGTAGTCTAGCAGATTGGCAAAGTCCCTGAAAACTCGCTCTCGACGTATACGACGTCTCTGCAATAAGTAATGGTACTCGGCGGTCTTGTTTTGGAACACTACGATAGTCTTAAAACACCCCATTTGATGTCCTTAAGATAGGATAATTTTACATGTCTTTTCTTTGGACCTGGTCAAAAACCCGACATGTCTTAGGATGTGTCTGTCTTTGTTTGTTTGTTTTACGTCCCATCGAGAATTTTTCATTCATATTGAGACGTCACCAGCTGTAGGTGAGGTATCCCAAATTTAGAGCTATGTTTAGCGCTCAGGGCCGTAGCAGTGAGGGTTCTCTAACGTGCCAACGCCTACCGTGACACGGGACCTCCGTTTTTAAGGTCATATCCGAAAGACCCGTGATTCTCACTTCTAAATGCCGAGCGTTTGGCGTACGAGCAATCACTTCCTAGTTTTCGTCTTAGGTTTGACGCGGCCATGCCACGAGCGGGGCTCGAACTCACGACCTCCCGGTTACGATGCGAACGCTCTATCCACTGAGCTACCGAGACCGGTTAGAGATAGCTTCGTAAACATGGCCACAGGGCTTTTAAAGTTAGACAAAGTTTACTGGTCTTTGAAATTCTCTGACTATATTTTGAATTATCATTACCTGAGACTTGAATACATGGACATAAAGTAAATTTTAACATTTTGGTAATAATTAAATTTTCAGATTAAGTATTTCATTATTTTGGTAGAAAGAGTTGCATGTAAAGGCAAATCTTTTAAATGGTATGAATCACATTTTTGACTTGAGCAACACTGAAGAGGCATTATTTGTCGAAATGCGGATCTGGTGCATCAACATTGATGCAGTTTATGTTTTACATTACAACCACTGGGTCGATGTCTCTGCTGATGGACTGTTAGTCCCCGAGGGTATTCACCAGCCCAGTTTCTAAGTATTCGGTACTAGCATGAATTACGGATAAAAATATGCTATGAGAAAATTTTAAAAAATCATTTCAAAATTAAGGAGTATCTCCCCCATGCATAGCTCTGATCCTTTGCCGGATTTAGCTCCATTATTTGGTATTTTTGGTTCTTTCAGTTCTTCCAAGTTTGTTCTTATTTCGGATTTCCAACATTTTTGACTTGAGCACCACTGAAGAAACATAATTTGTCGAAATGCGCATCTGGTGCATCAAAATTTGTACCGTTTATGTTTTATATGTAATATGGGAATATTTTGTACTGAAATAATTATAGAGGATGATATCTATATTAATTATTACATGAAATAGATTATTTCTGTGAATAACTTGTTTATTAATAAATCTATTAATAAATCTGCTTTTTAGGTATTAAATCCCAGTTGCTGTAAAGTTATTGAAACATCAGTAGAACTCAATTCCATAAATTGGTATGTTTGTCTGTATTTTATGATCTTTGCAGTTAAAATTATAAAGGAAAGATAACTCTTTCCAGAATCTGTATAAAATCTTTACATAACTGATTTTAGAGTTACTTTCCTTACAATATATTTATCAAATGGATGTTACTGTCTTTGCTATTGATAGATAAGTTGTACTTTAAAAGGGAGTGGAATTTGTGTTTTATATTGAATTGAAGCCATTGGTGAAATAACAGATGGTGAAAAGCCAATGACAAATAACAGATAGTGAAATGTATAATTACATTTAATATTTATGTGTATGTCAGGCCAAGTGTTTTATTGATCATCCATATTTACAACCTGAAACCAGAATATAATGATGTAAAGACAAAGTGTTTTCCTTGTCAATTTATGCCGGGAAATACCGCTACATTACGTTTGGAGAACTTTGAAATGGAAAGCACTTAGTAATCTTCTGGCCCGTGGAAGTGCCTAGCCAAGTCAACTGTGATTGCAAATTTTATAAGCACGTGACTTAACTCAGGAGAGGCATACTGTTTTTGGCCGGCCTGTCTGAAACGATTGAATGTTGAGTGATAGGGCTTTCATATTTGTATATTTTTTTGTGCCAATATCTTTCTTTGGTATCAAAGTTTTAACTGTGTAATCTTAACCTTGGAATCTGATCTACCTTTATGATTAACCTTGGAGTCTGATCTACCTTTATGATTAACCTTGGAGTCTGATCTACCTTTATGATTAACCTTGGAGTCTGATCTACCTTTATGAAAACATAATCTAACCAATACCTCCTGAACTATTTAACATAGGTTATTTAGTGTATAGATTTCTAATGGCATGGAATTTCATTTGATGCCATGTTTGACCATGTGACATTGGCCTTGGAGTCTGACCACAATTTTTAAAACTTTACCAAAATTTCAACCTTGCTCTTAAACTTTTGGATGAGTAGTAATAAATCTCTCATATTTTATGAATTTCTTTTGACGAGAGCCCTTTCTTTCGGTACCACATTGACTTTTGACCAGTGTCTTATAAAACGTTAACCTGGGTAGTGCCCTCTATACTGTTTAAGTTGGGCTTTCATATTTTGTGCATATAGATTCCTCAAGACAGGACTTCACATTTCACACCATGACTTTCTTTCTTGTGACATTGTATCATTCTTGTACCGTGATACTATAAGGGCTAGGTTAGGGGGCCAAAATGTGGGGTCAAAATTTTTCATGGGAATAAAAATTGTACAAATCTTTTAAATCACAATAGCTGAATAACGGAAGGGCCAAGGTGACTCATGTTTAGATGTGGTCCATAGGCCTCTTTTTTCTTTTTTACAAGTAACATTTTCCATCCAGCTGTATCACCCAGGCCAATTTCCCTTCTAAACCAAACCGGATTTTTTTCTATCTTTATTTTTAAAACAGATATTCTAGCTATATATGTACAGTCATCCTCATATATCACAATCAGACATGTATATAGCTTTTGAGCTTAACTAACTAACCTCACTTGTATGATATAAATTCCCAATTTTGAACTGCAGATTGAGATCAGCCTTGATTGATTGATTGTTTGTTTGTTTTCCGCCACACTCAACAATTTTTCAGTTATCTGGTGGCGTCCAGTTTTTTGTAGGTGGAGAACGCAGATACAATGTGTCCGAGACCACCGACCTTCCGAAAGTAAACTGGCAAACTTTCTCACATATATCGGCGCGAGCGGGATTCGAACCCGCGCCGACTAGAGGTGAGAGGCCTTGCGATTTTGAGCGCAATGCTTTAACAACTCGGCCACGGAGGCCCCGAGATCAACCTTGAAGTTTCAGATACTACAACACACACATGTGACCACATATAAAATACATTCTAAAGAATTACGAACATCTCGTACACTATATTGTGTCTCGTACCTAAGTACATTCATGTTCACGATTACCTCACATTATCACCATTAAATAAATTATATTACAATGCATTCCCCCTCCAGGTACAACATGTGATAAAAATTCATTATATTTACGAATAGATAATACACACATAGAAAAATGGATATGTTATGATTATATTCTTTTGAAATCTTATACTGTTTGCATCGAAAATTGAAACACAAAAATGAACACATGGTCACTCATCCAAGTTTTGATTTTATCACACACAGATAAAAGGAAATTGTAAACAAAACCAAATCACAACAGCAACTCTTGTATACCAAGCCAGTACCAAATACAACTCATTCGCAATGTGTGAACGCCTTGTATGGACATGATTGACCCAGTATTGGTGAATCCCTAATTTATTACAATGTTTGTTTGTTTTACGTCACGTCGAAAATTTTTCACTCATATTGAGACGTCATCAGCTGTAGATGAAGTACCACAATTTTAGACCTGCGCTTAGCGCTCAGGGCAGTAGCAGTGAGGGTTCTAACGTGCCAACGCCCACCGTGACACGGGACCCCCGTTTATAAGGTCATATCCGAAAGACCCGTGATTCTCACTTCTAAATGCCGAGCGTTTGGCGAAGGAGTAATCACTACCTAGTTTTTGTCTTAGGTTTGACGCGGCCGGGGCTCGAACTCACGACCTCCCGGTTACGAAGCGAACGCTCTAACCATTGAGCTACCGCGACCGGTAATATATTACATATAATCATGTCCTATGAAATATCGCTTCTACCAATGAATGCAGAGCGCAACGTCTGACGAATTGTTACGTTACTGTTTCACGAATTGACACTGTTTTCGCCTCTACATTTTAGAGTATTAGCTTTAGATACAATCATACATATTTCAATTGCTTCTTTTCATTTTCCCTCGCGAATGTTAATGAAGAAATACTGAGGTTGAAAATGCTGCTTATAAACAGGAATTTCAAACATACTTACGATGAATAATGGAATATAAAACGTGTGAATGAGTCACAACATGATGACGAAATTAAATTATATTAATTACTGACTACTTGCAAAGTGTTGAGCACAGAAACATCGTATAATAATAATGATGATGATAAAACAATATCAAGTAATAATCAGTAAAACATTGAACTTCGCAATTTTGAATCAACGAAAGACAATCACGAAGTGATGGGGGAAATCCACAAACGATAGATATAGAACTATTAAAAATTGAAATGTTTGTTTTCATTATGATATGACGTTAACATTAATTCATTGTTTACAGGGTTTGTTATTTGGTAAATTTAGATGTGACCTACACCACGCTTCGTCACGAACAAACACTACATCCAATGCGTATCCATCTTTCGGATGAGGAACAAGAGGTTCTAACTGCGAATGTTCAGTATAGCCACCAATACTCTGAAAATATTCTCGTAGAAATTTCAGATTTTGTTTAGATTGTTCTATAACATTCCTCTGACCATCGTATACTTTATACTCAATAGTCCAAACATCCACGGTAAATCGCTTAGATGCAAGGCTTTTACGCAACGCTAGCAATACAGATTTCTCTGCACCTTCGACATCCAAAGAAAAATAGTCAATATGCTTTACATTAATACGATCCAAAACTTCTTCCAAAGTGAAACATGGAATAGTTACGGAGTTTTTTCCTTTAATCCATTTAACATGATGTTCGTCAACCTCCTCCTCCACCGCGCCAATTGCTTCGCTTTTCAAAAATGTAACATTTTTCGTGGAACTTGCAAGACATGCGCACAATCTCCAAGCACGACGTCCAAATGTATCTATTCTTTTACATAGTTCTGGATTTGCTTCAATAAGAAGTCCTGTCCAGTTATGCTTGCGTTCTAGCCAAACAGTATTGGAAAGACCCTCTCCATCATATGCCCCTATCTCCAAGTAAAACCCTTCTTTTTTGCTCATGATGTCGAACACGACTTGATCTTGGTTTGCTTGTGAGTATCTTTTGTCGATGTTATCCCTCTTCTTATATGGAGAAGGTTCCTTTAAGTACTTATTTAAATCAAATGTGTCTGTCTTTTCGGTATTCTTATCGGACTTTTTATTAGGACAGTCTTTATCATTTGGAAGTTTCTCATGCGTTTTGCACCATACCTCATTACGAACAAATACGACATCCAAAGCCGTACCATCTTTCGGTTTAGGAACAAGTGGCTCTAGCTGGGAATGCTCAGTATAACCACCAATGTTCTGAAAATACTCTCGCAAAAATTTTAGGTTTTTCGTAGAGAATTCCATAACATTTCTACTACCATCATAAACTTTATACTCAATAGTCCAGACATCTACAGTAAATTGTTTTGATTGAATACCTTTTAGTAACGATTGCAAAACTGATTTTTCTGCACCCTCAACATCCAAAGAAAAATAGTCGATATGTTTTACTTTTATATGATTCAAAACGTCTTCCAATGTAAAACACGGAATAGTTACAGAGTCTTTTTTATTGATCCATTTAATATGATGCTCGTCTACTTCCTCTTTTACCGCACCAATGGCTTCGCTTTTAAGAAATGTCACGTTTTTGGTTGAACTTGAAAGGCAGGCACACAGTCGCCAAGCACGTCGTTCAACTTTATCTATTCTCTTACAAAGTTCTGGATTTGCCTCGATAAGAAGCCCGGTCCAGTTATGCTTTCGTTCAAGCCAGAGTGTATTAGACAGGGCAAATCCGTCATATGCACCGATCTCCAAGTAAAATCCTCCGTCTTTGCCTAAAATGTCGTACACGACTTGATCTTGATTTGCTTGTGAGTATTTTTTGTCCATGTTATCCTTTTTCTTGTATGGGTGAGGTTCTTTCAAGTAGTCTTTGACATCGAATGTCATCTTGGCAGAAGCAGTCTTTCCGGGACAGTATTTACCGTTGGGAAGTGTGTCATGCGTTTTACACCATACTTCATTACGAACAAAAACTACATCCAAACCCGTACCATCCGGCGGGTTAGGGAGATTAGGTTCTAACTGTGAATGTTCTGTATAGCCACCAAGTGTCTGAAAATATTCTCGCAAAAATCTCAAATTTTCTCGAGATTTTTCTAAAACATTTTGTTTACCATCGTAGCATTTAAACTCAATAGTCCAGGCATCGACAGTAAAGACCTTTGATTCAAGACCTTTACGCAAAGATTGCAAAACGGATTTTTCACCGCCCTCGACATCCAAGGAAAAATAATCTATATGATTTATTTTCATATGATTCAAAGCGTCTTCCAACGCAAAGCATGGAACAGTTACTGTGTTATCTTTATTCAAATATTTTGCATGGTGTTCACTCACTGCTTTTTCAACGACATATGATGGACCTTTGATAAACGTGACAGTTTTCGGAATGCTAGAGAGGCATGCACACATTCTCCAGGCATGACGTCTGACGTTGTCAATTTTTTGACAGAGTTCTGGATTAGCTTCAATGAGAAGTCCGGACCAATTATGCTTACGCTCCATCCACAATGTGTTGGAAAGGACTTGTCCATCGTTTGCCCCAATTTCCACGAAAAATCCACCAGCTTTCTTCAGTATGTCATAAACAACTTTATCCTGTGACGCTTGTGAGTATAATTTGTCTACGTTATTTACCGTTGTCCGCGGATGAGGTTCTCGTATATACTTTTTGATATCGAATGTTTCCCTAGGTGCTGCATCGCGATATTTATCAACTTCACTTTTCTGTACATGGAATTCTTGTACATTTATTTTGGTTTCTGAAGTTGGTAAGCCTTTGTCGCCGACATCATGGTTCATGTTCCAAATTACTATAATGAAGGCGATAGATGCTAAACTTATTACAATTCCTCGGACCTGGATCTTCATTTTGTTCCTAGAATAGAAAAGAAGCTGGATTAAGTATATTCAATTGTTTCTATTGATAGCAAGATACCCCGCAAAAGCAAATTACACCTTCAGCACTTTAGTACAATTTCAGATTATAAAAAGAGTTTAAGTCTACAAAGTCATTTCCGTTCAGATTAAGGTAGCTCATTACACCAAGACGTATAATATTTATGACACTACATCAAAAGATGGCTATTTAAGTGTTTTGTGAAATTATTTGTATCAATTGAATTGTTTACCTTTCCTCGTAGCTCAATAAATAAAGCATTGGGTTGCTTACCCACAAAACCGAAGTTCAAATCCGCAAAAGATTTGTTCATATCTATTAACTTTTTAAAAAAAATCAGATTTATTTTATTCAAAATTTCATATTTCTGCATTAATCACATGTTTCATAGCCATATTTTGCGCTGGTTTGAGTAACCTTTCAAAGTGCAGTATTAAGTGCCTTAAAGTCTTCTTAGACAAATGGTTTAATTTCATACTGTTTATACGCATTTCATCAAATACCTCTGTGAAGTACTTCGAGTTTCATGATTAGGTAAAATTGGGAGGGGAAATCTTATTGCATTCCTTGATGACGCAACCTTTGACCTTTGGACCCCAAATCAAATTAATGGAGAGCACCCTTATCTCATATGTATAACACTATATCCAAATATCTCTTGAGGACCCGGGGTAGAATAGGTCCTCAGTAGCCCTGGCTTGTCGTAAGAGGCGACTAAATGTGGTAGTCCTTCGAATGCGACCGCAACAACCGAGGCTCCGTGACAAAGCAGGTGTGGCACGATAAAAATCCCTCCCTTTTCAAAGGCCATAAGCGCCGAGCATAGTCCTAAATTTTGCAGCCCTTCACTGGCAATGGTGATGTCTCCATTTGAGTGAAAAATGTTCGAGCGGGACGTTAAACAATATATAATCAATATATCCAAATAATATCGATTCATTAATCTTTTCATAGATGATCACCTGGTAAAGTTTCATGACTTTTGCTGTTAATTAAAATGATTCATTGCCAGATAACAAAATGTTTGGCCCAATTTCCGCATTTCTCTGTCTTGAAACTGCTGTCCGAAATGCACAAAACTTTCGCCTCAAATGCCAGACGATTGGCGAAGAAACAAAACTACCCATGTTATTTCTCTAACGTTTGACGCAGCATAGAGAATAACGCATTCAGGACGAGTCGGGTTCGAAGTTGCATGTTGTATGTAAACCGGATACTTTGTCTCTAAACTACATATACGTAGTCTTTACTCGATACATATTATAATTGGTTTGTCAACAACATTTGGATACTTACATTCATTTGGTGTATCATATATATGTTATATATAGATACATTTCTAAAGCAGCATTTTTCAGTAAAAACACTTATTTTTGCATGAATTTTGGCCTAGAAGTCCTTCAGTGCACGCCTGTCCCTAAAAAAATGATGGTATTTTGATAGGTGTTGAACCGAGGAATAATTTAAAATAGGTTTTGTTTATGGGCACTCCTGCCCTGGGGTCGAAATTTACAAAAACCTACAGAAAATGCCAAAATCTATTTTTATCACCGTGGTTCATATTTATGCCGTTTATATTCATAATTAGTATAACTCAGATGGTTAGACCGCACACGGTCACAATCAAGATTTTAGGATCCTGGTTCGAATTCTACTGTTGACACACTTTAACTGTTTTAAAATTTTCGCCTGTATAAACACCATTTTATTTTTTTTTTCTTATACAGGCTTATATATTATACTTCAATTTTCTTCCTTAAATGCATGTTTCTTCTTGATATAAAAGATATATATGAGAATGCAGATCTTAAATTCTCTCTAACTAAAACCAATTAACCGGAACTATACCTCGATGTAAGCATACTTTGAGAACAGGAATCATTCACTTTGTGTTACTTGATACAAGTGTCAGGAAAAAAATCATGCGGAACAAAATTTGCCGGGTTTGCTTTCAAGAATATTACTGGGAAATGGTACTGTTGTGAAAGAGATACTGCAGAGTAGATACAGTTCATTCCTTGGGAGAAAATGTGTGCATTGGTGATATTTTATGCCAAAAATGCAGGAGGAAGGTTTGCAGAGTAGAAAGAGTGGGGTTGGGTCAGTTAAGGTTTTATGTTCCATTGCCATTATTCAGGCATCTGGTAAGGACCCTCAAACAAATGATGTATCTGTAAATACTAAAAAAAAAAAGGGGGGGGTTCAGATGAATACACAGTTGATGAAAGTGATAAAACTTCTTTCAAAAATTCATCGACCTCTGCAAGCGTCGCTCTTATTATTTCTATTGGGGAAAAAACTAAGGCGATGTGCATCATGTGTCGCAAAGAATAAAATAACGACTGTGAATTGGTTTCTTCTATCTCTACAATTTCGAGTAGACTAGAACTAAAGCGATGCATGAGAAACAAATCACTACACGCATGAGGCCTAAAGTCAACGAACGGGACGGAAATCAATGTGCTTTTTGGAAAGACTGAAACCAATAACAGTCCTATAGTGCAACGATATATTTACACGGAAGTGTTCCTTTAATAAGCAAACTCTAACATCAACACATTCAATTAGTAATGGTAGGGGCAAAATTATATTATGTTAAACATTGAAAATATAACTTAATTTTTAATAATTAAAAGTTTGACCTCCTTAACAGAAGGATAAGCGTGATATTTTAGCCTAATTATGTGTTATGTAAACACGACTTAAGCCTTGTTTATGCTTTCAAACTAGTGAAATGTAATTTAAAGCATCTCAATTCAATGGCACATTTTACCTAAAGAATACTTGAAATGTGATGTATATCATAAACTTTGATCGATGACCATACAAATTCAAGCTTTTGTATACAATAACACACATCAATCTTTGGGGGGGGGGGGGGGGGGGGGGGGTTACCAAAGGTTAAAGTTCATGACGCATACGTGATTACGTTCCTTACACAGCCAGCGGGATGATAGTTACATTAGTTTGGCAGATGATGAAATATTGCTTAATTCGATAACTTCTGTAATACGCCAATCCTATTATCTACTTATAATGGCCTTTTTTTATACAACCGACTTCATGTTTGCTTACATTCTGAGGCGATATATTGTGATTACGTAACAGGCTTATTCTTGAGTTAAAATAATTTTGTCAATAATATCAATGTAAATCAAGCTCTCAGTGTTTATTTATTGAAAATTATTATCAATTTGACATAATATATTCGTATCATTTTTGTTATAATTACGATAACACACTTAAAGGTCTGTACAAAGCGTGCTCTGCAATACCAAGAATGATTTTTTAAAAATAGAAATCTAGTAAATGAATACACTTGCACATTAATATATCTGATTAATTGATGACGCTCGTTTCCTTGAATTATTCATCAATACCCCCGACAAAATTTATATAGATATGACATGAGTAGGTAATATCTTATATTGACCAAAGGCCCAAGAGCTAAGGTATATAAATCAATATAACACCACAGCTCACTATATATATACGCCTAACAAGCTATTGATTTGAGACCACGCCATGCTGCGGCCTTCTGTCCACTCTACATGTAAATATTTAGAATAGATGTTTTTAAAGTAATACTATTTGTTTGGTGTTTGAATGGCCCCTGGGTCTTGTGTGTGACAATAGTAAAACTTTCGGTTTAAATCGATAGAAACAGATCTTGAATCGCTATAGAAATCCTCAGTTCAATGATTCGTGAAGAGTCTTACTTTGGCCACAGTAGACTGGTCGTTTTAAATGACCATTCGACTGACTGTGTAGTGTACTTAAATCAATACTCGGCAGCAGTAGAACTTTCTAGAAGACACATTGTGTACATGAATTATGACCTTGCTTCCCAGCTTAGACAGATAGCATCCACTGAAAATCGAGCAACTTCTCCAACATCACACAAAATTCGAGCACCTGCATAATATAACATGGAAGCGTCTTTGCCACACGGCTTTTATGGGCAGTTACAATTGTGTAATTATATGGATTTCATTTGATTAAATTTCATTAAATCTACAAAAGGTTATGTATTTCCTGGATCATCAATTCATATATAATGTCCCCAATAGACTACATGTATGGAATCACGCATCTGATTTTTTGACGTGAAGTTTTTTTTAATGCTTATATACAAAATGTACTCACTCAAGACAAGCTAATTTCATTTCCACCATTGTCTGAGTCACATGTTGCCTCCAGTTTCGCTCTTTCAAGTAGATTTTTGAAACCTGTTCAATTATTATTATTATTTTTTTTTTGCCAGGGTCATAAACACCGCAGTTGATGCCTGCATCGTCTGTTTACGTATAGTGCTTTGGGGCTGTCAGAACTGAACACAAACTCACTTCTGTTTTGCATTCGTAGTTTAATTAGTAAACCATGATTTCCCTCAACAATTCGTTCCCTTTTTTAAAATACTGTCCGACTTTGTTGTCATTGCAGTCCGATAATTAAACTGGTAATCATTATATTCGGTCAGCTACAGGTAAACTTGTAGACTGCAAGATCAACGCCATGACATCACAGCCATGTATTAACTTTTGCTAATGTTACACAAAAGCCAAAGGCAATTATATCGCTAGGATACGGAGTACTGTTGAGGAGTAAAGGTATAGAACTCCTACATATACGGTACCCAAGTTCGCCAATGAAAACAAAATAATAATAAAAATAACAAATCAAATGCTATAAAATTCTACACCGTGTTTTTAATATATCCGTACATAATTAATCTACATTATCATTAAAGCTAGTCCCGGAGTTTCGTAAACGTCCAAAGACATGCAGTAATCAAATAAGAAAATGCATATTTTTTTACTCAAAATTTACCTGTGCCTCGTACTGTACGACTAAACAGAATGTTTGTGAATTGCATCAAGTAATCACGTGAGGTGTGACGTTAGATGCGATTTTGAAGTTTAATTTCTGCATATCGTAGGAAGCATGCGGGATTTTTGGATGAATTTTGTTATTACTATAGATTGTTTATTTAAGACAATTTTTTTCTTTTTTTTTTCCCCATCGGCGAACTTGGCTACCCCTATACTTTTACTATCCATGCTCTTAATAGCAAAATTCGAACCCAAGCGATATAATTGCCTGTGATATGAACTAAACTTGTGTGTGAGCTCTTGGGGGATTTAAAGAGTCCGGTCTATATAAAGTGTATGCATTTGGAAGGTAGATTAAATCGTACGCGGAAAATCGCACAATACAAGTTTAAACATCATATCCTTTGCGCACTATAGTGTATGTGCTTAAGATTATATATACAACTTCTGGAAATGATCAGTTACCAAATATTTACATTCAACCACCCCAGTCACCCTACCCCCCCTTTTTCTTACAAATATCAAGGTCATACGTAATGCTGTTATCGGTACTCACATTTACACAACGATGCCATATCATGACCCATAGTGAAACTTTAAAACACACAATTACATATATTTTTCATAAAATTCATTTGGGGATCGCCTTGTCCACTCTTGGATTTATTTTCATTTACTCCTAATGCATTCAAGTAATTTAATCACGGTTCAAGATTAAACAGTATTTAAAGTCCTACTTGAAAGCTAAGTAAGAGCACATGAAATTTCGCATTTCCCTCCCATGGTACGGAAACAAATTCACAAACTTAGCAATTGCGTGTAGTTCATATGTCGTTTATAAAGAAAAAATAATTTTATATCTAAAATGCCATGGCATTTGATTATACTATGGTAACTTCAAATCTAATTTTTTTATTAAAGATTTCCATTGTTTGGATCAAGGATACATAGGGTTTTTCAATAGCAGAGATATTTTTTTTCTTCCTGTTATCAATATGGCTTATGGAATCAGTATCTGTCGAACTAGTTGTTGCGAAATACAGGTTTTTACACTTCACACATTTTCAATACGGCGTGTATATATTAGCCCGAAACTGACAGTCTCTAACAATTCTATTGTTCGCCTACTCTGTCTCTTTGGAATTGTAAATTCCGATATTAGATGAATGCGATCACGAGTGACCATAGAAACGTTGCTTCAATATTGACGCTTGATTCGAGAGAGGTTTAGCCAGGTTAGAAGTACCACGTGTGAAGTTTATTTTCCAGTATCATGTTACATAGTCCAGTCAGTTCAATATTAACACTGCTGTTAACATCTCTGGGATATAAAGCATCAACCACAGCATTACACCAAGTTGACATAGCACAGACATCTACATGACGTAACACAAACATCTACATGACGTAACACAAACATCTACATGATGTAACAAACATCTACTTGACGTAACACAAACATATACATGACGTAACACAAACATCTACATGACGTAATTGTATCATTTCACTGAAGAAATCAGTGTACTTCATACTTTTGTAATCAAACTATACGCATTTCCCTCAACTTGAAGCAAAAGTGTTCACCATCGCATAAAATGGTGACGCGTATCTGACGCGTCATACTCATCAAATAAGGGATTCCCCTGCTATAAATACCATACACCAGTACAGGTGTTAATCACAAACTGAAATAGCTGACGGCCACAGTAAAACATGGTGAAACTGGCCCACACCTTCACTATTATAAAATGATTTCGTTTACATGTATAGATTGAGAAAGAACCCCCTGGTTTTATCTTTAAATTCTGAACATATACTACTTAACCATAAGGAAGTTCCCAAAGAAAATGTTTTTTATATATTTCATGAAAAACTATCTTTTTAAAAAAAAAAAAATTCATTGGGAACAATTTCTCCTCAAATTTGATGAAATAAGCACTATTGTTTATAAATATCAGGAATTGTAATTAGCTGTCATACCCCCCCCCCCCCCCCCAAATGTTACAGTGATAACTATAATGTTTTATTTTAATTCGAAATTGCATACATTTACGCAAAGAACAAGTGCTCTCTAATCAAACTTCCTGTTAACATTGTCATATCTCTACAATACATAATTAATATTCTTACCACCACAATTTTCACGAAATGTTATTGATAACAAAACAAAACCCTCTATAGGACACCAAACAGTGTCCTGTCAAAGTAGTTTCAAATTAATATACAAACACTAAGTAGAGCAGGGGGCCTCCGTGGCCGAGTGGTTAGAGCATCGGGTTCAAAATCACAAGGCCTCTCACCTCTGTCAGCGCGTGTTCGAATCTCGGCCGTATCGTTATGTGAGCAAGTTTGCCAGTTTACTTGCGGAAGGTCGGTGGTCTCTTCCCAGGTACATTGTATCTGGGTTCTCTCCTCCACCAACAAAAACTGGACGCCACCAGATAACTGAAAAATTGTTAAGTGTGGCGGAAAGCAATAAATAATCATTAATAAACTAAGTACAGCTGAACTGGTCACTTGACGGAGATATACACCACAGGGGTCTAGATTTTGAACACTGACCAGAGTGCGCTTCAACTATAGAAAATAAAAGCCACTGGATTTATGTCAGCAGAGATTATCCGGCCTTGATCACACATGTCTCTTTCTCTCTCTCTCTCCGTGTGTGTGTGTGTGTGTGTGTGTGTGTTACATTGTTGTAGGTTTAACATACGTAACAGACTCACTACACGTAACAAAGACTCACCACACGTAAAACAGACTCACAACACGTAACACAGACTCACTACACGTAACACAGACTCACTACACGTAACTACACGTAACACAGACTCATTACACGTAACACAGATTCACTTCATGTAACACAGACTCACTACACGTAACAGACTCACTACACGTAACACAGACTCACTACACGTAACACAGACCTAATTAATGTTAACCCACTACATAATACAAACCAATATACACAGAATACATGTAATCTTTATTAATGATTTTGAAGTGTTTAGAGTCTCTAGACACATCCACACAAAACACTAGCGTTGAAATCTACTCAACCATCTTCACAAAAACCTTCCTGTTATGATGATATGCTACGATATCGAATTTTATATCAGTAACACATGTATAATGTATACAAATTCCCTATTTTTGCTAGTTACAAAAGGTGTGGTCAAGAAGGAAGATCTTAAAGAAATAATTACTAACCCGAAAACGGACGACAGTCAGGCTTCCACAGAAATGTTTCGCCGTACTGGAATGATTTATATCCTCTGCATGAACTAGCGTGGATTTCACAATGGACGCTTTAGCCAGCATTATCCACTACCCAGCAATGGTCACGCATGACCGTATGACTGTAATGAAGCATTAAATACCCCACGTGTGCTAAGACGAGCCTAGCGGCCATAGACGTGTACGGCCTGCAAATGTAGTGTGAAGCTTGTAAGACTTTACTCTCGGCGGGACTGTGTACACACACACACACACACACACACAGTAAGGCCTTTCCTTAAGTTTCCACCACGATTCTTTTCAGTGTTGAATTCTTGAAATTAATAGAGTAAAACACTCACAGATTAAACGAGTAAATGTGTTGACCCCCCTCCCCTCCCCCAAAACCATCCCCACCCACACACACGTAAAAGAATTACGGACTTTAGATACCTGTATTTGCACGCAGTGTAGCGTGTACTGTCAATACTATTACATTTTAGTACATATTTGAAGATCTGCTGACGGAGATCGTAACAGCAGTTTCAAAAGAGTGAAAGGGAGATATTAGAAAAAATACCTGTATCTCACGATGACTTTTGAAAATCCGGTGACTTTAAAGCTGGATCACGCTCTCCTTAAGAAATAAAAGCTTTCCTTAAAATCCTTTATTTGGTTGTTTTTTGTTGTTGTTTTTTTCTTTTTCCCACAGAAAATAAAGTAAAATTCAATTACGTGTAAAATGAAAATAATTGAAACCGGTATCCGTGCCACACATAACCATTATCAATGGAATTTTAGTTTGCTTGAGAGAAAAAAATATGTAGTGTGACGACGATTACACGATGGGGAAATATTAATGCTTATGAAAAATCTTCAATGATCGCTTTTTACCAGCAAAATGTCGACTGCTGAACTTTTTTGTTAATTTACTTCCCATTCTTGTATGTACAGTGCATATTAATTCAGTGTTGTTATGAGCAAAATTCAGATCAATGTCAATAGAGAATGTATGTATATAAAAATATGTACATGTATGTATTTGTTATCATTAATACCGGAAGTTACGCCGCGGAGCATTTTCGACTTTTATGTACGTTGTTGAATTTTGTCACTTTTTTCAATAAAGCAATGAGCAAAAATACACTAATATATCCGATGCTGTTAGATTGATTCTTTGTTTTACGTCCAGTCGAAATTCTTTCACTCCTATTGAGACGTCACCAGCTGTAGGTGAAGTGCCATAAATTTAGACCTTATACTTAGCGCTCAGGGGCGTAGCAGTGATGGTTCTTTAAAAAAAATGAAAATGACGAACAGTGATCAATCGCATAAATCCCATGAAGAATACAAAATTATGAGTAGGGAAAGCATGGAGCCCTAGACACACCAGAGGTGGGATCAGATATGTGACTATGTTATCAATAGATATGCCTTTGAATGAAAAATGCAAATCTGAAGCTGTTAAGTGTATCACAACTCCATTACATTGAAATGGTCATTATAATTTTGTACATATCCAAACTTGATATTGTAAAGCTTTTATTAAATTGGCATACATGAAAGGGGGGGGGGGTGTAAGGCCGGAGTGGGTACAGGTAGTGTTATGATGAAAATAGGAGGGGATGTACTGCTTGTAGATTTGGTGAAAAGAAGTATAATGATATTAATAATTAAACAATTAGATTAAATCCAATTGATCAGTAAGTGTTTATACCAGAACTACTTGTACTTATGAAATGCAAAGATGCTGTGAGTGAGCAATTTGAATTAACAAATTAAGGTACTAAATATTATTGTAAAGAATAAATGTGTAGGGTGTTTTTAATTATGTTAAAAATTATATCAAGCTCTAAATTTAATAAGTAAATTTTGTAAAATTCCAGCTTGATAAAGTTATTTTGGTGGAAGTGTCCTTAAACATGAAGGAGGTAAATAAGCTACTTTGGACCCACTATCAAGTATCTACCATATTGCTTTTTTAACCATTGCATTTGACTTGAAGTTGTTTTTTAAAGGAGACCAAATTTCAAGTACATAATGTGCATCACATGCAGTTTTAATGATTTGATCTTCCATGAAGGCTGATGATTTTTTAAAAACAACATGAAAGGCAAACATTAACTTTGACTTAAGAAACTGAACAACAAAATAGATATTTTCTTAATTTGGTTCACAAAGAAGTCCCATAGTAGGAGATTGTAACTGTCTTGTCAAGTGAATCTGTTTCTCTCTTCGTTTTCATCAGAATAAACATCTTCTATAACTCTGAAGTATATCTGTGGAATGGAAATGTAAGTTTGTTTCAAAATTATTTCAACTTTAGATATTAATATCCTGGAAATTGTTGGTAATGATATATGTTACAACCCAATCACTACTTGTGGAAATGTGGGCAACCTCAGCAAATCATCAATATTTTGTGGTAACGGAGCGGAATAGGTTATTATAAATCTGTGACAAAGAAAAGATCTTTAGATCTACCCAGATTAGATTCAATAAGAATTGAAGGTCAAGGTCATAATGGAAACACAAAGTCACTGCATTTTCAAGGCATGTTGATATGAAAAAAAAGATCATAAAAAAAAATCCTCCAGTAATATCCACACTTTGCTTATATGTGAACCTCCAAATAAAATTTCCAGAAAGTTGATGATCAATGGGAATGCAACCCAGATTTCCTTCCACTGACAAAAAAAAGGGGGGGGGGGCAGACTGTAAAGAGCAAAAGAAGAGCACTTAAAGAACATTTTTTTAATTACAAAGAAACATATGCTCAAATATCTTAAAAGAAAAATTTATTGAATTATGTAGTGCAGTGTCATAAAACTTTGATTTTCTTTATCATTTTTTTTGAAAATCACAGAAATGGGGGACAAGCAAATCCAACATTTGAGTAAGTGGACACAGCAGGACCGTCTCATCACTCAATCAGTAGCATCATATCCGCCATTGCAGTTGGTCCCTCTCCAACAACCAAACTACATGCCCACCAATAGAGAACAAATTGTGTACGCATTTTATAGTTCTTGATATTTGCATTCACTAATCTGATAATCTATTGATAGTGCATTATTGACATAGCTTCATTAAGGATAGGAACTCATGATAAAATCACAAATAGACCTGCTTGGTATGGAAAGGTATTCAGAGCACAGATATCCAAGTTTTAGATATTTCATATTGCATAAGATTAATGGTGGTAATGGTACTGTGGGTCAGCCATCTTGGATGAGGATCTCATCCGCAATGCTAGGGAAAAGGATTGCAGTTATTCAGAATGGACAACAGTGTCACACAGTTAAAATTATTCATAGTGTAATGCGTGTAATTGAATTTGTGTTATATTATGACATATTTCATGGATCTTTTTATTTCAATAAACAGATGGAAAAGGAGTTCCTGATCCTAAGATGTACTTTGGAGCTTTGACATCATGTCAGTCCAGTAGCAGATTGAGGCAGCACCAGAATGCTCAAGTGAAGTGTATGAACAAAATTTTTCATAATTATTTTTCTATGATACAGAGTGCTACTTTATTTTGGGGTGTACAATTAGTGGGATAATTTATGACATTTATTGGTTCAAGTGAATTTTGAACATTTTTAATTTCTTGATAACTACTATTCCAGTTCTTTTCATATTTGGTTTTTAATTTTGCTGATACTGTATAAAAACTAGATGTATATTTGGGGTGTACCAAAATTGTGAATTTCACAACCCCCAGGGTTTTGACTTTAGGCCAGGTCTAAACGAATCGTAATTATAGTATTGATATAACAAAGTATAAATACTTTTGGGGGCATAAATGTTAATCTTGTTTTATTCTGCTGCTGAATATTTGAATGTAGCTTAGATATAAAGAACAGGAAATTAAATTTCATATTTCTTGGGGGTAGCAATACTGTTAATTAACATCCAGGTTACCTAAATGGCCCGTGGGCCTCTTTATTTGGTATGCAGAATGCTTGATTTGCAAGAACATACTGTATAATGGGTGTTTTCTGCAAGTGGAAATTTTTACGACCAGATTCCTAAAACATTGTAAATTATATTCTGTGTTCCCAATTTCTGCTGTTGCATTATACCCATCTATACCTATATGTATCAATATATATTTTTGCAATTGGATTAATTCTATCTGCAAAAAATGGACAACCACAGAAAATACCCGTTATACAAATGTATGATATTAAAAGTTCAAATAGTGTTTGTATGAAACATACTAGTCACCTGATGTAAATTGGTGCCATTGTAGCAGGAAATTTGTGATTGTGTTAATAATGCAAGTACTTTAGAATTCTTAGTATTTCAAATTGTAATATTTTTCATATACATGTATGGTCATTGATGCAATTATATCAATAAGATGTGGATTCGAGTCCCACTTGTGCCTTAGCTGCATCAAATTTAAGACATAAACTTAAGTAGTGATTGTTCCTTTGCCAACACATGGCATTAAGAAGTAAGAGTTATGGGACATTTTGCATATGCCTGTAAAAACAGAGATCCCATGTTGCAGCAGGTATTTGCACATTAAAGTACCCTGACTGCTACGGTTCTTATCACTAAGCATAGATCTAAATTTTATGGGATGGTGATTTCTCAGTGTTAGTGAAAACTTCATAATGGGATGTTAAACAAATGAACAAAATTATTCTATATGACATTCCTTTGTTGAAATTATTATAGTATAGATACTGTTTAAGATGCAAGTATCATTATGTGGTAATTTGCATTGATTTTTTTTTTCAGAAATGTTGGAAGGTGACAAAGATAGAGGAGAAGCAACTAGATGCATTACAGTTCAGAGGCTTGCAGAGGATCCTGGGATAAGGTGACATCAGATGATGACAAACAGGAAAGTAGCAGACAGGGTGGACATGAATACAAAAAGCAATTAACAGCAGAAGACAGCAATGGAACTGGGTAGGACATGCACTGCGGAGGGAAGGCAACCACATCTGTGAGATAGCATCAGTGTGGACACCAGAAGGGAAACGGGCACAAAGAGACCAAAAACAGCCTGGAGAAGGAAAGTAGAAGCATGAAGAAGTGTAGGATGGAGAAGATGGAATGAGGTCAAGATAGTAGCCTTATGTGCCTTCTGGTGTGCAGAAAACCAAGTGCTTAGTAATATCTAGATTGTTGGAAATGGGATGACCAGTAATATGAATGGATGTGCTGGAATCTGCTTGGAAAAACTGTACTAAGACCATCATGTAATTGAATAGATTTATATTTTGCTATGACAAACTTGTATTTATACTGTTGCTTATACTTATTAACAGCTCAAATGAACCTAATGATAAAATGTATGTACAATAGTGTACATTAAATCTATATTTAACGAGGTATGTATCTCAATTTATTTCAATTTAAAATTTCCAATCCACTACTTTATTTCTCTAACCAGTACATATATATGAAAACATACATGTAAGTAACCACCTTAACGATGGATTCTTCTCATATTCATTGAAACGTTGTTGTCATTTTATGCTCACAGTTATTAGTATTCAGTATTTGAATAATTTGTTCAGTGTTAATGAGTTTGATTTCATAGAATAGGTATTTTTAGACAAAATATATCTAAACTACAGAGTCCCTGTACATTTAATAGGTTATGATATGTGTGTGGAAATCTTTTCCACGATAAGCATTTATTAGCACATTAGTTTTAATGATGATGTAGATCTTGTGACTATGGAAGAAAATTTGTTCAGAACAGAATGTGTTTCTTGAAGAGTTGTTGCCCTTGAATATCATTCATTGAACTGCTTGAATTATTTACAGAAAAATATCCCTTTTATTGTGTTGATGTTCTCAGTGGGTGAATTTAAGACTGGGCAAAACCATTTTCTCTTTTATTTTTCTTTAAATACTTCTGTGTCAGTGAGAATTTTTAAATGGGGTGAAACCATTTGCAATGTTATTACTGATTAATGTACTTTGTGATATCCTGTTATTGTTATATTAAATCTATTTCAGGGCTGTACATTTGTACATTTTACAATACAATATTCTGCACTGTGATATTAAATTCCCCAAACCTAATTCAGGAGCTATTGTCATTAGCAGCAAGTTTATTATGATATGCTATGGAGTTTGAAGATGGCGACCAGTACAGAAGCGTAGTGTCGACTCCAGGGGAAAAGGGCGGTATGTTGAATTTCTGTGTGCAAACTCCGGGTATAATGACATGATATTCTAAGAAAATGCATTGTTGTGTAGTGTGAGGAGTCATAGAATGTGAAACATTGATCAAACAATCTTAAAATCTATTTTCGTTGTGATATTGCTGGTGTATGTGAAAAGTGCTCATGTCATGTCAAGTACGGGCAGAGAAAGTAATAAGAATACTAAGAGAAAACACAACAGTCCCGTTGAAGCACAAACTAGACCCACTCGCAGAAGATTTCTATCTTCATCGCTTCCAGAGTTAAACAAACTAAATGACATTGGTGGTCAGTTAAAGAAAATGGAAGACAACTCTGATCTCTCAATTACATGTAACACTGCCTCATCAACGGTTACAACTAGTCCCACGACAAACACTGTCACAAGCCTAACTCCTCAAACACCTCTTATTCAATCTGAGGGTCAGACATATAGTCTGCCCGGTCTCATTTATTCATCCATGTGTGATTCATCCTTCATGAATCAGTTAGTACCCATCTTGGCCAACGCAATTACACCGTCTATTGAAAAGGCAGTACAATCAGCCTTTCAAGAACTCACCTGCACTATTAAAAAACAAGCAGAAGAAATAAGTGACCTAAGAAAACAGTTGAATGAAGTGAACGAGTCAAAGTCTGACCTTCAAAAACAAATTTGGTATTTGGAGGAATCACTAGATGATCTCGAGCAATATGGAAGAAGAAATTCTCTACGATTCCATAATTGTCCTACACCCACTGTCAACCAAACTGAACGACTGGATACTGACAATATAGTGATCAACTTGTGCAAGTCAAAACTCGACATTGATCTGATAGAAGATGACATATTTCGATCACACACTATAGGCAAACCAAACAAAAATGGAAACTATTAAATAATATGTCGCTTCAAAAATTGGAAGTTGAAAAATAAAGTGTACTCCGAAAAACGCAAGCTCAAACACACTTCTATATAACAAAAGCTAAACGTGCAAGATCAGTCCATTCATTCTGGACAAATGATGGCCGGATTTTTGTGAAAGTTCACGAGAATGGTCCAAAACAACTTATCCGCTCGCACAACGACCTTGACCGTATTGCACATGGATAGACATGGATAGATGTATATAGACGTATATATATAAATTGTGTGGTGAGGTTATTATCTCATTTTCTTCATATTATCAAAAAACATTTGATTAATCATGTCTGTTAACTTGTGACGTATGTATATGTATGTTTGTAGGAGTATATACATCTACTTGTATATGAAGGTATGTTTGTATATTCACATTCTTGCAGATTATTGAAATTACCCCTATTTTTCCTTTCATAAATGCTGTTCTTAAAAGCATATGTGTTCTTGTACATAGCCTTTTCTTCATACAATCAGTTTGATTGTACGAGGCTTCTTTTGCCTCATGAAAAGTTTTGGTGGTGTTTGTTATATTTTATACATTTTCTGTTATTTTTTGTTGATTTTTGTTTACTTTGTTACCTCCCTTTTAATCTTCATCAACGGTCATATGGAATAGCTAGCAAATACAGAATACATGTAGACAACAGGTCTCTTTGCAGCCAATTCACTGAAAACTCACTTTTTTGTACCAATAGACAATGGTTGACTCAATAGAACAATACAGAGCTGCAATCGGATTATACTATTGTAAATGTAGATGTACTTCCAAATCACTGTTATTTCGTGTCTTTGCTTTTTATGACTTTGTTTATTTCTTGTTGAAATGTCTTAAATTGTACAACGGTCGTTTGTTGGCAAAGTTATCACAAGAAGCACTATTTATGAATTTCATTTTTCAATTAATGTTTACACTATTATTATTATTATCAGGAGATATAGAAACAAATCCAGGTCCATGTCAAGAAACGATTTATTCAATGCTGTTTTTAAAATGGGAGACAACTCTATTAGTATTGATGACAATGAAAGACTATTTTTTAATGTACAATTGTTTATAAAACGATCTGGTAGATTTTGATGTCAAATCTGTTTTACATTTCATATAAACAATATTGTAACTTTTGAATAAGTATATCTACTGTAAGAACTTTCATTGTAGCTTTATATTGAAATGACCTTTGATACCATTGCATGTAATTAGTTATAAAACTTTATGTTTGTCATTAATTGTTACATAGGAGAAGGTGTTCTAAGTTTTAAGAACTTGTACCTGATCCTTTTGTTATTAACATCTTGACAATAAAATATGTTCAAATCAAATATGGAGTTTGTGTTAATTTGTTAAGAAACTTCACTGCATGTTATAATGAACTTATTTAACTTTAAAAAATCTTTCTATAAGGACTCTTGGTTAAAGATTAAAAGTATTTTTGAATTTATATCTCCAAAGGAATTCCTGATAAACAAGCTTTACTTCATCATGATTACAGTATATGATGTGTTTCAATTTATTAGACTTTCTCATTTTATTACATTTCTTGCAAGTTGCAATGAAAAAAAAAATGATGGTTTTTAAAAGCATTGATACAGTGAAAATCAAAGATCCAACTGCCAATCACGAATCTATGTACTTAGTCAACAAGGGCAGAGGTCATGTGGTACCGCACTCTGTTGCACAAATAGCATCAGGACATGTCCTCACAACCTCCATGCCACGTCCAGGTAGAACACCTATAGCACAGTCTTTTCTCCCATTCCATGCATGCAGATAGACATCATAATTCCTCGGTGATATCATTGCCAATATTTCCCATGCAGTTTTTTATGTGCCTTATAAAGCTGTCACAGACACAAGTACTTGTGTGGATCCAGGAGTAGTTTAGTGCACAGGCACCTGAAGTTTGGATAACATGTATAGATTTTACTTGCATACCCCCTTTCCCGTCTACCAAATGAAAGAAATAAATATTTTAGCACCAATTATAATGTCAAAATCGGTGATTACCCCCACTGATCACCATAAATCATTCGGAATGGTTTGTTTCTGATTTCTGCAAGCTTTTGAGATGACTACTGGTGAGATACTAATATTCATAACGGTATGATCAAACTGCATGGCCGTTGTTAGTCTCCAAAAAGTTGTATTACTGGGTAATTACTGCCCCATTCCCATTCGAAATCCTTATAAGATATCTTATACTCCAGCATGTTAAACCAGAGACGGGACACTTGATTTTAATGAAGCTGATTTTCCATAATTTTATTTACTTCATTCATTAGTTATTTTACATCTTAAAGTAAGATACATTGGCTGGGACATCATTGTAGAACTGATGAATTGAAGGATGAAGCCACTGCCCCCCACCCCCCGAAAAAAAGACACCCCCGGAAAAAGACCCTGTTGAGGATTTTGAAGTTTGGAATGAAGAACCATTTGTTTTTGCGTTTATTTTTTATTTTTATTTTATTACTATTATTATTTTGGATGTCAAGAATCCTAGATAACATCTTTCTCTCTCTCTCTCTCACACACACACCCACACACACCCTCCCTTTCAGAAAAAAATAAATAAAACAATGCTATGTGTTTGATACTCTTTACGATTGTTATATGCAAAACAAGTTCAGTTAAAATTATGAAAACTTCCTTATATATTGTAATATATATATATACCGTATGATTAAAAAAAAAAAAATAGAGCCTTTCCACATAACGTGTAATTTCATTTCAGTTGTACCTAAAAAAAAAATGATAAAATGTAATTAAATAAGGAATTTTATATTTAATACAAATAAATATTAGGATTAATCTTTCGTAGTTTGATACGTTTTATTATTATTTATAATTATTCCGGAAATATATTGTTTATTGGTGACGATTCACCCCAGTATGTATAATCTCGCGAGAATACCGCTTGTGTTCATCTGCCCGTGTAACACAATCAAAGTAATTTATTACAATATAAGCTATACGAGGGACACTTTTTAAGTTCGAAGAGTAAGCCTATAACTATTTATCCCGATTATGAAGTAGCACAATTTTTTACACAGAACTTGCGTAATCATTCCTCTCTCGAACGGTATCACGGTATGCGGCGCACGAGGTCCACGTGCGCGCCGCGCTTGGTATTTTCATCACGTGGTTTTATACACTATAGTAAAATATAGCGTTCAATATGGATGGAAAAAACTCTGGACAGAGGGTATATTGTAAGATTCGAGCACATCTCGGGTTTCCTTCAACTGAAATTCATGCTGATATGCAAAAGCTTTATGGGAATGGTGCTTTAAAATATGCTATAGTTTTCAAGTTGGTACGTCGTTTTAATGATGGTCGGCAGTCAATTGAAAATGACCCTCGAGTGGGTAGGCCGTTTCCGTTTGGACGGGAAAGAACGCTGCTACTGTAAAAACGTTAATTGAGGAAGACGCACGTTATACCGTGCAAGAGATAGAAGAATTAAGATTCATTCATTCGTTAAGTGTTTTGATCTTACGTGAACGACTTGAGCTGCGTAAGATCTGCTCGCGCTGGGTGCCCCATTTGCTCAATGACGAGCAGAAACAAAGTCGGGTTAGACTTGCATCGCAAGTTATAAAAAAACAAAATATAATAAATGTGACCCACGACGTTTGGAAGAGATAGTTACAGGTGATGAAACCAGGATCTATCATTTTTCAACCCGAATCGAAGGCTAAAAATAAAGTCGTTATTCAAAACACACGACAGAATGTCATTCCTATGGCGGGAAGCTTAGATGGTTCGAAATATTAAACTATTAGCGACATAACATTACTGGAGCGGATCAAAGATCTGATTTTAATCATATTGGGATAAAAATTGCATATGGACGTTATGTCAGTATCTTTACCTCAGAAGTATGTAATTGAAAGCTGCCTATTCTGAACTATAGTGTGTGGTCCGCCACTGCAGTGTGCGCTTATGCTGTGACTGTGAATTTACGATTTAATGAAACAAACTATAACACAGTTTATCTGTTTAATACACGCCCACCATATTCTTTTCGCGTAGAATCGCTCTAAACGTGTGCAAGAATGTAAAAAATATATTGTGACATTTGATTCAAGCCATGCAATAGTCCTACCAATATTTGTCATTGAAAATATATATTAGATACATTACATTAAATAGTTGCTTCACATCCCCTCCTCCTAGGTCCTTGGTAACAATTACCAGCGAGAAAGAAAACAAGCTGTGTATTGTGTACAAGGATAAAGCTCGTCTCGATCATTTTAAACGAATATTAACTGGCGCAAAGTCACACAGAGAGATTATCACTGAGGAGAAATTTGCATGAAGGCCTTGTGTATCAGGACATGGAACAAGTTCTGGGGTTGCTGACTCCAAAGGCGTTGTGTTTTCAACATTTTTGCTTTGAAGGTTTGCATTTCTGCAGATAATTGTTCACATAACATACTGTTATCAAATTGTACCTTTTTCATTTTATCATATTTTTACATCCTTACGATAAATAGCGTACTTGTGATACTAGATAGGGAAAGGAAAAAGGACATCGAATTCTTACTTTGCACAGTCGTATGGTATATGTTGCCATCATTGATCTTACATTTTATTTCATTTTCATTCAGTAATTTAATTTTCTTTTTTTTTTTTCTTTTTTGTTCTTATAGTCCGCGCATTATTCATTCCATCTACACACTGTTCTATGTTACTGGCACAGTAGATGAATTCTACGTGTAGCAGGTGCAACGAGCTGGCAGAGAAAGGTCAAATCTGCACAATCACCCAGTGGAATTTCGACGTCGAGCAAAATGTCTGATCATCTTTCATCCATCCTCGCAAAGTCAAATTTCGTTGAACCTATGTTACGATACTCTGAACATCCCAGTCCGTCATATTAAATGAATAGTAAAACATATAAAAAGACGAATATCAAAGTTGTAGGGAACTTGACTTCAAAAAAATATTTACAAACATCATTTATAATGTTACTTGATGATTATAATTGATTCTGCCCGACCGAGTATGATCTGGGAATCTAGTTGACAATCGTTATAACATGCACCATCGTACAGATCTACATACAGAATATAAATAACAAGTCATAATGCACGTTACATTTTACCTTCAGCGGGACTTAAAAGTTATTAATTTCCAAAGTAATATGGTGTTATTATAAAATAATTTAGTAATAATTATGGTTGGCAATGATATGGATCAAAATATGATTTTGATACGATTTCATATCGAGAAATTAAAGGACCACAGACAGATTCGACGTGGAAATTTTCAAATTTCATTTTTTCCAGTTTTAATGTTTAGAATGCTTCACTAAGCTATTTCTAATGGTCAGCAAAAATTTTAATGTCAGTTGTGGAATTGAATAAGAGATACCCAATTAAAAATTCTTTGTTATGTAAACATGGCTCCTGCTATGTTTTTGTTTACGTAGGTTAAATTTACAAGTAAACGTTTTGTTTGAAGGAGATTTTTTAATGTAAAAATGAATTCTGAACACAGTTAAATAGATTATAGTGTTTACCACATCTTCTATATGTAAACAAAAACGTGACACGATCCTTGTTTACATAACGTAGAATTCGAGAGCTGTTTCTCACTTGTAACTCAACAACTGATATTCAAATTTTGGTTGATCATTAGAAATGCCTTGGTTATGAATATTGAAAATAGAAAAATAAAATTTGAAAATTTTCAGCTGAAATCGTGTCTATGTCCATTTAGAAAAATAAAACATAACCACATATGAATATGATTTTACTAGAGTAATACATGATGTAATAATGACATCAGATCCAAACTCCTTATGGTCTGAAACCGCCATGGGCTTGATTAAACTTTTCTTTAATTAAGTTCAGACCCCAAGGGAAAGAGGGGCGAGAGGAAAAGCTAGCTGCAAAGTGCATACACATTCACACACACACACACACACACACACACACACACACACACACACACATATATATATATATATATACAGTACAGTCGTCGCGGATTTCGTATTTTCCACCCAGGACGGTGGGCGTGGAATTGAGGTGGGCGATCGGCGCCGATTTACCTGAGGTGGACAATGCCGAACCACGGTGTATGTCCACTCTTCTTACCTGAGGAGAAAAAGTCGATATTTCCACCCATAGCGGTGGTCGCCCACGGCGAAAAAAAACTAAACGAAACGAAAAAAGCGTGGCTTTGTCCATGACACTCTTTTTACACATTAAATGATTATCATTCAGTCTAGTGCGTTTCGATTTAATGGACATTTTTTATCTATAATTCTTACTAATTATCAAAGATGTAGAGCAGATGTATGCAAGAAAATAATCAGAATAATCGGAGAAAATGACCATCAATCTGTCTGTATGTTTTCTGTAAACCTCTCTCTCTCTCTCTTAAAAAAATAATGAAGATGTTATACGTGTACTGAGAATAGAATAATTCGCTCTTTCCGTTAATGCATACATGTACATGTATATTTTTCCCCCCAAAACGATAATTCAAGGGGGTTACTTTGTCTGAGGATTACCGAATTATTTTAGCAAAGACATAGCATGACTCGATTTACATTAGTCCAAGCCCAAGTCCAATCCGCAGTTTATTTCATTTTTGTAAGCATTTAGTAATACAGATCATTGCACTGTAGATCCGCTTCTTAATTATTAGAAATGGTTGTGATAAATGACTTGAATACAACGTACGTATTGTTTGTTCTCCTGTAAAAATCACGTCGTTTATATTGATTATATTGTTCATTGCTGTATATTGATAAACTGTAAAGTTTAAAGAATTGCAAGAGGAAGGTATTAATTAATTAATTTACGAATATTTAAGGTATCTGTAGGGATTACTGCTCAGTGTACAGACTAACCTTCGAATTCGCCACGAAGATTGTTTGCTAATTGGCTTATCGATATAGTTGCGTAACATTTCCTGTCAGTCATGAGTCTAAGTGTTGAATTCAATAACTTGGAGAACCCTCGTCTTTCTTGTCCTATATTAAAGGTCGAGGAAATAAGCACCGCCTTCAAATTTACCTGGTCTCAGTATCCCTGTCAATCTCTTGAAATTTAGCAATAGATTGCATGCTAGAAATCGATTATATCGCGTCGTACTTGACTCTCGACCTTTGATGTTTACCGCGTAGTACACAAACCCGAAAAATTGTGGGCTTTGTAATGCATCAATAGTCACAAACTAAGGTTGGTAAAAAAAAATCTCACTACCACATCAATTATGATACAATGGGTTGTGTTTAGGAACCGGTATGTTAGCAAGTACTTGTAGTGTCTGACTATTATTCGTACGACTTGTCTATTATGCATGTTATGATACGATGTATGAGTTAATAAATTTAGTTAGTGTTGCAGAACACGTGTGTTATGACTTCTGATTAAATTCGGGGTTTAGCTATGGAACAACCCAAGATTCTACATCTGGCGACGAGGATCTAAATCTTTAATGACTGATTCACGAAATGGCAACGGCTATTACGACAGATTTGGGTGGAATACCGACGTTTGATTGTCACGGAGATCAAACTACTGTTGGTGTGAGATGGACAAAATGGCGGCGCGCATTCGAACTTTTCATAGAAGGAAAAGGAGTGACAAATACAAACCAAAAGAAAGCACTACTCTTACACTGTGGTGGAATGGAAATGCAGGATATCTATTTTACGTTCACACCAGAAGAACCGGGCCAAGGACGGACAGTGTATGATGTCGCAATGAAAAAATTGGATGATCATTTCAAGCCACAGGTAAATGATGCATACGAGAGACATTTATTTCGTGCAATGAAACAATTACAAACTGAAACAATAGACCAATTTGTGAGCAGATTGAGACAAAAGGCTGAGTTTTGTGGATACGGAGAGAAAACTGAAGAGAACATCCGAGACCAGGTCATTGAGAAATGCAGTTCCACTATTTTAAGGCGAAAACTCTTAGAAAGAGGACAAGACAAGATCTTACGTTAGAAAAATTGCAATCGATAGCAAGGGCACTTGAAGCAAGTGAAACACAGGAATTCAGTATGGAGAATTTGAAAACGGAAGTTAACCATGTGCAAATCAAAGGGCAACGTTCTTACAATTCAAAGCCGAGTTCAAGTAAACGATGTTTTCGATGTGACCGAGAAGGACATAATCAATCCAGTGATAGATGCCCAGCCAAGGGTAAGGAATGCCACCAATGTCACAAGGTTGGACATTTCGCAAAATGTTGTAAATCCGGAACTCTCAATAAACCAAGTAAGGGGCGCAATAAGGATCACAACCGAGGAAAATCACAAATCAGATTTGTAAACACTGCTGCAAACCAAAATGAAGATGAGGGTGAATATGCATTTTCTGTGACCAATTTTTCGAAGCTAACTCAACCATGCATTACTGTTCAGCTAGGAGGAGTGAAGGTCGAAATGATCATAGACTCAGGCGCAAGCTGCAACGTTATCGACAAGTTAACATGGGAAATCCCGAAAAGCAAGAAAATTCAGTGTCTGTCGCAACGATCAAATAAGAAATTGTTTTCCTATGGAAGTAAAACACCTATGAATGTCATTGGAACTTTTCTCGCAAATATCTCTGTGGGATGCAGATCGGAAGAAGCAGAGTTTACTGTTGTTGAGGAGAAAGGGCAAGCATTATTAGGACGCGAAACAGCTTTGAAACTATGTGTTCTGAAATTAGGACCCGAGGCTCAGATCAACGCTGTGAGCAACAGTGACAGTATGTTTACAGAGTATAGTGATGTATTTCAAGGACTAGGAAAACTGAGGAATTTCCAGTTAGAAATACAAATTGACACAAACGTCACAACAGTAGCACAACCTCTGAGGAGAGCACCATTCAATCTGCGAGGTCTTATTGAGAAGAAACTCGATGAATTAGAGAGTATGGATGTCATTGAGAAAACGAGTGGACCTACACCATGGATTTCACCTGTTGTAGTGGTACCCAAGAAAAATGACATTAGACTTTGTATCGATATGAGACAGGCGAATGCTGCAATTATACGCGAGAGGCATCCAATCCCTACAGTCGATGAGGTTCTTCATGATTTGAACCAGAGCAACATATTTTCAAAACTGGACATCAAATGGGCATTTCACCAGATTGAACTCAGTGACAAATCGAGACCAATTACAACTTTTGTTACTCATAAAGGACTCTATCGATATAAGAGACTCATGTTTGGAGTTAGTTGTGCTCCGGAAATGTACCAACGAGTAATCCAACAGGCTCTCGAAGGATGTGACGGAGTTCGGAATATATTTGATGATATCATCGTACACGGAGCATCTGTTGAAGAACATGACGCAAGGCTTAGAAAACTGTTAGACAGAATCAGGGAGAAGGGACTTACCTTGAACAAAGACAAATGTAAATTCAGAATGTCAGAAATTGTGTTTATGGGACACTTACTATCAGCAAGAGGAATCGGGCCTGCGAAATCGAAAGTAACCGCTGTGAAGGAGGCAAGAAGACCAGAAACAGCATCTGAGATTCGAGGATTCCTTGGACTAGTGAATTACAGCTCAAGATTCATCCCGGATATGGCAACTCTGTCCGAGCCATTACGTAGACTTACGAGGAAAGGAGTTCACTTTCAGTGGGGACAGGAACAAGAAAACTCTTTTGACGAACTGAAACGCAGATTCACAAACGCAGAGACACTAGGATATTACGACCAGAATGCAAAAACGATAGTCATTACCGACGCCAGTCCCGTTGGCTTAGGCGCAGTCCTCGTACAGGAACAAAACGGAGAAGAACGCGTGCTGTGTTACGCAAGTAGGACGTTATCAGACGTAGAGACGAGGTACTCACAGACCGAAAAAGAGGCCTTAGGGATAGTCTGGGCATGTGAGAGATTTCACATGTACTTACATGGAACCAAATTCGAATTGCGCACAGACCATAAACCTTTGGAGTTTATCTATTCAAAGAAATCAAAACCTAGTGCACGTTTGGAAAGATGGGTTTTAAGACTCCAGCCCTACACGTTCAGCGTAAAACACATACCTGGCAAACAGAATATTGCAGATTGTTTGTCACGGATGCCATCAAAAGATGTTGATCCTTATTTCATCGAAGATTCGGAGACATACGTAAGATTTGTAGCTGAGACGTCTACACCCAATGCGCTTTCCACAAGACACATTGAACGCGAATCTGACAAGGATCCAGAGCTAGAAGATGTTCGCAAATGTATCCAATCTGGGAAATGGCATCAAATTGAGAACAAGACGTATTTGCCAGTTCGAGGAGAATTGTGTTGTATCGGAAAATTATTGCTTAGAGGGACACGTATTGTAATTCCTACCGATTTACGAGAACAGGTTTTGGAGTTGGCGCATGAAGGACACCCTGGAATTGTAGCCATGAAGAGGAGATTACGATCAAAAGTGTGGTGGCCTGGCATAGATCGTGAAGTAGAACAGTACGTCAAAACTTGTCACCCATGTCAACTAGTTAGCCAACCACAAGCACCAGAACCTATCAAAACAACTGAACTACCTAGTGGACCATGGCAACATATTGCTGTTGATCTTATGACACCTTCGTTACCTTCTGGAGATCATCTATTTGTTGCTGTAGACTATTATAGCAGGTACATTGAAGTGGAGATTATGAAAAGCACAACTACTGACAAAATTATCCGAAGTTTGAAGAGAATGTTTTTGACTCATGGTTTACCGTTAAGTATTTCAAGCGACAACGGTCCGCAATTCATTGCTCACGAGTTCAGAGAGTTCATGATCGAGAATGATATCTACCATAGGAAGACCACACCTCTTTTGCCACAGGCTAACGGAGAGATTGAAAGGCAAAACCGCTCATTGCTAAAGCGTATCAAGATCGCACAAATCCAAAAGAAAGATTGGAAGGAGGAGTTAGCTTCTTATCTAATGATGTACCGAACAACCCCGCATAGCATAACAGGAGTTAGCCCTTCGGAACTGTTATTTCGTCGAAAAATCCGCACTCGTCTACCTGGAATTGAAGATTATTCAACTGTGACCGATGATCAAGATATTCGTGATCGAGACTCCGAGAAAAAGGAAAAATGTATATAGACATTAAGCGAGGAGCTAAAGAGAGCGACATAAGAATTGGAGATTCTGTGTTGTTGAAACAAAAGCCGGAAAACAAGCTAACACCTACATTTGAAGCAGAACCTTATCAGGTAGCAGAGAAAACAGGAAACAGTGTTACAGTTGAATCACCAAGTGGAGTTCGTTACAAAAGGAACACTACTCATCTCAAGAAATTTCATGAGAGAGTGAACACCGGTGCAAAGTTCTTAGCTGATGACCCAGTTGTGGAAGAACAGATCGAAACAAACATCCCGAACTGCGAAACACCTTCGAATGTTTGTGACACTAGTGATCATAATACGCGACCGACCCGCGAACGTAAACCGCCAGACAGACTGAAAGACTATGAAGTGTTTTTTAAGTGATGTGATCATTGAAATGATGATTCAGTGACCAGTGCGAAATTGTGTTTTGTTATCTTGTGAAATCCACATCATTTTCTGAATTATTAGTTTTCAAATAAGTTTTACGAAACATGTGAAACGAAGTTTGTTTATGACTCTTACAGTTGCACAAATAGGTACATTTATGTTTTAGCAAGTTTTCAACTGAAATTACGAGATTATACTTTCTAGTCAATTATGTGTGTACTTAAATGCTAAAGAAAAGGAGGGATGTAGTGTCTGACTATTATTCGTACGACTTGTCTATTATGCATGTTATGATACGATGTATGAGTTAATAAATTTAGTTAGTGTTGCAGAACACGTGTGTTATGACTTCTGATTAAATTCGGGGTTTATCTATGGAACAACCCAAGATTCTACAGTACTCATATGGAAAATATCTGATGTTCGTATAATCCACGTTTTTCAACATTAAATTATGAGTGAATACGCCAGTAAAATATTAGTGTCATTTTACCTCGAAACAAGAAACAAAAAAAGTTGTTCTTTCAGAAAAGGAATTGGCCGCGAAGGACATGGCTTTAGGGGACAGCTGGGAGAGCTGAATGCCCCGACGTTTTTGTGCGTCGTAGACAAGTCGCATTTGGACGGCTTTAGTCCTCGTTCAGAAAAAAAAAATAATTCTCTTACAAGAATTTAGGACTTCTTTGGTCATCGTGGTGTGTGGGACGGTGAATGCTGCAAACGTACGTAGCCTAGAAATTGGCCGCTGTACGAAGGCATTCTCGATCTTGTATAGAGTCCCGAGATCAGAGCTGAAAACAATGAAATCCTTGGTAGTAGTAATAATCATGAGTAAATACGTCATTAAATTCACCAGAAAAAATGTAAGCAACCTTTTAGCTAGTATTCAATCTTGTATAATTTTTTTTATAAAAATACTGGTAAGACGAGGTGAAAACGATTTTAACAATTAAATTTATTTTACTTTAATATCTTAATTTGCTTTAATTATTAAATTAGTTTTCAACATTTCTAATATTATACACAAGGAAATGAATACGCTTAGAATTTAATCTTACAGGAACACAGGTAACACCCCGAGTATTCAGAAAAGTATACGCTTCCCTCCGGCGCCGTTAAACCAATACTCTCAGGTCTACATTAACGATTTTTCCGAATTTCAAGAACTGTCCAGTTATGAAACATCATTTACAGCGCTTTATGGCTTATACATATGTAGGACTCCAGCCATTCTTCAATCAACGAAATAAGTGAATGATTTAGCATAAGCATCATGATTAATATTAATCGATTATCATCAGGGATTTAAGCTATAATCGAATTTAGATACGCGATATAATTTGATAAATTGATGTTATTTCATTCTACAACAATTAAAAAAGAAAGATTCTTCATACATATACATTTAGTTTGATACATTTGTAGATGTCTTGATATTTGATTATATTTTCTTGTGGTGTAAACGTTTTCATAATGCATTAGATGCGGGTTTGACAACCGAATGACTGAAATTAATGCTTTTACATGTGCCCTTTTCCTTTTTTCCAAAAATCGTTGGTCTGCCACGGCCTTTTTTCCCCATCGTAATAATGAATGAATGTCTCATATTTTCAAAGATGAAAGACAATCAAAACAATTATCTACTCTAATTATTATACTTATACGATTGACTTTGCAAGTTTGTGTAAACCGCCCGTCACCAGTCTCCTAATTAGTGACGCGGCCACTTTATTATTATTATTTTTTTATTATTATTTTTTTTGTTTTTTTGTTTACCGTGCAGGTAATAAGGTACCAATTTCAAAGATGAGAGACAATCGGATCAATTACATACTCCAAATTTTAGAAGCTGTATGAGTTTAAACTCATTAAAGGACGGTATATTATTTACTACAAATGAATTCGAGGAATTGCTATCCAGTGTACAAACTAATGCTAGAAATGTTCCATCGTTAAAATGTCAATGTCCTACGGAAGGCCTGTCCCGAGACTCAGTTCGATTAGGTCCATTCTAACTAATCCCCCAAACCACCCTAGGATTGTTCTCTATATTGCGTGACCTTCTGTTATCTTATCTATAGTTACGTAACAATTCCTGCCGGTCGTGCACGGGCTGAGCAGTTTGGCTTCCCTTGGACAGCAACACGTGTTCAGACTAATACGACCATCCTCTTTTTCGTCCTAATTGCATGTCTATTTCTACTGAACAAACTTTTATATCATATTAATCCTGTCCACATCGACGATGTCCCGGAGTTGCAGCACAAATTCATAAAATGTTTGAAGACCCAAACACCGTATTTGGATCTCTCTCTCTCTCTCTCTCTCTCGGTATTTATTGGACCCCCGCAGCTGTCAATCAATTAAAGAAATGTTCGTTAATCTTCATGATTTTTATCGCGGATAATGTTCGGATCACAATCGAATTTAGATGTTGAAACATTTTCACATGCACCACTGTCTTTATCTGCCTATTTTGCTTCCTATCTTGAAAACCCTCTAATTGAAATTAGATGCTGGATCAGTCCACATACTCGTTTTGGTTTTCCCCTCAGCTCAAGAAGACATGACAAACTCAGTCGCGGCAACAACATCGAGACACGCTCTCTTAATCCCCTGTGGCAATATCGCGTCACGGGTACGTGGCACATGAAACACAAGCCGCCGGATAGCTAACAATGCTCAGGCTGCTGCATGTATTACATGTAACAAACAAGCGGAAAAAAAAAAGCCAAAATGACGGTCGACATGTTAGTATTGGTCAATTAGCGAGTGTTTTGTTGACATCATACTGGAACACGTACAAACAATAAAGTATACTAAGCAGAAAACCTTCAATAATTATATGATTGTTTTCACAGGCGGTTGACATTTTGAACGCATAATGAAAAAATATCTTCCAATAGACTAATATAAATTATATTTAGTTGACTAGAAGATATTCTTTATTAACTTAATATATCTTTACGTCAAGCGCCTGTGATTGTATATTATATTAGATCTATTAAGAGTAGGAAATTATATATTTACATGTAAAAAGTGACGATGACGTGGTTACACTTAAAATATGGACAAAATGCAGAGGAATTATTACAGCAAACTCAATACGTATGTCATAGACTAAATATCAGTTCCTCCCGAATGTAAAATACACAAACAATCAATAAAGTATACATCAGTTCTTTGTATTTAATTTCTCAGGTAAAATCTAGCACTCTTACGGGGACAGTGGACATCCACCGCGATAGGTGAGTCCGCGTTGCCCACCGGCATCGCTCAGGTAGATTTAGGGTGGACCAGGTAAAATTGTGACGGTGACTGGGTGGAAAATACGAAATCCGCGACGACTGTACTATATATATATATATACACCCAAATACACATATATGCAATACATACGCATACCAATATATGTCATCCAGATAATTCTATATATAGATCATAAGTCATTTTTAAAAAATACAAATGACAATCACCACAAACATTTAATTGTACAGTTTACATTTATCAACAGGTCAAGGGCCCTCAAGAAGCTGCATGTACACTTTTAACAATAACTTGTCTTATAAGACTGATACCACACACACAGACAGACACACACACAGACACACACACACAAATACACAGGGTATATATATATATATATATATATATATATATATATATATATATATAATGGTATCAAACCCATTTCCCAAAATATCAATCTTCGTGCCCAGCAGTTTTGATCACTCCACCAACTTCCTTACAACTGCCATGGGATATATATATATATATATATATATATATATATATATATATCTGTGTGTGTGTGTGTGATTGATTAAATATTGTTTAACGTCCCACTCGAGAATTTTTCACTCATATGGAGGCGTCAACAATTGCCGGTGAAGGGCTGCAAATTTAGGCCTATGCTCGGCGCTCATGACCTTTGAGCAGGGAGGGATCTTTACGTGCCACACCTGCTGTGAAACGGGACCCCGGATTTTGCGGTTTCATTACTGAGGATCTATTTTAACAACCAGGATCCCAAATGATATATATATATATATCCTTGATTTCCAAACGTTTGAAGGAGGGGCAATCACTACCTCTATTAACGTCTTCGGTTTGACGTGGCCTGGGACCGGTCGCGGTAGCTCAGTGGTTAGAGCGTTCGCTTCGTAACCGGGAGGCCGTGAGTTCGAGCCCCGCTCGTGCCATGGCCGCGTCAAACCTAAGACGAAAAATAGGTAGTGATTGCTCTTTCGCCACACGCTTGGCATATAGAAGTGAGAATCAAGGGTCTTTCGGATATGACCTTAAAAACGGAGGTCCCGTGTCACGGTAGGCGTTGGCACGTTAAAGAACCCTCACTGCTACGGCCTTGAGCGCTAAGCATAGGTCTAAATTTGTGGTACTTCACCTACAGCTGGTGACGTCTCAATATGAGTGAAAAATTCTCGACGAGACGTAAAACAAACAAACAAAACGTGGCCTGGGCACGAGCAGGGCTCGAACTCACGACCTCCCGGTTACGAAGCGAACGCTTTAATCACTAAGCTGACCGGTTGTACACAAATAGATTGTCTATATAAAAATGTGAGCATTTTTAATGGAAATTCCTAGGCTTCGCCCAGAATTATAGTAGTCATGATAATCTACATCTTCATGATACACAGGTAGGTCAACAAAAATGAGAAAAGGAAAGAAATATTGATATCTATTGATCAGTCATTAAAAAAACCGTTCTTTGTTGAACTCCACTCTGATTCTACGAATAAGTACTTTGAGGTATAATCAATTTGGTCCGTATGTCGATTCGATATACCACAATGAACTCAAAATAAAAGACAACACAAAGTCCTTCAAATTTAACCCATGGGGGTCCGGGTTGTTAGAATAGATCCTCGGTACCCCTTGTTTGTCGTAAGAGGCGACTAAATGGGGTACCCTTCGGATGAGACCGTAAAATCCGAGGCTGAATATCACAGCAGGTGTGGCACGTTAAAGATCCCTCCCTGTTCAAAGACCATAAACGCCAAGCATAGGTCTAAATTTTGCAGCCCTTCACCGGCAATGGTGACGTCTCCATGTGAGTGAAAGATTCTCGAGCGTGACGTTAAACAATATATAATCAATCATCTGCTTTGTAGTAAGATATTTTTTATCTAATATAGATGTTAAATATTATGAAGAAAGGAATGAGTCCAACTTCCCATATTTATGTAGCAATATACCATCAACACATGCATATGGTGTTTGTGTCTTTCAACGGACTATATACTCTAGAGCTTGTTCTGCGTATAATCAGTTTTTAAAGCGAGGTAGGCTACTGACAGACAAGTTGATGTTCCGGCGTTTTCGACAGTCTCATTTAAAGTCACATTTCGCAAATCCCATGGTTGTTATAGTGATCTAGTTTGTCAATGCAACCTGTCAAATTCCGTCTGATGTCTTTGATACCAATTATTAGGCCATTTTTACACATTGATATTAACTATAGATTACTCCGTTTACCTGATCGAGATATAGGGCTCACAGCAGATGTGACCGGTTGACAGGGCAAGCTTACTCGTCTTAGGCGTCTGATCCCACCTTTGGTATATTCAGAGGTTCGTGTTTGTTCAACTCTTTATTTTGTGTTCCATATAGGAGAGACAAGACTGATCACTTTTCGTTATCTTCCCCTTTTCATAAGTTGCCTAATTTTTACTTTCACTATCGTCAGATTCCGGTATGTTCAAATCAATGAACATAAAATATTGTCTGCTATATATATTGTTTAGTTTTCGTTGATGTCGCTATTAAATATTATGGTGGATAAGTATTAGCGCTTTTGCTGTTAGCCGACCATCTTTTTGAATTAGGGGTGTTTTGTTTTTGTTTTTTTATTATTATTTCTTTTTTTCTTTTTTTATGAATTGGTAAATTTCAAGTTGGAGTACAATCGACATTCGTTAGGTTGCTGGTTTTTCTTCCTGATTCAAAATCCACACACCTTTGTATTCTAGGTGTGTGTTAATTCTCCTCATATCTTCCCTACTCTCACCTCTGTCGGCGCGTGTTCGAATCTCGGCCGCGGCGTTATGTGAGCAAGTTTGCCAGTTTACTTGCGGTAGGTCGGTGGTCTCTTCCCAGATACATTGTATCTGGGTTCTCTCCTCCACCAACAAAAACTGGACGCCACCAGATAACTGAAAAATTGTTGAGTGTGGCGGAAAGCAATAAATAATCAATCAATCAATCTTCCCTACTTGTCGCGCTAATCCATGCATTGTGCCGTGATATCGATGCTATTGATATCTGATGAAATGCTCATCCTTTGAGCAGTTGGATTTTCAGTTATTGCGGTTAACAATATAACATTGGCAGCTTGCACCCATAGTGATGACCTACACGGATATGTGCTCGCTATGTTGCACTCAATTCAACAAATATCGTAACCTCTCGCGACATCTCCAAGAAAGTTGCGCGCGTGCCGTGTTAATCTAATGTAGAGTATAAAAATATGTCTCTGCTAGGGCCGTAGGCACCATGTTTAAATGGTACTTCACCTGAAAGCTAGTGACGTCATCAGACGCAGACAACAAACAACTGCCTATTGTCAATAGAACAATAAATTTTAATTTACATGTACATGTATAAATGTAATAGGGGACTGATGAAACCTTTATATATACGATATTTTCCATGAGACGTACTATTTTAAAATGTAAAAAAATGAACATTATTTAAAGATATACATGCAGCTATTTTTAATGACAGTTAAACTGATAAATATGCTACCTCAATATGCAGTATGTGTACAAGGACAGACAGCATACAGCTCTTATTACACAATGCCATATCAAATTTTAAAGCATGTAACTTTATATATATATATATATATATATATATATATATATATATATATAAAACATGTAACTCAGTTAGATCCTCACACAAGTTTGAATTTTCCAGAATCAATTTAAAGAAGTCGGCTTCTCAACGTGTGAGCACAACTGGGCAGATAATGATCAACATATATTATAAACACGTGTCTTTACGACTTGAAGCTATCCAGTTAAACATTGTATATCAACTGCAATTTTCAAAGGGTTTGGAGAGGGCAACATTTTGTGGCAAAAAAATTCTTCAATCAAAAAGATCTAAACTTGCATATTTTACAGGATTTTTTTCCCCAACATACTAGTATCGTCAATATGATCGCCCTAGGAATGTATTTCAATTTTATGATTTATGATAAAAAAAAAATGTAATAATGCATTTATTATTAAAGTACTTTATCAAGTTACATTTACATTTTCGTTTATTTGAGCGGTCAAAGGTTGAGTAAAAATTCTAGATTTAAGTCGAAGTTCAGCCTGAAGTTTTTTATTCTAGAAATGTAAAGGACGGAGAAGAATGCTTCCGTTTTCGAATATATATATATATATATATATATATATATATGTGTGTGTGTGTGTGATTATTATGATTATGATGAAATGTTTATGTTCCCATAAGTTTAAAAAATATTTTGTCTCTTGAAGAATATTTATTGCAATATATCAAAGATTTGGATACCCAGATCACAACATTAATATAAAAATCATAAATCAAATATCTAAACGGGGACATATAGATGTCATTCAAGCCAATATTCGTCATGGGTCATGGCCAATAAAAATTAAGTGACAGACACTGATTGTATTTCTTCCAATATTTGAAAGTTAAACGCCCGCAACATGTACTCTGACAAAGACAGAAGAGCAGCAGGATTTTCTTGAAATTCTTTGTAGAAAGACATTCACTTGAGCTAACAAAAATTGACGTCGACATACCATCACATTTAAAAGTCATGTGTCTAGGACAATATATCATTACATTAGCAATACGATATCTGATTCTTTCTCCCTCATTGCTCTCTCTCTCTCTCTCTCTCTCTCTCTCTCTCTCTCCTTGTACTATCTTTTATCACACTCTTACTTTCAGACAAAAAATTGCTTATACACACACACACACACACACACGCATGCATATATATATATATATATATATATATATATATATATATGTCCATTCCATAAACATATTGAAATTAACAGGTCCTTGTGATATAAATGGAATCAATTTTCAGTATTTCCGTACAGCTTGCAGCCTTTCTCTGCGTATCAGTGCGATGGCAGTAATTTGTTTGTTAAGATCTTTCTGTACGAGTTCAAAATTATGGTGGCATATTTCTCTTCCCCCACGTTTAAAATAATTTATATCAACATTCGATAAAAGTATGTCAACATGCAAGATAACTATGTTGATATGCGACTTTTTTATATCAGCATACAAGATAATTATGCTGGCATGCAGGTTACCAATCTTTTTGGAGAATCTGATTTTAACACAAGTTTTAGTTACTAATGCCACTACCCGTCATCGTATGCCATATGATGATGACGAAATGCGACTTATTTATGCCAACATGGCACATCGCAATGTAGATATGTTGATATGTAAGATATCTATGTAGATATGACAGTTGGTTTAGTGGACATGCAACACATGTTGACATAAAACTTATTTATGTAGACATGCGACTTATTTATGTTAACATGCAAGTTATTTATGTCAAGTCAACATAATCATATCACATGTCGACATATAAAAGTTACATGTCTAGAAAAATTATCTATGTTGCAAGTTAACTTCATTAACTCGCAAGATGACATAGATAAGTCACATGTCGACATAAATTGTCTCGCATGCTGACAAAAAATATTGCATCTTGGCATTAATAACTTGCATGTCGACATAATTATGTTGCATGTTGGAATAAATATATTGCACATTGACATAAACAAGTAACATGACTATCTGATTTTATCATATGTTGACATAAATAAGTCGCATGTCAATTATGTAGCATCTTGTATGTATGATGTCAGATACTGGCATTAGCATCTAGGTAAATTTACAAACATTAAAATCAGTTGGTACTTCCATGTCAACATAATTATCTTGTATGTTCACTTACTGTTCATTACGTTGTCATAATCTATAACTTTTTTTGTCCAGTATATATAAGGAGCAGAAATATGTCACCATACAAAAAACGAGAAGCATATCAGCTTGAACATGCTGTGCCATTTGGCAGCTTATCACGTGATTTACACCACACATCGTTACGTACATACACAACATCTAGCGCATAGCCATCCTGAACGTTACCGTCGTTTGATAGCTGCGAATGTTCGCTATATCCCCCAAGAGTCTGGAAATACTTTCTTAACGCGTTCAAATTTTCCAGAGACTTCTCCACGACCACCTTCTGTCCATCCCATACTCTGTATTCGATGGACCAAACGTCTACAGTAAACTGCTTAGATTTCAGTCCACCATGAAGCGATTCCAAGATGGACATTTCTGCACCTTCTACATCCAGAGAAAAGAAATCTATATGTTTGGTTTTAATTTCTGTTAACGCAGACTCCAGACTAAAACATGGGACGTTAATTTTGTTTTCTTTTTTCAACATTTTTATATGGTGTTCATCGATATGTTGTTCAACGCCACCAACCGTATTACCTTTGATGAAAGACACTGACTTCATAGTATTAGACAGACATGCGCACATTCTCCAAGCATGTCGTTTTAACTTATCTATTTGTTGACAGAGATCTGGATTCGCTTCGATAAGAAGTCCCGTCCATTTGTGTTTTCTTTCAAGCCACAACGAATTGGATAAAAATTGCCCGTCGTGAGCCCCAATGTCAACGAAAAATCCTCCTTCCTTTTTTATTATATCATAAACAACTTGGTCCTGTTTTGCCTGTGAATACATTTTGTCCGCGTTTTCCACGTTTCCATCCGTATGTGGAGCCAATAGATAGTCTTTGATGTTATATTCTTTCTCTTTTCCTGGACAAGCTGTACCATCCGGCAAACTATTCCGCGTTTTACACCATGTTGTATTACGAACAAATACTACGTCAAGAGCATAACCGTCATTATTATTTGCATCTGTAGATAACTGTGAATGTTCAAAATAACCCCCAACTACTTGAAAGTATTCTCTTAAGGCTTTCAGATTCTCTTTCGATTTATCAACAACTATTTTCTGTCCATCCCATACTCTATACTCTATGGACCAAACATCAACGGTGAAAGCACCAGATTTTAGTCCTGATTTCATTGATTCTAGGATAACCATTTCTGCTCCCTCTACATCAAGTGAATAGAAATCAATATGGTGGACTCCAACATCATCCAATACCTTCTCCAAACTATAGCAAGGTACAGTGACTTTGTTTTTCTTGTCCAGCATTTTCATGTGATGTTCATCAATGTTTTCTTCAATACCCCCAACTCCACCTCCTTTTATGAATGAAACACTCTTCTGGGTGCTTGATAAACACGCGCAAAGGCGCCATGCATTTCGCTTTAATTTGTCAATTTGTTCACAAAGTTCAGGATTTGCTTCAATTAGAAGACCAGTCCAGCTATGCTGTCTTTCCAACCAAAGAGTATTGGACAAAAATTGACCATCGTGGGCACCAATATCTAGAAAAAATCCACCATCCTTACGAAGAATTTCATATACGACCACATCTTGTTTGACCTGCGAATAGCGTTTATCCTTATTTTGTATATTAAGTTGCTGCCCATGTGGACGTAACAGAACTGGGGTTTTTTTATTTTCAGACTTCGATGTGACATGAAATTCCATAACACTGTCCACAGTTTGCCTTTTCTCTTCAATAGCTTCGTTTAGACGATCAAGGCGGTAATAAAAAACCATTATTGCAAATGCAAGACAAGCCAGGAAAAGGCATATAGAGTTAGATCGCCATTGCCTCCTCATTCTGAACCTACAAAGGAAGGAAACATCAGTTATTATTATTCTTTGACATTATATTCTTACCTTAAACTACTGCATTAAATAAAATAAATCCGTGTGTCATAACATACATATGCATATAAGCACAATTTTCATTGGACTAAGATGAAGATTTTGCGGTAATCGTCTTCCTGATACTGTCTATTTTGTGCGGAATTTTACAGATAGGAAAAATCCGCAAAAATTAAAATAGAAATATATATATATATGTGTGTGTGTGTGTGTGTGTGTGTGTGTGTGTGTGTGTGTGTGTGTGCATATAGGTAAATATAGGCATAATGCAACGCAGAAAATGGAAATCTGGAATGTAATTTGGCACCATTTAAACAATAAAATGTCTTTGTTATTTTATTGGATGATGAAGGTAGCTTGCATTGTAGAAAAAGTTCATTTTATCATTTTTTGTGCAATAATTGCTACTTTTATAACTACATTTAACAACAAAGAAATGCATTCTATTGTTTATATTTATGTTTTTATGTATTTTTTTTTTTCATGTCATACACTAGATTTAAGTACTGAAATATCATATCGTCGACCTTTTCGTTACTTTAAAGGGAACAGTCAATGTACCCTTTGACCTTGACAACGCTCCATATTTGGTAATGAATACGCGGACATGTAGTGCCAAAAAAAACAAAAACCCGGATCAAAATAGTTTGCAACAAAGATGTTTCTAAAGAAATATAAGAGAAAGGGTTCATTAAATGTACATATACTGAAACAAAAAAGTTTAGCAGCAAATGGATACTCTGTTTTATAACAGAAAGTGTTCTTGAATGTAAAGCAGTACTGGTGAAATATCTTGTAAATAGGAGTTATAACACCCATAATAAAGGAACGGTCCCAATTAATGCACATATTGTAACAACATTTTCTGTTGTATGGGGCACAATAACTGTCATAATAAAGATGTTCGTTTATAAAGACAAAATTCAATATCTTGTCCATCCTCCACGCGCGTCTGAGACGGCCCTGCGTCGTTTTCTCATTCCCCGGATTATTTTTTGAATCTGTCTCTGCGGAATCGCATTCCATTCAGCAATTAACGCAGTTCTCAGTTCGTGCAGATTGTTAATGTTGACATTGTTGTTCCTCACGCGCCTATTCAACAAATCCCACACATGCTCAATGGGATTTAGGTTTGGGGATCGACTGGGCCACGGCATAACATTGATATTGTTGGTTTGTAAGAGAGTTGTTGGGATGCGGTCTGTGTGAGGGCGAGCATTGTCCTGTTGGAACTGGAAAGCTGGTCTGGCTGCAAAGAAGGGAAGAACCACAGGCCTAACAACATTATCACAATACTCCTGGGCGTTTAAATTGCCACGAACGATCACTAAATCAGTCTTTCCATGGTAATGTATTCCTCCCCAGAATATCAAACTACCCCCTGCAAATCTGTCTTTCTGCATAATACACCTTTGGTGAAACCGTTAACCTTTTTGGCGCCATACTCGAATTCTGCCATCAGCAAACTTCAAGTTGAAACGCGATTCGTCGGAGAAAAGTACCGACTGCCAGTTTCGAATGTTCCAATTCAAACGTTGGTTTACCCATCGCCGCCTTTGCAGTTTATGGTGCAGTTAGCTCCATCCCCTTGTGTGGTCTTCGTGCTTTAAGACCCTGACTTCGTAGGCGATTACAGATGGTTTCTGCGGATACTCGGGTACCAGATACTGCTCTTAACTGGTCAGCAATGCGGGTTGCTGAAAGAAATCGTTCCCTCCTTGACGTCATGTGAATGTATCATTCTTCGCGCGGAGTCAACTTTTTGGGTCTCCCCGACCTCGGACGGTCTTCAACTGACCCAGTTTGCCGGTAACGATTGATTAATCGATACACAGTAGTTTTATGGACATTAAACTGCACAACAATAGCAGCAATATTCATACCAGCGTCCGCCATGCCAATGATTCTATGGCGATCATTCTCTGGAAGGCTTTTGTGACGGCCCAGATCAAAATTTTACCAAATTTCTATTCAGTCCTTAAGTCTTCCTAACCATGACACAACCAATACTTTTTATTCAGCTACGTATGCTTATACCCATTGAGAAATACACATTTACGGGTCGGTATTTTTTTTCTGCACGTGCTACGATTGAACATCATGAAATCAGTCGACCATGACTGTGATTGGGTAGATTTAATGTTAAACAACTCCAGCGATACGTTTTAAGGAAAGGCGCGGTGGAAAAACGATTTCTATAATTGTCGTGATGATCGGGTTTGTAGTTGCTAAACGTTTTTGTTTCAGTATATTTACGGATGAAATCATGAAAAATTCCAACCGCTGTAAGAATCCGTTGTGTGGTATTGCATTAGATATTACAGCAACAACTATTTTTTTACTTATTGTTTGTTTGTTTTACGTCCCGTCGAGAATTTTTCACTCATATTGAGACGTCACCAGCTGTAGGTGAAGTACCACAAATTTAGACCTATGCTTAGCGCTCAGGGCCGTAGCAGTGAGGGTTCTTTAACGTGCCAACGCCTACCGTGACACGGGACCTCCGTTTTTAAGGTCATATCCGAAAGACCCGTGATTCTCACTTCTAAATGCCGAGCGTTTGGCGAAGGAGCAATCACTACCTATTTTTCATCTTAGGTTTGACGCGGCCATGGCACGAGCGGAGCTCGAACTCACGACCTCCCGGTTACGAAGCGAACGCTCTAACCACTGCGCTACCGCGACCGGTTTTTTTTTTTTTTTTTTTTTACTTATAGTCAGCCACACTTTTCTAATCACACTGTACCAAGCAGTACAACTTCATTGTAGTTTGATTAAAGGTTATGAATTGTGATATAATGTCAGTTGTAATTTGTACGCGAAAATTTTGTCTATATAAAACAGGTACTCTACTGTTATACGGGGATCTCAGCAGATATTTTGAAAAAAAACCCAGCTGTAATTCATTGTCCTTTAATGCTTTGAATGAGATCGCAAAATCGGAGGTCCCGTGTCACGTCAGATGTGTTCGTAAGCGCTGAACTATGTTGAAGCATAAATAATTATTAGTAGATGTTGAGTTTCAATGAATAGTAGACAGCATATGTGCTTCAGAAATACCGGGGGTTACTTCTTGCAAAAACTTCGTATGAAATCATTAAATTAATGATATGATCTTAAATGACAGGTATTTTCATGTACTTAAAACATATTTGAATATATTTTAAAATATTTTGTTCATAACTTTTATATATGTCATTGATAAGAAATTATTTTATCGAAACAAATAATAATAATAAAGAATAATACTATAATAAATTGAAATAAAAAAAAAAAATGCATTTTCCCTCTTGCACATTCTAAGACAACCACAAATAGATCGGACGTGCGTGAATGCAACAACAACCTATAAAACAAGAATTTGGAAACATGGCGACAAGCATTTAAGGCAAGCAGACGTGTCGGTACACATAAACTTTAACAATCGCATGTCATTGTTTATAAGCTGATAAAAAGATACAAGTACATTGAATTCATTGTATGAGTTGTTCGAAAGAAGAAACTGGGGAAACCCGCCCTATGTATTTCTTCAGTATTTCATCGACAGGTCAACGGCCAGTTGCATTCTAATGGGTAATAGAACTGATAGCAATTTGTACCTTATTACAAAGATTATTTTACACATTGGAAGTTACCATCTCACAGTCCGATTTGTAGTGCAAAGTTTTATGAATAGTTTCGAATTAACAATTTGGTATATAATTTGAGCATGTTTAACCTGAGGATGAATCATTGAAATCACTGGACCATATTTTTTTTTTAACCAGTCCTTTAAGTAAATCATTAATTCATAATAGCCACGTGTTACATCTCCTGTAATTAAATGCGGAATCAAATCACCCGGTCCACTCTAAATGTTAAAATGATAAAGAAATAAAAATACAAATGCAATCATTTCAGCTAGCGTTTTCTGTGCATCAAAACCTACCAGTAAATAAGAGGAATGTAGAAATTCGGCTATTTGTATAGAGAAAATCTTTAACAGAAAAATAATACATCTATAGATTTGATGATTGATTGTTTGTTTTACATCCCGTCGAGAATTTTTCACTCATATTGAGACGTCACCAGCTGTAGGTGAAGTACCACAAATTCAGACCTATGCTTAGCGCTCAGGGCCGTAGCAGTGAGGGTTCTTTAACGTGCCAACGCCTACCGTGACACGGGACCTCCGTTTTTAAGGTCATATCCGAAGACCCGTGATTCTTACTTCTAAATGCCGAGCGTTTGGCGAAGGAGCAATCACTACCTATTTTTCATCTTAGGTTTGACGCGGCCATGGCACGAGCGGGGCTCGAACTCACGACCTCCCGGTTACGAAGAGAACGCTCTAACCACTGAGCTACCGCGACAGATTTGATGAATTAACTTCCGTTTAACAGCGGTAGTAGCTCATACCACCTAGTCTATACCAAATAGTGAAAAAGTCTCGACGGGACGTAAAACAAACAAACAATCAATCAATCATACCAAATACTATGAGCAAAAATCAATTCATATATTTCTCATATTTACATCTCAATACTTTGTTAACAAATATTTGTAGACATCATAGCCAGTAAAAAGTCTCACAATTAAGATGACAATTTTAAAATACCGTAATTCTTTTCATTCGTTCTTTCACTCGTATATTTCTTAATGAGCAAAACGTACACTCAGTTGAGTATAAGGCAGAGACAAAGTTTTATCTTAGCCGTAAGATTTTTCGTGAAAATGGTCACTGGATTCAAAACCAGTGTGAAGTCATGTGATATCATTTAAAGAAGGAGTTCCGTTTCACCGCACCTGATAATGTTGGGGTATATATTCTGGTAATTCGAAGCCCACTAACATTCATGAATACTTAGAGATTTTGTCGAGGAATACCACAATTTACATCATGGTTTTGACTGTTTTGGTGAACTTTCTCAGGTTGCTTTACACTCAATTGTCTGTGATACACCTGCTCGAGCTTTTATAAAACAGGTAAAATCATATTCTGGCTATCATGGTTGTGATAGGTGTAATCAGAATGGTGTTTGGTTAATGAAAATGACATTTCCAGAAACAGAAGCAGATTTAAGAACGGATGCATCATTTGATGAAAAGAGAGATGAAGAACATCATTTATGACCTACCCCCCTGTCTCATCTCCATATTGGAATGATAACACAAATTCCATTCAAATTGATGGTGAGAACATGGCTGTTTATAATGTTCATTGTTTGATACATTTTGCAGCTGATGCTTGGAAATTTGGTAGTCTCGACAATATTTCTTCTTTTCCATTTGAAAGCTTTTTACACCAACTGAAACGTATGGTGCCAAAACCAACTTTTCCTTTATCACAAATAATTAGAAGGCTTTCAGAGGAAGATAGTTATCAATCTGAAAGGAAAGCTTACCCAATTTTGACAAAAAGTCATTCAAAAGGACCTCTCCCAGATAACCTCGGAGAGGATACATAAACACAATTTTCAAAGATTGAAGTGAAAAAGTATGTGTTAAAATTGAATGGAAAGGACAACTGTGTACGCATCAGTGGCAGAATATGCTTGATAAAAACTATTTTGTTAGGGGATAGTGGTACTTATCTAGTATTTCAGTCCTTTAAGAAGTCTGAGGGTATATTTTACTTCTCCCTTGTCTTCAAATTTACTGGCAATTAGTGTGATATTTGATTTAGAAAATACACTAAAAACTGCAAAATTGTCATCAGTAGAGGCAAAGTGTGTTTTGCTCCCAATGGGCAATAAATATGTTGCATTTCCTGACACAGATGCAGCATGGTAGTGGTTTTTTTTTATGTTGTGGATGTGAATCTACTGCACAGCCACACACATTCAGTCTTGTTTGATAAAAATAATGGAAATTAACAGTAAAACATGTGTTTTTCCACTTGCATACACCTCTCTATTTCAACTTACCATAACTTTATCACCTTCATGTTTGTAAGATTCTCCAATACTTGAAAGCTTAAAGCAGGGTCAGTTGTTGTTAGCTAAATTTATTTTCTTTAGATAAGAAAATTTAAATATGTAAAAGTCTCAAATACTGAATCAGCACTTTTTGAAAAAAGTGTGATAATTCTCTGGAAATTTATCAGTTTTAAATGATATATTTTACAAAGCTTTAGATGACTATGAACAAGCCAGGAAAAAACTAAAATTAGCAGAGGTTACTCCGGACCTGCAGACCGATGCAGAGGCATCCCTAGCAAAATTGGACAAACGCAACAAAAGGTTTAATGTTTTGTATTATGTTTTCCCCTAAAAATTAAACTTTTCAAAATCTCGGCAAGTATTGAGACTAAGAATAAGAAGATTAAGGAAACAAGTAAAAAAAGAGAAAGATCATCTTTAAGTAGGGCATAAAGAAATACCTTTCTAGTAAGATAATGAGAAAAATGCTCTGTTTACAAGTCTGTTAAAATTTATGGAATAATTATGAATAATTATAGTTTTTATAAACAGGATAAATATGCTATGTTTAACAGACCAAACCCCCGCTATGAGAGTGAAACAGAGGATGAAGTTGATGAACCTATAATTAGGAGAAAGTCTCACAGGAAAAAGACATGTCCTCCAGCTCCGATCACCCCTGAGCCTCCATCTATACCTATGATTGCCAGACAGGCATCACCACCACCTTTATCAAATATCTTTTCCATACCCTCACCTTCAAGTACATCAGGTAAGTTAAATTATTGCAGCTTGACTGATGTCATGAAATAAACGTGTGGAATGAAAGTTAATGCCATTGAGGTCTTTTTGTATGAAAACTTATAAACTTATGGACTGCAAGTTAAATTGATTGACTTTATATTTTCAGCATTTGAAAGAAAATTAATTTCATCCATCGAAGAAATTAAAGTTCAGGTGAAGTTGAACACAAGTTTGCTGTAGAATGTACTGAAAAGGATAGATGCACTTGACAAAGAAGAGCATGAAGATGATGCAGGAGCTGAAGAACTCAACACAGATTTGCCTCTCATTATCAAGGACAAAGTTATGGCACTGGAGGAAAGCCTCAAAACCGAAAATACCTTCAAGAGAATGGTATGCATCAACAAAATGATTTTCACTGTTAGTTTCCTTATATTATAAAATATTTGTATAAAATTAAATATATTGAAAATCTGACGATGCCAAAAAAAAAAGATTATCATATAATGTTATTACAAACAGAAGTTATGTATGAAATAATTTTTTATTAAAGGTTACATCAGTGAGGACCATAGGTGGGGAGAATTTGAAGGCAAGTGTGAGGAGACTTTTGTCTCGTATTTTCACCAACAATTTGGCCCGCCAAATTAACTGGTTAGGAAAGGGGGAGAAGATTGCCCTTTCCAAATTGAAGTTAAAGGACCTCATTATTGGTAAGTTAGAAATCAATTATTTAAAATCTAAATTTTATATGTTTTGTTTTACACTATAAATATAATAATTTAGAAATTATTATGTTTTTTTATTTATGAAACTTTGAGCAATTGTATATTCATGCATCACTTGTTAATTAAATGTCACTTTTGAATAATGTGATTTTTCAAAAAAAATTACAGCCACTGTAAGAAAAAATCCATTATACTGCAATGCTACAGAGGTGGAAATTTCAGCGATAGCAAGGGACTGGTTTCGCTATGCGGGTGATAGAGATGGTGGAAGGAAACTGAGAGAGGAGAGGAAAAAACAACAGCAAAAAGAAAAACAGCCAGAAAACACACAGGAACCGGAGGGGGATACAGATGATTAATTTTAAATGGAACGTTTTCCTTCAGAATATTAATTTTTCATTTGAATTTTTTTTCTACCTTCAACTTCATTATTTACTTGAAAACTTTTATACAAGAGATGATGATGTTAGCCTTATATTTTTAATATTCAAAATCAAAGAAATATTTTAAATATGCTAACATCTAAATTTGCAGCCCCGTCACCGGTAATAGTGACAGTCGCCGGATAGCTGAAAAATTGCTCAGGCGACTATAAATAAAAAACAAACAAACAAATAAATATGCTAACATGCTGAAATTATTATGTTATTTTTTTTATCAAAGAAATTAAAATCTTTGATTTATTTTATAATTTTCATTTATTTATTTAGTAGGTGTGTATCTGCCTTTTCTTGTTGTCTACTGGGTGTTTTAGTAATGATTATTTATAATTTGTATGGTAGAATATTGCTTTGGATTTAGAAAAAAATGTTGGCAAGTATCCAACAAAATGCCAACATAGGACCAGCAGTAAGAACATAAACGAACCATCAGTTAAGCATTGGCCCAACATTAAACCACTAAGTTGGTTTAATGTTGGACCAAGGTTGGGGCAATGTCATGAATGAGATACCAACATTGGGCCAACGTTGGGTCAATATTGGGCAAAGTATTTGTGACCTATTATTCAAAACAAAGCACAAAAAAAAAAAAACCCCAAAAAACCCCGATTATTCAAAAAAAAAAAAAAAAAAAAAAAAAAACCACGCTCGAATTCGACCAAAGACATTTATATCAAAGAAAATGTAGAACAGCATTTATTTGTCACTAAAGGTCTTGGTATACTGGGGTGGGGTGTAAATATAGATACATGTATTTTAGTTACTGTCGTACATTCAAGCTTTACTTTTCGAAAGTTTGTTGCTCTCCTGCAAACGAGGTCATCCCTTATACAGATGTTTGTGCTTTATTTTATAAATAATTTATGTTCAATTGATCGGTAAATAAGAACATAAATATGTATGAAATTCACCTTGAGCTAATCGCCTAGTATTGTTACTTATGTAAACACTAAGAGTAGTAATGTGGAAATATATGGGGTCCTTAAAAAAATCATATTGGGCGAGGCTTGTGCCTTACCCAAAATGTATTTCTTTTTTTCAATGTCAATGTTTTTTTTTACTAATAAAGTATTTTCATAAAATATGTTGACATTATTCATTCTTGATGCTTTATGAAATGTACAACAATAATAAATGATTGCAACGTGTGTATTCTCGAGCTACTTCATCAAATGTACAACAATGAAACAATTGCTGCAACATTCAAACCAACAACAACGGAATAAAAATATGTTTTTCAATAAACTGTAAATTAAACATAAATTCATTTGTTAATTTCAAATGTTCTAACCTATGATGTCATAATAGGAGCTGCCTATTTTTTTTTTATTTTGGTGACGGAGTTTAAGTTTGCAGGTTTACTTTCGGAAGGTCGGTGATCTCTCCCCGGGTAAACTGTATGTGGTTTCTCTACGTTGGGTTCTCTCCTCCACCAACAAAAACTGAACGTCACCAGATAAATGAAAAGTTGTTGACTGGCGGAAAACAACAAACAAAATTATAGTACACATGTGTGGTCAGTAAACCACGTGGAGGGGGCATAATGGCAATATTAGGTTAGTAAGAGGCATATCATTATATATATACTACTCAAAGTTTGATAAGGATCATATAGTTCTTACATTATAAAATCAATATATGAATTGATAAGACACGCAAATTTCATCATAGTGTTAGACTGACCCCTCTTGAGCCTCAAAACACAGGTTAGGTAGGGAAATGCATGCTGCAGTGATCATGAGTAGCACGTGAAGCATGGTACCCACATTATTCACATTTCTGAGTGCTTGTCGTTGATTTGAATTTGGCCATTGTCTTTACATCTGACCTCGTTTAAGTCACTGTTACTCTATGAAAATGCCTCCACAACGTCAAAGACGTCGTTTGACTATTGAAGAATTGGCCAGATGCATAGGAATGCTCGAAAATGGTGCAAGACAACGTCACGTTGCAGAGCTATTGGGTGTCAGTCAGAGCGTTGTTTGCAGAGCTTTGGAACCGGTATCAAGCTCATGGTTCAGCTTCTCATCGACATGGAGGCGGCAGAGAAAGGTCCACCACGCAGCAAGATGACCGTTTTCTCTTGATTTCAGCACGACGTCATCGGTTTGCAACGGCGACTGCGCTTAGAAATGATCTTCTGAATGCAACTGGAGTTAACATTTCCACGCAAACTGTGCGTAATCGTCTTCATGAAGGTGGTCTTCGTTCCCGGAGAGCCTGTATTCGCATCCCTCTTACTCAGCGACACAGACAAGATTGTTTGAATTGGGCCAGGGCTCGTGTGAATTGGAGGGTTGCTGATTGGGCCCCTGTACTTTTCACAGACGAGTCGAGGTTTTGTGTTGACTTCACAGATCGTTGTGCACGAGTGTGGAGAAGGGCAGGAGAACGATATCAGGACGCTAATGTTGCTGAACATGACAGATATGGTGGTGGGTCGTTGATGATTTGGGGAGGAATCAGTCGAGCTGGACAAACTGATCTCCATGTCCTAAGGCGAGGCACGATGACCGGAGTGCGCTACAGGGATGAAGTCCTGGATGTGTACGTGAGACCATATGCTGGTGCTGTTGGTCCTGACTTCATCCTCATGGACGATAATGCACGTCCACATCGTGCTAGGGTGGTGGACGAGTACCTGGAACGTGAGACAATTGTTCGTATGGACTGGCCAGCTCGTTCTCCAGACCTCAACTTTATCGAGCATGTCTGGAATATGCTTCATGTAGCGATTTCACGTCGTCCTGTACAACCAGCCACCCTCCAGGAACTTGAAAATGTTCTGATCCAAGAATGGAACAATATCTCTCTTGCGTCCATTCAAAACCTCGTTGGAAGCATGAGACGACGTTGCCAAGCTGTCATTGGAGCTAACGGAGGCCATACCCGCTATTGACACTTGTTTGTGCAGTGTGAAATGGAATGTGCAGAGTTTAAACAATTCCGTGATCATGAAATTACCATGCTTTTCAGGGTACTCTCCCTTTACCTTAGGAGTATGCGATGAAATGTCATGTTTGCCAAATTTTTCTGTCACAATTTCTTGAAGTAAACATTTCTGAACATAAATCACCCTGTGTTGGTTCTCATTCACCTTTGTTGAAAGTTTTACAAGTGCTGAAAAATATGATCCTTATCAAACTTTGAGTAGTATAGTATTGGTTTCAGCCAATGAAATTTCAAGATAAGATTTTTATCAGAGGCAGGATAAAGTAACATTCAAATATTTTAAAAGGCGGGGGTAAGTAAGGTTAACTATATGATCCACTTATTCATTGAACGTGGGGAATAGAAAACCAGTCGACGTCAACCATGCATTGTAACATCAGCCTGATTAAATTCAGCTCCTTGATCCGCTCCTTTATTTTTTATGTTATCGCTACACGAGGATCGTCTAGGTGACCTCAAAATTAACCAATAAGCTCGTCGCTGACATTTTCTTGCCAATCTTTCGGAATTCGTTCCTTTTTCGATAGTTTATATGAAACGAAGGTTAAAAAAAAAAATACCGACGGCCTCAGTATGCAACACCAACTAAAACATGTTTTAAAGCGACATTTGCATTTCATGGTTTTTTTTTTTTTTGTTTTTTTTGTTTTTTTTGTTTTTTTTTTAATCCTAAACAAAATCAGACGAGCGTGACAGGTAACGACACGTTCCCATTTTGCAAGAAACTAAAATTAAAACAATGATCGTTTGCGAAACATGTTTGTAAACTACTCGGATGTTAAAATCTGCGGAGTTTGTTATCAGGGTCATCGAACTGTTGATAGTATTACTTCATCAAAACTGAAAACTGATGATTTGAAAAAGGAAACTTTAGGACAGTGCCAAGAGAATTAAACATAAGATTATTAGAGGTGCCATCGTACATGTAGACCCGCCATCCTCACATTATCAGAGGTTGAGTAGACACAGGACCCGATATCGTGAGGATGTAGACCCACGTGTCAAATTTTAATCAGATGGATTGCGACATCACATGTAGACTAGACCTTTATTTATCTCTCAAACCAGACAATTATTAATATCAACAATACATCCGTGATCCCGTTTTTTCAGATTAAAAGCCAGCTAAAACTAAGCCAAATTAACCGACAAAATTAAATTGGTTAACAAGTAAGGTTCTATACATCGTATATGTTTATTTAAAGAAATTCATGAATGTTTTTTTTATTCTATTCAATGATTTGCTAAAACCTGTTACTCATACAATAATAACTATATCATTCATTTTAAATAAATTGAATGTTTAATTACAAATTGCTCGTCGGAGTTTTGTATTTTTGATATTCAAAGTTAAAACACGAATAAATGTTGAAGCAACTAATGAACATAAAAATGGCGGCGTCCATATGGCTCACAGAATTTTCAGTGAGCGTACATAAAGATTATCTTTATTCTTTTGCTGACT